>JAHLJT010002630.1:50299222-50409487 GCA_031308135.1 Acheta domesticus
AATTTCGGCATTTTCAGAGATGCTCAAACGTCATTTTCTCGTATATGGCTGCAATTTTTTTCTTGAAACTTTTGTAACGGATAGTGCTAATTACACTCATTAGTATAGCGTGAAGTTTATTTTGAGTTTTTTTTTGTTTTTTTCAAAAATTAAATAAATTGTAAATTTTTTTGAAAGATCTCTCACATCTTTAATATGCACATTATCCGCAATTTGTAAAGATAATTATATTTGTGTGTGTAAGTGCTTCAAATAACTTCAAATAAAGTATTTTGAAAACGCAAAAATTTTCTGTGAAAATGAGCTTCAAATTTCGCATTTTTAGTAGCGCTAGAACGCCATTTTCTCTTAAACGGCACATAATTTTTAAAAGAAAATTGCCATTTACGGCTAGGTTTTTGTGTTCTTTAATATTCTAAAATTAATGTTTCTGTTCTACCAATAGGAAACCGAAAAAATTAAGAAAATGACAAAAAAAATGTACTTTTGGCGATGATAGATGGTAGCTGGCAAGAAAGAGTATGTGGCAATTCCGAATAGCTAGCGAAGACCCAGGAAAATAGAAAACTAATACGGGAAAGTCTGTGCCATTCTGTTTCTGTTTTTTGACAAATAAATAAATAAAATAAATACGGTCATGCTTAATTTTTTCAAAATACGAGTAGTTTTTCTTTAATTTTGTGACAAACGTAATAGGCCGCTGTAAATTTACTGCGCTTCAGACAGCTGGATGCGTCGTAAATTA
This sequence comes from Acheta domesticus, assembly GCA_031308135.1. Lineage (NCBI taxonomy): Eukaryota > Metazoa > Arthropoda > Insecta > Orthoptera > Gryllidae > Acheta > Acheta domesticus. Next base: position 50,299,968 of record JAHLJT010002630.1, read on the forward strand.
GAATATGCAATTTTGTATATTATTTCTTTCTTCGTTTCTTACATTCGAACTTTGTTATAGACTTACACATTAATATTTTAGAAATTGTTTATTTTGAAATATTTGAAATAAGTAAAAAGAATTAATAGCTCTCAGAATAGCGACAATGCAGGGTCTGCAACAATGGAATTTACTTTGCGCTCGCGAATATCTGTGAATTAGTGTCATTATTGTGACCTAATGGAGCTGTATGAAAAGGAGTTATAATTGTCTAATTTATGTTGATATTTGCAGGCAAATATTTAGTTTTGCACCAAATGCTGTATCATTTGTAGCGAGTAGAGAATTTGTTGCATGGTTTTAAAATACTCTTCCCTAATCATGTCCCAATGGAAGGCATTTCTATATTTTCAGGGTATCAGGCTTCTTTTTCCAATACAGGGTTACAAAACTTTTGCATTCTATTTTTGTGAAGTTGTAGAATTCACATAGTTCTGACAACACTGCAATGGAAATCGTGAGTTCCAAGCGAAGATGTTAGTAGCGCATAAAGTGCAATATTACAGTACTACTTAGCTGTTTCCTCTAATACGGGAAAGTAAGTGCTGTTGTAGCACCACTAGTTTTTCTTAATTTAGCAACTGCTTTTATTCACATGTTCGTTATCACGGCCCGGCAATGAATTTTTTTTCGCGAAAAATTGGCCATTTTTTCGCGCCGCATTACATAACTTTCTCTGTACTACTTATATCAATCCGTGTTTCCGTACGTATACGGGAAAGTAAAAATGATTAAAATTAGGAGCAAGAAATGCAAAGTGCACTAACATATAAATAGGACAGTGGTAAAAAATGTGTTAAAAGCACAAGAAAAATTATGCTAATTAATCTTAAATATGTAACAAAATGTAAAAATATGTTACAAAAATCTGATATTGTTATAACGGTGACAATTCGTTTAGATTAAAATTTTCAGAATGAAAGTAGAAAAACAAACAATATGTAATTACTGTAAATAAAAATCGGGTCTTTTATCATAAACGTCAATTTTGTGCCGTGCCATCAACGTTTTGCAGGCGCGACCTTGAAGATAAGCCACTTACAATTGCACGCTTTTGTTTCACGATAAAAGGGTTTTGTGGGCGTTCAGTAAATATCCAGGAGGGTTACTGGTGACGAAATGTGGAACCGATAAATTCAACAGAATTATAAATCAGTCAACAGTAAGTCAGTCAACATAATTCAGTCAACAGAATTCTAAATCACACATCCAGTTGTGTTTAGCGGGCACATCATTAAAAGCGTTTCCCTTAATTTTGCGAGAAAGTACGGACGAGAAAGTACGTGCTATTTTAACACCACTAGTTTAATGTGTTTTGCTTATATCACCAACTTTCGCGGTGCTCTCATGACTAAACTGTGAATTGGAGAAAAAATCATAATGACATTGAATTTGGATAATTTTATCTTTCATTTCATGTCGGACCATTTATTACAACAAGTGATGGCTTTGGAGTAATTTTGAAAAACCTGAAAAAGGCGTGATTTTTCAACATGTTTTACTCAGAAAAACAACATTTTTGTTAGCAAACCCGATATTCGTGTTCAACGATTCAAATATAAGAACCAAATATTAAAGCTACGTGCCCAGGTGGGCACTGGGGTTAACGAGGCTCGACATGGACACTTGGTTAGAAAGGCTCGACCAGAGCACTTGATTGGAAAGACTTGAGCCGAGAACTCGTTTTGAGAGACTTGAGACGAAAACTTTGTAAGAGACGAGACTGAGTCGATGAACGGCGGAGTCGGTTCTGAACCGCCACGTGACGTGACCTGTACCTGCCGGCCTAATCAATCCGCTTGTCCATCACCCATTTAACTGGAATTAATTCCATATTAAGGATTAGTCGGACAGACACCCAAAAAGCAACCACGGGTGTAAAGTCTGTTTTAACGACTGGGTAACGCAAGGGGTAACGTGTGACAGCCTTGTCTTCCGCATCAACAATCGTGGTCTATCACATCAGAATTGTCGTGGAGGGCTTCTGCTGACGTCCCAGGCTTGAGCAACGGGTGCGCGAGATTCTTCTTGCCGTGTGCGAGGCTTCGTCAGTCGCGCTTCGTCGGGACCCCACAGCCCGAACTGACCGGCAAATGCTCGCGAGCGTGCAATCCCACCGAAGTGAGGTAATGAAATCATCACCATCATCTTTGAGTATTCGCCCATCTTCATTAAATTAAATAACAATTCTGGACTGGAGATTGTTAAATTAAGAGAGAGAGAGAGAGAGAGAGAGAGAGAGAGAGAGAGAGAGAGAGAATAATTTCAATTCTATCAGAGACTTTTCTAAGTTTAATAAACGCGTTACCGCCACTTCGATGGGTTACACTTAACAAAGTACCATATTTTTGTATTATTCCAATAACTAGTTGACATAATGTATTCCTTCGACCCAGAACGCCCCGACCCTGCCGGAACAGGATGGCAGGTAATGTCAATGCCGGAACCGGATGGCAGGTAATGTCGTGGGGGTAGAGGTCTGGCACCACGTGGAGGGGAGTGGAAGTAAGGGCAGAAGGTGCCCTCTGGGCCATTCCCTATTCTCTTAAAGACCTAAGGTGGATGAGAGGGAGCAATAAGACCAGGGATGACCCCAGTCATGGCAAACAGCAGTTTATTGGAGAGGTGTTACTTACATAGGCGCCTGATGTAACCCAGCCTCGGCGAGGACGGTTACCACCGGGAGAGCGACTTTGCAGCGGCCATAACGACACTCGAAGTGCACGGCGATCAGCGGCCAGGGCGGAAAGTTGCTAGCAGGACCCCGGAGGGTCGGTCTGGACTAGCAGGTTGGAGGAGTGTCGGCAGGGCCAGTTAAGGCCTATCTGAACCGACTAGGGATGAAGAGAGGTCGGTAGGGGCAGTTTGGGCCAATCTGAGCCGACGGAGGAGTGGAAGATCCGTGCACACGGGCGAAGAGCTCACGAGTAGCACTCGTACCCCCGCTAAGCGGAGGTCACGCTGTTTATAGACCTTTACTGCTGAGACGCTCTTTCCGCGGCGGAGATACGTCATTATGCTTACGCATGCGCCAGCCCTCTGCGGCCACGCGACAGGAAGTAAATTTTAGTTTTCAAGAATAATTAGCTGTATTTGGAAATAATACACGCAGCCGTGTTATAATTTAAATTGTCTGATATTATGACAAAATTGATTCTTCGCTTGGCCGAAAAGAGCATGTATAGTTTGAGCATTGTTCCAATGTATGTTTTGCACCCTGCCTTAAATTGTGAATGCGTAGTTCTCTGAAAAGTCGGCTACTACAACTATACAAAACAAAAAATATTACAAACAATATCTCTAAAGCCCATTACTTGCCCCAGGGTGGCTCACAATTGGTGGGTCACCCGATACAAATAGAAGTTTCTGTCTTCGGAAATGTGCTTCAGAAACATTTAAAATGTATGAGAATTAATCACTAAATGACAAAAGCAAGATTTATAAAAGATAAGCGTTGATATATGTATAGTTATCCTAAGTCCATAAAAAGCAAAAATGAAAATGTAACTTTAACTGGTAATAACTTTGGTAAATTTCCATTTACCATCGAGATTCTTTAACTACTATAAACTTGAATGTCTCAGCTTCAATTTGACGACAAAAAATTAAAATCCAAGATGGAGTACTTGAGAAAACGAATTTTGAAAAAAATGCGTAATTATTTACTTTGGCCTTAATATGGTCTTAGTTTATCATATCAAACTTTTAAGAGTGGGATGTACTTATTAGAAATATCAAACAAGTTGCAAAGTGAAATCAAATTTGAAGATATTTTACTAGTATTTTAGATAATACCCTCTGAAACTCATCCAGAATATCAGATTTCAAACTTTTCAAAAGGAAGTAAAATTTAAATGTCAAAAAGGCAATATTCAGTGTTGTTTCGTCATTCTAAAACGATTTAAAAAGTTTCAGTCAAATTGGAAAAAGGTCGGGAAATTTTGACCGATTCGACATGGAATGACCCACATGAAACAGCAAAAGTGTTTTCAACCAACAAATTTTTTCCGTTCCGAGACCCGAAATCAGGTCCATAAACTAACAAGTCCGCACTTATACAACTACGCCTCACCAGCACCGTATGAGCCGAACAGAGCCATAAAATTGTAAATGCATGATATGAAAACAATTGATATGATGGTACATACTTTACAAATCCAGGAAGAGATGAGAGAAACTGTTAAAAAGTTAAAAATCAGAAAATTATAGACAGACACTTCCGGTTCATTTATCGCAATTATCAATATTTGTGATTTAAATGGCTTCACATGATATTCAATAAAGTACCTAGAATTAGAGAACATTTATAATTTATTTATTGGGAGCTCTTATAAACACAAAAATATTCTTTTATATTAATACTTTAAGTTATTTGTGCTGCAATTATATACACTGTTTTCAATTTTGTTAATTATTTAATTGATTATCATCGAACGTTATTAATTGAACAGACCTAACTGTAAATTTGACAATGCATTTTTCTCAGTGAATTTTCTATTGAAACATTGAAAATATTTATTATTTATTTTGATCACAAATGTTTATACATTACTCTAGGATAATGATTTTAAAATCTACATTAATAAATACATTTAGTGACAATACAATCCTGTTTCTGGCAAGATCAAAAGTCTTTATTAGTTTTATTTTTAGAGGAGAAGGTGATAATATGAGCCCCTATTTTTGTTTTGAATTTTAAAAGATGAACTAAACTCTTTATTTAAAAAATGGTAACTTAAACTTCATCATTTGTGTAAACTTTATAAAAAAGTGAACTTTATTATCTGTTCAGAAAGTGGGTAAAAAAATCAATAATTCAAAAGAAGTCATGTTTGAAAAACTAGTTGTACTACAGAACGGCATAGACTTTTCATTTTAGTTTTCTATTTTCTTTGGTCTAGGCTAGCTATTCGGACTTGCCACATACTTTTGTTGCCATCTATCGCTGCCCAATATACATAAAGCCTTTACGATAACTGCCATCTATCGTTGCCCAAAATACATTTTTTTGAACTTTTCTCAATCTTTTAATTCCCTATCAGTAGAACCAAAATATTACTTTAAGAATATTAAAGAACAGTGAAACCTCTTCCTAAATGACAATTTTCTTTGAAAAATTTTGAGACTTTTTTTAAGAAAATTTCATTTAAGCGTTACTGTAAATGCAAATTTGAAGCTCTTTTTTACAGAACACAGCTTTGTCATATTAAATAACGCATTTAGTACTATTCATATAAAACGTTTGGATCTTTTCGAAAACTCTAGAGGTTTCTGTTAACAAGAGCTATAAATTTCGCATGTTTAGTAACGCTTAAACGCTATTTTCTTAAAAACAGCTTCAAATTTTTCAACAAAATTTTCTTATATCACGAAGTTTCAATATTTTTAAAGTAATATTTCGGTTCTAACGTTAGGAAATCGAAAAATTGAGATTTTTACTTTCTCGCCTTACGAATACTTCGTAAGAAGAAAAAGTTATGTAATCGTGCGCCGGAAAACAGCGAATTTTCACCAGAAACAACTCTAATAGCTGTGATCACTGGTAACGAAAAAGTGGATAAATTCTATTGCTAAATTTAGAAAAAACTTCTCTAACTCGTGGTGTAGCCAAAATCAATGTTTTGTTGCTTCTTGATACTGGAAAATCAATTGACGGCAAAACGTCTGTCCGTCTGCGGGCTACGGTAGTGCCTAAACCGTTCAGAGGATTTTCTTCAAAATTGATATTCCGCAATCGATTTTTCTGACGTTGTCAAAGAATACAAAAAAAACTTTAACAATTTCACAAAACTCTTGCAATGTTGCGAAACACAAAATTAAAGGCACACACTGACCAAGCGATGCTACCTGACTAACACAGAAAGAAAAACCAAATGAATGTAACATTGAAAGTTTACGAGGCACACATGGCTGGGTTGTCGAACCACACCACTGTCACAGCACCACCGCTCCTACAAATCACACAGCTGTCTAGTATCGGGTCTCAAATGCAGAAAGCGTGAAAAATGCCCTTCACCGCCGTGGATGCTTCATGCTCCCAGTCCACCATAGCTCCTTCCGCTTGGCCTACACTCCACCAGCTCTGTCGCCCGCTGTCCACCCGTGTTCTGGCGCTGCCCCGGGTTCCGACCCCGGGCAGGGCGCAGAGGGGCGGGCAGCCGGCTAGCTGGCGGCGGGGGGCGGACGTAGGCGGGGGGAGAGATACGGGCGGCGACGGCGCGATGGTGTTGGTGGCGGCGATGACGGTGGCGATGTAGTGACGTCACCGGTGTCGGCGGCGAGGGTAGCTGTTTGCAACCTGGCCGGGCGGCGGAAGAACTGTCACATGCTTCAAGGCGCGGGGAAACAATGATTCAATTAATGTTTTCATTCCATTTCATTGATTGATTGATTGATTAATTGATTGATGATGATTTTTTTTAAGTGGGACGCGCGAACTTTGGAGTTGGCGCCCCCATAACACACTGGTGTAGCATGGAACTCCCATAATTTAGCGGGATTACCGCAAGGAGTGCCCAGGTGGGCGGAAATCGCAGGAACTTGTCCGCACCGAGCGAAATGTGCCAACGGACGTCGAGGCTCCTGGAATTTGAAATTGATATTTTAACTTTGGGGGGTACTTTACATGAAGCCGTTGGGTATTTTCAAAGTTTTCAAAAAAGTGGCTCGAAATTTTTTGATTAAATTTTGCTGTTGAATCGTGCGAAAGACGTTTAAGAGAGTGATGCAGGTATCCTTTTCGTTGATATTCCCAATTTTTCGAAAATTGCAAAAAACAATTTCAAAACTGCAAAATTGAAGTTAGAGTTGTTTGCCTCAGACAAAGTTGGCTGTAAAACATTAACACTTTTAATAAGGTCAAGCTCCCTTTTTTGAAGAAAATAGTTTTGGCGTACGTTAAGTGTGAAATTTACTAAAATTTTGTTTCTCATAAACCGCTTCATATTTTGTCTTTAAATTTTCTTCACTTACGTAATAGGGGACGGTAAAAAATTTGGCGCTAATCCAATTTCCGGGTGATGCTTGGTTTTTGGAAAATTTCAAAAAAATATTTTTAAAACTACAAAATATTAGATAGAGATTTTGGCCTCAAAGTCTGTTGTACAAAATTAGTCCTTTAAAAAATGACATGTACAATTTTCTTAGAAAAAACAGTAGCTTTTGCGTAATTGGTGCTTGAAATTTGCGAAATTTCTTTCTCAAAAACCGCTCCCAATTTTTTCTTTAAATTATGAACACAAGTGTGATAAGGGACGGTAAGTAAATAAACTATTTGTGCTATATAATGGCACAGACTTTCTCGCAGAAATTTGTTTTCTAATCTCTATGATTTGAGCCAATTTTTGTTGCTTTTTTTTTTGTGCCATGGAATGAAGGGAATGAGTCATTCCCCTAATCAAAGCACAGAAAAAATCCCTTCTATAATTATATTATTCGTTGCTTATAGCCAGAGCAAAAATGTTTACTCAACTCATATTCTAAGACTAGTTATTGAACTGTAACAATCGATGATTTCAAAACGGTGCACCGCGGTGTGTAGATTCGTCTCGTATAAATTTCCAAATGAAAGTTCCGAAATCCTGCGTCTGACTATTGTAAAGAAATTTGTAGATATGCCCAGGGCTAGATTTAATTATTGTGGGGACGCGAAGTACAAAATTGTGTCCCCTTCTGTAAAAACAACTTCATCTTTATTAATAAAAAAACTGATTTTAATACGAGTACTTTCAGTGCAAATACAAGTGAAAACTAATAATTTTTATATAAAATTTTAAATATAATCTATTAATTAAATTAAATACATTTTATGTTACAAAATATGTTGGAGATATGATTGATTTGGAGGAGAGAGATTATTCTTCAACATATATTACAAATGAATGTCTAAAAATTTCTTGTTTCAATGAATAAAATGTTAAAATATAATAATAAAAGACGTAAAATGTGTAAAATTATGTAATAATACCCAAATATTTACAATAAAAATGTTTCTAATTATTCAGAAAGTCCTGTAAACTAAAAAATATTATTGAATTCATGTGTCTTGTACCTATAAAATTATGTAATTATATGAAAATCCTTTCCCTAATAATGAAAGATTTTTTTTTTATTTCTAACATCTGACAAAATTCCATAATTTTTTCCTTACATTTCCATATCAATAAAATTCTCCAACGTTTCACAGTTTTCCATAAAGTGGCCACCCTGTAAAAGGTTAGAATTTGAATTCCAAAGGAAAAGAGGTATGGTAACTTAAAACGTACTCTTGCTTTTCCTAAGTAAAATGGTTTCCTTCTTCTTCCAGCTGATTTAATCTTGTCCATAACACTTCTGTTTCATTTGGCAGAAACACCTAATATTTTGGAAACTTTGGAGGGTAAAGCGATATAATTCATCAAAAATGGTGCAGAACTGCAACTGTAGTATTTCTGTGGTAGAACATTTTGGAAGCGCTCAAAATCTATGTACATAAAAATAATATAAACTGCCATTCAACACCATTTACAAATATCTATTATGCTTTCTTTTAACTACCCTTGGTAGTTGCACATAGCTACTCTACAATAAAAACTAAATCTACTTTCCACCTGCTGTTGGCCCATTTACAGCTGTGTCATCATCTCGTGGTTCATGTAGTGCTGGTAACTTTTCCCAAGATGGTTCCACATTCCAAATTTCACGAGCATATTCAGCAATTGTGCGGTCACTTGAGAACTTGCCAGATGAAGCAATGTTGTTGATAGCCATCTCTGCCCATTTTGCTTGATCCTAAAACAGAAAAATCGCAAACTCATCCCTTGATTTGTTAAATTTTTCTTGTTTTTACATTCCCGTATACGTACGTATACACGGAGTGATATACGTAGTATAGGGAAAGTTATGTAATGCTCCGCGAAAAAATGGCCCATTTTCGGTGGAAAAAAATTAATTCCCGGGCCGTGGAAACGAATAAGTGGATAAAACCAGTTGCTAAATTAAGAAAAAATATCCTCTATCTCGTGGTGTGGTCAAAATCCATGATTTGTTGCTTCTTTATACTTAAAAATCAATTGACGGCATTCCGTCCGTCTGTCCGTCTGTCCGTCTGTGGTCAACGCTAGCGCCTAAACCGTTCGGTCGATTTTCTTCAAAATTGATATTCCCCAGTCGATCTGATTCTAGTCAAAGCTTTGTGATTTTGAAAAAGATTCTTTAAAATTTGGGGGTACTTTATATGAAGCCCCCCGGGGATTTTCAACATTTTCTCAAAAACGGCTACAAATTTTTTCTTTAAATTTCTTGTATAAATAGAGGAAAATACACTTTTTAACATGGCATAGGTCCGATTTTCACGTACAGCCCTGAATTTTCGAAAATTGTGAAAGTCTGAATTTTTTTCGGCGTCTTTCTCCAACTACAAACTTGAAGATAGAGATTTTTTCTTCAAATAAAATTTGTTCTGCATATTGAGTTCATTAATAAAGGTCATGTAAATGTTTTTCACCATTTTGGTAGTTTTCGTGCAATATTGCGTGCAATATGTGCAATTTTAAAAAATTACAAAAGAAAATTTTCTCAAAAACGGCTTCAAATTTCTTCTTTAAACTTTTGGTAGGGATAGTGGTAAATGTACTCTATCAATGACATAAAAGCCATTTTGGTCTATCGGTTGGTTTTTTCAAAAATTACAAAAATGTAAATTTTTTTACTTGTCTCTCACGTCGTTAATATTTACATTATCGGTGATTTTTTTACATTATTATATTTACGAGTATATATGCTTTAAATAATGTCAAGTAAAGTTTCTCGAAAACACTACTGTTTTCTGTGAAAAGTAGCTCAAATTTCGGCATTTTCAGAGATGCTCAAACGTCATTTTCTCGTATATGGCTGCAATTTTTTTCTTGAAACTTTTGTAACGGATAGTGCTAATTACACTCATTAGTATAGCGTGAAGTTTATTTTGAGTTTTTTTTTGTTTTTTTTCAAAAATTATATAAAAGTAAATTTTTTGAAAGATCTCTGACATCTTTAATATGCACATTATCCACAATTTGTAAAGATGATTATATTTGTGAGTGTAAGTGCTTCAAATAACTTCAAATAAAGTATTTTGAAAACTCAAAAATTTTCTGTGAAAATGAGCTTCAAATTTCGCATTTTTAGTAGTGCTAAAACGCCATTTTCTCTTAAACGGCACATAATTTTTAAAAGAAAATTGCCATTTACGGCTAGGTTTTTGTGTTCTTTAATATTCTAAAATTAATGTTTCTGTTCTACCAATAGGAAACCGAAAAATTAAGAAAATGACAAAAAAATGTACTTTTGGCGATGATAGATGGTAGCTGGCAAGAAAGAGTATGTGGCAATTCCGAATAGCTAGCGAAGACCCAGGAAAATAGAAAACTAATACGGGAAAGTCTGTGCCATTCTGTAGCACCACTAGTTTATTAAATTTTGTTGCCGGCGCCGCGGGCAACAACAGGTGAACAATGTTAGTGCCGTCCTCATATGAGGACGCTGGGACTTTATGTTATACAATTTTGTCGTGAAGTGAAGAACTTGTAAAAGAGGTGGAATTTCATTTCATATTGTTTTTTCGAGAAATGAACGTGCCGCTAGATGTCGCATGACTGATCATGACTTGATCATGCACTGATTGGTCATGCGACATCTACCGGCACGACCGAGAAAGACGCGATTTTTATAAAGCTGCCTCTTCAGGCCCTTCTTCACGAAGGAATACATCGCCGCATTTCGTGGTTTTCTCGGTCGTTCCGCTAGATGTTGCATTGATCGCGACCGTATCTTGATATCACTGCTTGATCGTGCAACATCTAGCGGCACGACCGAGAAAAACGCGAAATGCCGCGATAGTTTTCATCGTGAAGACGAGCCTTGAGAGGCAGCTTTATAAAATTCGCACTATAAAAGTTCCAAGAATCTGGAAGAAAGAATGTATCAGTTGTGTCTTCTCCAGCAAGCGTGCTGCCTCACTTAAGATTCGACAGAAAAATACTCATTATCACGAGGATTACTTATGCACAATATCAGCAGCCATCATGCATAAGCGAGCCTCGCAAATATTGTGCTAAATGCAATATTACTCTCTGTGTGGAATGTTTTGGTCTATTCCACTTCAGAAAGTAAAGTAGATTTTTCTGAAATTACTTTTGTACTATAATCATAGCTGAGTACAAAATCATCTTCGAAAGTATGTTAGTAGTAGAAGTCTGTTCAATTATTAGCATCAAGTTTGCATTGTTGATACATTACAATAACTTATGTAATTATGTTTAATTATTTTATTTTATTTTTGTTTTAAATTTCAAAATGTAGTTACGAAAATTCGAATCCAGTGGGCATAAAGATTTGTTAAGAAGACTTATTTTTATTATTGCGGAAAACTTCCTACCAAGTCCCAGCGTCCTCATATGAGGACAGTCCTCCACACCTACACAAATTAATAATTTGAATTAATTTCGATAAAATTAAATAACTAGCACTCAGTTATGATGATTTTTTGAATTTCACCAAAAAGACTGCAGTGAAAATAATTTGGGACTTAACGGGTTAAAGAAAACATTTGGAGCCATTTTTGAGAAAATCATATTTTTGTAATTTTTTAAAATGGCACATATTGCACGCAATATTGCGCGAAAACTAGTAAAATTTTGAAAAAAACTTACATGACCTTAAAGGAAGAACTCACTATGAAGAAAAAACTTTACTTTAAGGAAAAATCTCCATCTTCAATTTTGTAGTTCCAGAAAGACGCCGAAAAAAATTCTAACTTTCACAATTTTCAAAAATTCAGAGTCATCCGTGAAAATCGGACCTATGCGATGTAAATAAGTGTATTTTACTCTATTCATACAAGAAATTTAAAGAAAAAAATTGGAGCCGTTTTCGAGAACATTTTGAAAGTCCCCGGGGGCTTCATATAAAGTACCCCCAAATTTTGAAAAATCTTTTTCAAAATCTCAAAGCTTCGACTAGAATCAAATCGACCGGGGAATATCCAGTTTGGAAGAAATCGTACGTGTTGTTTAGGCGCTAGCAGTGTTCACAGACGGACAGACAGACAGACGGATTTTTTCTTTTCAATTGGGTTTTCGGTATCAAGGCCCTAGAAAACAGGGTTTCTGGCTATACCACGTGTTAGGGGATTTTTTTTCTTAATTTAGCAACTGGTTTTATCCCCTTTTTCGTTTTCACGGCCCGGCAATTAATTTTGTTCCGCCGAAAATTAGCCATTTTTTCGCGCAGCATTACATAACTTTCCCTACACTACATATACAACTTCGTGTGTACGTACGTATACGGGAAAGTAACTAGTAGTGCTACAGAATAGCACAGACTTTCCCGTATCAGTTTTCAATTTTCATGGGTCTTAGAAATTCGGAATTGCCATAAACTCTTTCTTGCTAGCTGTGATCTATGCCCAAAGTACATTTTTTTTGTCATTTTCTTAATTTTTCGGTTTCCTATTAGGAGAACGGAAACATTAATTTTAGAATATGAAAGAACACAAAAAACTAGTCATAAATGGCAATTTTCTTTTAAAAGTTACAACCGATTAAAAAAAATTACCGATTTAAAAGTGCCGATTAAGAGAAAATGGCGTTTTAGCGCTACTAAAAATGCGAAATTTGAAGTTAATTTTCATAGAAAATGTTTGAGTTTACAAATACTTTATTTGAAGTTATTTGAAGCACTTACACTCACAAATATAAAAATCTTTACAAATTGCTGGTAATGTGCATATTAAAGATGTCAGAGATCTTTCAAAAAAATTACAATTATGCAATTTTTGAAAAAACAAAAAAATAATTAAAAATAAACGTTATGCTATTCTAAAGAGTGTAATTAGCACTATCTGTTACAAAAGAATGAAGAAAAAAATTGCAGCCATATATGAGAAAATGGCGTTAGAGCGTTTCTGGAAATCCGAAATTTTGAGCTAGTTTTCACAGAAAACGGTTTTGTTTTAGAGAAACTTTACTTGACATTATTTAAAGCACATGTACTTTTAAGTATAATGTGAACAAATCACCACTAATGTAAATATTATCGATGTTAGAAACATGCAAAAAAATTAATTTTTTATAATTTTTGAAAAAAAACAACCGAGAGAAGAATATGGCTCTTATCTCATCTGATAGAGTACATTTACCACTATTCCTACCAAAAGTTTAAAGAAAAAATGTGGAGCCGTTTTTGAGAAAATTTTGAAAATCCCCGGGGGCTTCATATAAAGTACCCCCAAATTTTGAAGAATCTTTTTCAAAATCTCAAAGCTTTGACTAGAACCAGATCGACCGGGGAATATCCATTTTGGAAGAAATCGTACGTATGGTTTAGGCGCTAGCAGTGTTCACAGACGGACAGACAGGACAGACGGATGTTTTCCTTTTAATTGGGTTTTCGGCATCAAGGACCTAGAAAACACGGTTTCTGGCTGCACCACGTGTTAGGGGATTTTTTCTTAATTTAGCGACTGGTTTTATCCAGTTATTCGTTTTCACGGCCCGGCAATTAATTTTTTTCCGCTGAAAAGTGGCCATTTTTTCGCGCAGCATTACATAACTTTCCCTATACTTCGTATATCACTCCGTGTATACGTACGTATACGGGAAAGTAATAATGGACGGACTGGAGAATGCAGATCTTCGGTGAGTAACCTGTGACTACTGCTTAGAGGGTAAGTTCACTCGTCTGCCATTCGCGAACTTATCTCAGAAAACTACTCACGGCATTTTATCAAGGTTATTTATTGACCTATGTGGACCAATTTTCACTCCATCACTTGGCGGCAGTAAATATATGCTTACTGTTGTGGATGATTATAGCCGCAGATATTTCGTTGAGTTTTTAAAGAAGAAAGATGAATGCTCCAGCAAAATTGAAGAATTCATTACCTTTAGAGAAAACGAAACGAATCAAAGGGTGAAGTATGTACGGACAGACAACGGAAGTGAAGTCGTGAACTGTGTTGACGTCTTATTATAAAAGAAAGGGGATTACGAGCGAGCTCACGGCGTATTATTCTCCTCAAATAATGGTGTTGCAGAGCGTGCCAATCGCTCAATTATTGACACAGCTAGGACCATGCTTTTGGATTCCGGTTTACCGATGTTTTTTTGGGCTGAGGCTGTTAGAACTGCGGTATATATCTATAACATAACCCTACCTACCTCAGGAGATAAAAACATGGTACCGTTGATACATTGGATGTACACGATATTGGACGGACACGATACATCACATCTTCGGGTTTTTGGTTCAAAAGGATTTTTCCCCAACAAAAAAAAAGGACAGACGTAAATTTGATCCATCTTGCAAACAAGGTATATTTGTTGGGTATTCGCGTTGTGGAAGGGCGTATAGAGTGTATAGTCTGCATCAGCGTACTATTGTGGGATCTGGAGATGTTCTCAAGGAAGAAGAGAGAGTATATACCGGCAATGTTCCAGATTCTCATGATATTTTAAATTGGAACTATAACTCGACGACACAACTAGAATCGAATGAAATAACGTCCTTGAAAGAGGTACAAACGTGTGATATTCCTATCTTGATCGACATTCATTTGCGAAACACAAGTCATGCGTCGACGCCGATTAATCTTCAACATGATCCAGGATCTGTTTTACTTGACGGAACGGACGACACCGTAACTGAAAAGAAAGTATCGATAGAAGAACCCGCGATTCAATGTTTTCCTTCGAAATCTGATAAAGAAGATGTTGAAATTCGAAGATCTGCAAGAAAAAAAAACCTACGAAGAGATATCAAGCGACCATCGCTTGCAAAGCAAATGTTTGTAACAAAAAATTGCCTCGAACCTACAGAGAAGCTATTATATCCGACAAAGGGGAGAAATGGAAAAGTGCAATCTTTCGTCAATTAAATTGATTGAAGAGATATAATACTTGGGAAATTGTGGATGCTTCCGAGTTAGGTGATTGTAAACTCTTGAATAATAAATGGGTATTCAAGAGAAAACTAACAAATGGTGAAGTTAAATATGAAGGTTGGTGGTTCGCAACTTTTGGTTGATGGTTCGCGAAAAACTTGGGCTTGGACTACGATTCAGCATATAGTCCTGTTATGCAGATGAATACGTTTAGCACCTTATTAAGTATTGCTGCGATTAGGAAATACATCATACGCTACGTAGATGTGGAGAATGCATACTTAAATAGCGAAGTTGAACGAAATGTGTTCATGAAGATACCTGATGGCATAAATGTTCCCGAAGGCAAGGTGTTGAAATTGCGTAAAAGATATAGTCTTTTAGAAGCTGGCAGGTGTTGGTTTAAAAAGTTATGTGACATTTTACGAGAATGCGGACTGATGCCCTGCGATAGTGATCCGTGTGTCTTTACTAATCAAAATCCTAACGAATTTGTTGGAATTCGTTTTTATGTAGACGATTGGTCAATATTATCATTTAATTGACGATTTAATTTGGAAGCTGAAAATTAAACTTACAATTAAAGAAGTGGATAGGACCGACCCCAGAGACCTTTCTTGGAATTAGTAAAAAGAAATGCTCAAGTGGATATACCTTGGACCAAACGGATTACATAAATGAAACTCTAAAAAATTATGATATGGAATCGTGTCATCCTGTATATACTCCAGGAGTAGCTGGACAAAACTGTGATGATTGTGATGATGCCAAAAGCGTTGATCAAACCACGTACCAAGAATTATTGGGTTGTTTAAACTACTTAGTGACTGCTACACGTCCGGATTTGGCATATTCTTACAGCAGCTTATCCCAGTATTCCAAAAATCCGAAAAGTATACATTGGCAAGGGTTGAAAATAATATTGAGATACTTAAAGGGTACAGTGCATCTGAAATTAAAAATAGATGGTACGATGGGAATGTTGAACACAAGCTCCGACGCAAGTTGGAATACTGCCAAAGATAGTAAGGCGTTTGCTAGCTACGTAGTCAAGCTTGGAAATTCCCTATTAGGGTAGAAAAGCAGAAAGCAGAGAATCGTAGCCTTATCAACTATGGAGGCCGAGTTAAATGGGATTGAAGACGCTATTTCTCATCAAAATGGATTGTATCACTGCTGGAAGATTTAGGTTTTGGAAATTTGACTAAACGTCCAACCACATTATGCACTGACAGTAAGGCGGTAATAGATTGGTCGAAGGACTTCAAAATTACCAACTGTAACAAACACATGATACGGAGACTTAATTTTCTTAAAGATAACTTGTTGCGGTGCATTTAGGGACAATGCGAGAAAGTATGTGCTTTGGAAGCACCACTAGTTTGAAACAAATAAACACTTTTCATTAACATCTTTCCTTCTTAATGGCAAGAAAAGAAAAATGGATAGGGAAAGGGCGTGGTTTAGCATGCGAGAGTTCTCGCACGGTACACTAGTTTGTCATAAATTTGTAAACAAACTTATAAAAATCCTATTTAGATGGGTTTTAAATTAAAAATTGGAGTTGATGTATGCATTTGAAAAAAAAGGTCAATGGGACACCAAAATATTTAATGAGTAGCGTCCCGCAAACTGGTAATCCGGCCCTGATAATGGCCTGGCGTCGAATGAATGTGTAGTTTGTTATATGCGTTCCAGCTGGAGTGGTGTCTCGCTGAGGAGAGATACATGGCTAGGGAAAACCCGCCTGCTAACATGTAGGTTGACCCCGTATCTCACGGGAAATGAACATCGCCACATTTCGAGGAAACATGAACTATTCTTACGGAAATATTTACCTTAGGAGTTGACGAGCCGGGAATCACTAATGAAACAATAGAAATGCATATCTACATTTAATATTAGAGGTGAATTAACTCTTTAAACATGAAAATCTAGATTTAAGAACGTCGGATTAGTAAAATGTTCATTTTCAGTTTGCCTTTTCATTAAAACATATCAATTAATATCGTAGATAAAATTTCGGATAAAATTGAGGGCAGTTCCTTACTATATACTAATTAATCTAGAAATGCACGTTCGGTTTCTAAAGTTATAACGAAACGAATGAAAAGAAACTATACTTCGAATTTTATAACGCAGCGCGCCATGGCCCATCTTCATGATGAAATATGTAATGGTAATTCGCGTCTTTCTCGGTCGTACCCCTAGATGTCGCACGATCGCAGCACTGCTTCATACGGTCGCGATCATGCTACATCTAGTGTCACGACCGAGAAAGACTCGAAATGCTGCGAAATATTCCAATATGAAGATGAGACTTGACGCGGCATATTATAAAAACAGAAGTATATACTTCAGACGCTTCGTAAACATAAGCCCGCTTTCACATTTCACGCGGTTTCGCGCTCCGCGTGCACTATCAAATCAAAAATGGTGGCGACTCAATGTTCAGTTTGCTTATCTGCGTAGGTGCGTCAAGCTGGAACAGCCATGTCAGCTCACCGAAATGAAACGTGTCTAATGATTTCTTGGTAATTAATTGCCAATTAAGTACCACAATTTCGAATTAATTGCCACGTATCTTCGGGGCGAAAACGGGTGTGATTTCCTTTGGTTGGTTTGGTTTGATTGTGCTCGTTGGTTCTCTTTAAAATGTTATTTGAATTTCTGGCATGGTTGAATATGCTTCAGATTATAACAATATTTTTTTCATCAAGGCCACCAACAATAAATTTTGGTTTGTGATAATAAATAAATATATAAAGTGTATTAATGATGTTCTTGGTTTGGTTCGATTGTGTTTGTTGGCTCTCTCTACAATCGTATTTGTATTTCTGGCATGGTTGAATGCATTCAGTTTCTAACAATATTTTTTTCATAAATGGCAACGGCAATAAATTTTTGTTTGTAGTAATAATTGTGTATATAATGTGTATTAATGATGTTATTAGTTTGGTTCGATTGTGCTCGTTGATTCTCAAATCGTATTTCTTGTTTGATTGTGCTTGTTGGTTCGGGCCGCACGGAAGCTGGATCTGTGTGGCAAATTTAAATGAAATACACGCACTGGCCGAGAGCTTTCTTCAATATTGCATTTTAGAAAAAAAAACAATATAGACTGATGAAAATTATGCCAATACTTTGTTATGTTGATAAATGTTTTATGATATTTAATTATGATCGCTGAATTACTATACGCGCGTCCTAAATTCCTCTGTGTTAGGAAAGCATCAAATTTATAGTAGTACGTTGGACATCTGTGTTATCGAGTTACAAGCTGAAATTATGCTCACAATAGGCAAGTTAACACTTGATTATTTTAGTTCACTGCCTGATTCTTCCTTCAGAACTGCGTATCTAGGATTTTTGGCGAGCACTATTTGTAGTTTTTTTGGAAACGAGTTTCCCAACATCACCAACAGCTTTCTTTAACTGATTTTCTGCTCTTGTAAATAATGTGATTGATTCAGTAAGACTGAGCTTTGATGATTGTAATTGCTCTACAGAATCTGTTAAAAAATTAAAGTTGCGCGAATCAATGACTCATCCCGCCTTATACTTTGCTTTTGTTTCTGGGCAACCTTAATACACTGCCATTCATCTTCCGAAAAACTATTAATACCTTTTCACCATTGCCAATGTTCTCACAGTAATACTTCACAGCCTGTGGCCACCTACCGCAAATGCAGATTGTCAAAGAGGCGCTGATGGCAAATGCAGATTGGGACATCCTCCTTAGTCAGTTGCAATTCCAGAACTTGACTTTAAAAATACTTTCTTTATGGAGGATATTAAATCATTGATTTTGGAGAACTGGTTTCAAACCTCCTCCTGCAACTCGATGAAGTGCGTGAGCGAGACAAGTTCTGTGATTTAAATTATGGAAAATTACTTTCAACCAAACGTGGGCCAATTGTTTGTTTGTTTGTTGTTGTTGTTGTTGTTTTTGCTTTTCGCAATTGTAATTTCTTGAAATTGTATGATCTAGATGTCTAGTAGGCTGTGCCTGAACATATCGCTCTCTCACTCGCTCTGCGCACCAGCCGGCGTGGCCGGTCGAGGGGAGGGGTGTCTGAACGCATAGACAGGCTGCTTGGTTCGTGGGTCCAAAGCGCAGCATAAAAGTGTCAGCCATCCAAATCAAAACAGTTTCAGCTGTCTGTGCATAAACGCTGACTCTTAATATATTACGATTCTGAAAAAGAAACATATGTATAGGAAGCATCGCCCCTGGTCCTCAGTCCTGTCCCTTTCGTCTTCGAGTGCTGTGCAGCGTGGCTTGTCTTAGCGTAGGCCTAATTTAAAATGAAGTTCACGGGCGTAATATTGTGTGTATTTGTTTCTAACACTAGGCCAACCGTTTGCAGGTAATATAACCTGTTCATCAAGCTCCCCCTTACCATCCCGTTCTCCATTCCATCGAATCAGTTTAGAGTTCTATTAAGAATCATGTTACGAAAGAAAGCATTTGTAACCGTCTATGAATTAAAGAAAATGTATGCCGTATATTATTTTCTGAGTATTGCCCAAATCAGTGGAAGAAGTGATGTGAACACGTTAAGAAAATCGAAGAATATACGAAAACAGATGACGACGAAAGCAAAAGTGGACAAAATTATCGTTTCTTTGCGGTGCAGTGTCTCTGAGGACGACAATGACGTCACACAGCGAAGGCTGCATTGACATTGATGACTTATGGCTCCTCCTTGCTGGGGAGGGCGACGAATCGCGTGCGCGCAGCGGGTTCAGATAACGTAGCAGCGGTGGGAGAAGCCCGCGAAACTAAGCACCTCCCAAAAGGGAGATTTCAAACTTGTGCCCCTATAATTGCTTTATTTATTTTTGCGCAAAGCCTAAATGACACCACGCAGCTTTTTATCAAACAGAAATCAAATAAGTATCCAGTCAATGAAAGGTTTGTTGTTGAATACATAATTATTTATTAAATACAACAGTGTAGTGAATATATTGATTGAAAATTGTAAAAAAGGCATTTATAAGCACCAAAAGTCAGAAATAGGCATTTAAATAAAATGATCACAGGTGTTGTCATTGCCAACAATGTTATTTATTTCAAAAAGAGCAGCTATCGATGGCTTAGCAATCATCATCAGTTTTCTAGTACAAGAAAAAACCAAACAATTAATTAAACAATAAAAACAAGAGATTAACATTTGGAATGGCAGATTACTAATAGATTAAAAAACAGAATTAACATTTTGTGAAATGAAACAAAGAGAAAGAAATACGGGATGTTAAAGCATTTTTATATTACAGTAATTTGAATGTAGGCAAGAAAGTGGCTGAAATTAAATAGAACTTGTGAAAAACATTTTTGTAACAGAATCATGAAATGTTAGTTGAGCCGTACCTTACCTTCTGTCTGGAAGCCACAAAACGACTACGCAGTTGTTGTTTTTTTCCTTTTTTTTCGATTTTCTCCCCATCAGTTGTCCTGGTGGGGCGGGAATTTATTCACTTACGGGAATTACATATGAACTCCAGCAGTTTTGGCTTCTGGAGTGAGGGAAGGGCGAGAATCTTGAATATGCTATCTTACAAACTAACTTATTACTAACTTAAAACTATTACATGGCTGGCCTCTTTGGGCCTAGCCTAGATTTTATACAGGTTTCTAATTTGGGTTAAATAATTCTTTAAAATGTTATTTCTTCTTTCTTTTTATTTTTGTCAATCACTCACTCATTCATTCGTACAACTATATTTACAACTCATTCTCTCACACATTCATTCTCGCATTCATACACACTACACTGCACTATATTCACTATTTACACGTCACTTTTTTGCCACGGGGCCGACTTCACTCAAGCGTCCGTGGCGCCGCGACGTCTTCGTTCTTAGGTGGACCAGGCCGCCCGCGCGGTTGCCAGCGTCGATGAGCGGCGACCGCCTCCCGCGCACTGTCTGCTCCCCCGCGTCGCACAGCTCAGCGAGCTTGTGCGGGGGAAGTGCGCGGAAGGTGAAGGCGACGTGCTGCGGACCCTTTCTTCTGTGGAAGGTCCTGTGCACGCCGCCCTCGCGAGCGCCGTCTCGGCCCGCCGCTGCAGCTCCTCCGGGACTACGCGGGTTTGGATGGGCCAAGCGGCTTAAGTACCGGGCTGTGGGGTTGTGGAGGAGCAGGGTTAATGGCCTGGGTGCGGTGTCCTGTCTATTCCGCCGCCCCGGAGGAGTGCGGTGTGAGGGTGGTGTCAAATAATATTTTCAGTAGAAAGGAGGGGTTTTGGTTTATATTTGGTTAAAATCTGGTGTGATATTGATTTTCTATTTCGAGTATATGAATATCTGTATGTGGATAAAATGTGTGGCCTGTCTGAAGGAGGTGATTGGCAAAGTGAGATTTACAGGAGTTGTGTTTTCAAGCGTTGTGTTCTTTTATTCTTGTGTTGAAAGTTCTGCCTGTTTGACTGCCTGTTTGGCTTTGCAATCGCGGCAATGTAGTGAGTAGATGCCGCTTTTTTCTAAAAGATCTGTGTGTGTTTTAGAGGTTAGAATTTTTCTGAGGGAGTTCTGTGATTGGAAAGAAACATTGATACCGGCTTTGTGTACATTGTGTGCGACTTTTTCTGAAAGGTTTCCAAATTAAGGTAAGCAAGTGTTTTTATCTGGTGTTTGTGCTACTGTAGAGAGTGAAGTGTATTGTAAGTGAAGTTTGTGTGACAGTGAGTGTGAAAGTGAGAGTGAAGTTTATTTTAATCTCTTGTTTTAATTGTTCAATTAATTGTTTGCTATTCTTCTTGTACTATAAAGCTGATGATGATGGCTAACTATAGAAAGCTGCTCTTGTTGAAATAAATAACATTGTTGGCAATGACAATACCTGTGATCATTTAATTTTAAAGGCCAAAGACATTTCACCACAAAACCAATAGACGTTTATGTTGAAGTAGGTGCTTATAGGCACTCTCGATGTTGGTTAATACCATTGTAGGTTAATTGTGAGTGTAATTATCTATGTTAGGCTCAATAGGCTGTAAAGAAAACAATAGGTAAAACCCCATAATCCGAAGTCTAATAATAACCAATGTTTATTATTTAACAAAAATCTATGACTCCCCCTCCAAAATGATCGGCTGGATCCGCGCCTGGTAGTTTAGCGGCCAGACTAGACGCAATGGTATTGTTCAAACTGGCTATATCTACACAATCACTGTAGCACGCAGCACTCTCATCGAACTATTGCACGTCGGCGATCGCCAAAGTTACTCCAAAATTAAGGTTAAAGGTCACGAAACGCGGCGTCAGTGATCACGCCTAAAGGTTACGACGAGAATGACCTGTCGCTGACGCGCACTTTCCGCCACTGAAATAAGTGAGGCAGGCTGCTGAACTGTGAGAATCTCGGACAGCGTCGTCACATAGCATACCTCGAGTACGGTAGGCGAGTAGCACGCAGTAATAATGGAGGAAAAATTGCTGAATTGTTTGAAAATACACCTTTTCATAAAAATATGAAAGAAAATTGATAGAATAAAAAATATGTTGAAAAAATAGCGAAATATGTAAAATATGTAATATAGTACCAAATATGTAAAAATATGTAACGAAAAAATTGGATATTGTGTTAGGACAGCTGCAATTCGCAAAGATTAAAATTTTGAGAACGGTAAGTAGAAAGGCAAAAAAATATCTAATTACATAAAAATCCCGTCTCTACTCATAAGAAACATACGTACAAACAGTGCATATTCATTTGATATAAATAATGTTATATTTATACGAATAATTTAATAATTTTTCCCGAAATATCGAAATTAATGGTGCGACATCTATAACAAAATATCGATGTTAAAAATACATTAACCAAAAACCATCGATGTTTTTCCACATCGATGTTTTTAGACTGGTTTAGCAACTTCTAACATTGAATTCCTGTGCATTAAATTTTTTTTTCACAACGTTCGTGCTTATCAATTTGCCGAGTAAGGGTATGAGAAGAAGGGGCAGATCCTACGCCTAACACCTCAAAGTGAAAAATGAATATGGAAAGAGGGAATACAAGGGCACGCAGGTCACCTCGGGCGAGAGAGGTTGTTCGATGAAAGTAGTGCAAACAGCGTACTTTTGGTTCCAACACATGAGGTAACAGCGTTACCATCAGTTAGGGATCGTCCATAAATTACGTAACGCTAAAGAGTGGGATTGGTTTGAGGCAGCGTTACGCTGCGTTAGTGAGGGGCAGGGGGGGAGATTCGATTGGTGTTACATAACATTGATATTTTTGTACATTTTTTTACATTTGTTGAAATAATTCATTTTTGTTTTGTAATATAACAATAAAATATTATCTAATTAATTTGTTTTAAAACAAATAATCTAAAGCAATTAAAAGTTGTTTCCTTAAAGAGAAATATTAATTTTTTCTTCAATTTTGTATTGAATCTGTTAGATTACGAAGAAAATATTCAAAACTGATCTGTAGTATTTTGTAGGGTAAACTGTATAGTGATGGGCCACCCCCCAGTAATTAGCCATTCCAACTATAATTTGAATCACCACTTGTTCTAACACCGTGTTCTCATATTTTGCTTCAAAATGGCAAGAAGGGACGCTTTTTGATTATAATGTAATATTTACTTGGACCGCAAGATTGCAGCTGTTGCCAATATAGCGGATGCTTGTTGACGGTGGGGGGGGGTGTTCATTGTGTGTAAAGATTTCTTAAGATTTTCTTTAGAAACCAGATATCCAACAATGCTGTTTGTCGACTACGGCGGTAAGGAAACCACCTTGATGTGCCAGACAACACAAACCTTATTCAGTGACAATGATATCAGCTAAAAATGAGAAGCCTAGCTTTGCATATTTAGTGACACGGGGGGAAGGCCAATGACTGTACCTTGGATAGTGAGTGAATTGTGTTATTTGCCACTCTGCTAATGCTTGTTTTCAGATTATTTTTAATCGTAGTTTAATATTATTGCACACAGGTATAAACTTCATTAACCTCAAATAAGGGATTTTACAATGCCAAAGAAGCCGAACAAGAGTGTGATGCAAAAGCCATAGCAAATGTTATCAAATGTGTTTACAAAATCGGGTCATCTGTGCGTTCAGCTGAAAAATCATTTAATGTTCCTGAAACAAGCTTGCACTTTCGTTTTAACAATACAGATCACAAAACAGCACTAAGTTCTGATACTGTATTATCTAAAGAAGAAGACATTCTTGATAGGTGTATACGTGAACTAGCCCGGAAAGGTTTTCCAAGGAAGAAGGAAGATCTACAGTGTAGCGTTCAACCATTTTTAGCTGCTAAACGGAATGCTCTATCCGTTCAACAAAAACCTGAGGATGGTGGGTCAAGGCATTTTTAAGAAGACATCCCATAATCACTAAACGGACAAGTGACAGCCGCTAGTTCATGTGTCAGCGAACAAGACATCAGAACGTGATTTGATGTTGTAGGGTACATCGAGGGAAGTAACTTGGGTGGGAAAATGAATAATCCTAAAAGCGTCTCCATTGGACAACTGTCAAATTTTGAATCGTCCAATTACAGGGAAGAGCTTAGCTGAAAAAGGAAAAAGGAATGTTTACTCAGTAAAACACAGAGCTTTAAAAGACAATATGACAGTCACGTTCTGCTTTGCAGCATGTGGACTTATCACTAGTTCATTGACGTATCTATCAATACAAACGGATATCAGAAAAATTGCTGAAACAGTCCCAGACGGCTGAGAGATTTGAAAGTGACAACGGATGGATTACAAGCGAGGTATTTTATGAATATATTTGAAACATATTTCGTCCATTTCAATTTAAAAATGCCATCACACTCTCTGTGACGACCGGCCAGAAGACACATCTGACATAAGAATTCAGTCGAATATACTCAGATTTAACTAGTGGTGCTACAGAATGGCACAGACTTTCCCGTATTAGTTTTCTATATCCTTTGGTCTTCGCTAGCTATTCGGAATTGCCACATACTCTTTCTTGCCAGCTACCATCTATCACCGCCAAAAGTACTTTTTTTGGGTCATTTTCTTAATTTTTCGGTTTCCTATTGGTAGAACGAAAATATTAATTTGAGAATATTAAAGAACGCAAAAACCTAGCCGTAAATGGCAATTTTCTTTTAAAAATTATGTGCCGTTTAAGAGAAATGGCGTTTTAGCACTACTAAAAATGCGAAATTTGAAGCTCGTTTTCACAGAAAATGTTTAAGTTTCCAAATACTTTATTAGAAGTTATTTGAAGCATTTACACTCACAAATATAATAATCTTTAGAAATTACGGATAATGTGCATATTAAAGGTGTAAGAGATCTTTCAAAAAATTTACATTTATATAATTTTTGAAAAAACAAAAAAATAACTGAAAATAAACTTTACGTCATATTAAAGAGTGTAATTATCACTATCTGATACAAAAGTTTCAAGAAAAAATTTGCAGCCATATATGAGCCATTCCACGTCAAATTGCACAAGAGTTGACACGACTTTTTTTTAAATGTACGATATTTTTTTTCTTAAATCTGGACATCAAAAAAAGAGACACGTATTTTTATATTTGCCTCAAAATTGATTATTTGTGTAGTTATACCTAAATTAAATTTAGGAATTTACAGGTGCTTCACAAAATAATATCAATTGTTGCTCCGAATATACTGACTACAAAAATTTCTGGTTTGTTTCATTTAAAACATTAAATTGTTTGTTTTATTCATTTGAAAATAAATTGTTCAAAAAATATTTTTTTCATTTTAAAAGTGTATTTTTTTCAAAAAACGAAAAATTTATGTATAAAATCGATGAGATAAAAATTTGAAAAAAATATAGGCGTGTTCCTTGTTGAATTTGCTTTGAAATGAAACAAGAAAAAAGTGGGCACTTCACACATACAGTGCTGAAAAAATTAATTGTAAGTATGAGGGCGCCCTCTGCCTCTGCCCATGCACTAACGAATTGTGTTCGGTCCGTCTTTGATGCAAGTGCTGAAGAACTAAAAAATAATGACCGTGTGCCTGATTAGGGTTTCAAGAGATATTAGTATTTTAGATGTTCACTCTGCCTCCAAAATGTATGACATTGTGTCATACATGTTTTTGTGTGTAATATCGTGGGTGACTTGCGGGTCATCTATGTTCTTATGGGTGAGAGCGAAACGAATTGAAATACGAGCCATTCCATGTCAAATCGCACAAGAGTTTACTCGATTATTTTTTAAATGTATGCAATTTAAAAAAATAAATTACACGAATACATGGCATTCATTCTGGAGATCAAAAAAAAGGCAAGTGTTTTTTTATTTACCTGATAATTGATTATTTTTGTGGTTGTGCCTATTTTAAATTTTGGAATTTACGTGTACTTTGCAAAATATGATTGATTGATACTCCGAATGTACTTAACATAAAAAATCCTGGTTTGTTTCGTTTAATATTTTGATATGTGTATTTTATTCCTCTTTAAATTACCTTCTCTAAACATAAATAGTTCATTAAAAAATTGTAATTAAAAAAATGAATTTTTTTACATGAAATCTCTCAGAAAAAAAATTTAAAAAATATAGGCGTATTTTCTTTTAACTTTTCTGCAAAACACAAGAAGAAAAAAAGTGGGCACTCAACACGTACAGATAAACAAATCTATTGTAAGTATGCGGGCGCGTGGTTCCTGCCCCTGCACTGACGAATTGTGTTCGATCAGTCTTTGATACAAGTGCCGACGAAAAATAAAAATAATGGTTGACAGGGTTTCTGACTGATTAGGGTTTCAAGAAACAATAGTAACTCACATGTTCACTCTTTCTTCAGAAGGGATGGGGGATAGCAAAACGAATTCTACAACTGTTTTTCCTCGTGTCAGCGAAACGAATTTTACTGCATCCTTTTGCATCCTAGGGATGGGGTGCCCTCCTCACCTTGCTCGTGAAATACAATCAACCACTTGTCAAAGGACATGAGTAAAAGTTTCTCAACATCAGTCACAATACGCACCTTGTGAAGACAAGAGAGCTAGTGTTTGTTCTATGAATCGTGTGTACACTGTGCAACTTGAGTAGCAATCATCGTAGAGATACGACTGATGTTCCAATCCATTTAATCTTTCTGATCACGGTTTTTAGAAAAGAAAACCTCCAAGACGCGTAAACAACAATTTGCTGGGGAATTTAGAGGAGTCAATAGATTGGCAAATTTATGATTCATTTTGGAAGGGAATCGGCTTCCAAAACGGCCTTTTGTTAGTGAAGAGAGCGTCGAGAACAGTGGCTCCCGTGACATTAACAAAAGAAGCGGAAAGTCCAGTGAATATAGTGAAAAGTGTGGAAATCAAGGAAATGACAATTTAAGCTCTTCAGATAGTTCAAGTGTCTGCGAAATTAATAAAGAGAAGATAAACAAGAGTTAAATTTCAATAGGAGAAACCCCCGCTAAGAAAAGAATATTAGAACAAAAACGGAATCCCCATGAGAAATTTCAGAATGTACAAAATGCCAACACAGATAATTTTTTTCAGATTGAAGATCCTTCAACGTCCATCGAAAAATCAAACATACTCTTTAGAAACTTATTGTTTCATTTCACTCAACAGATGGCATGACGTTCAATATTAAAATTTTGACAATTTTTTAAAGTTGGATATACAATTAAATTAAACGACATTTTTTAGCAACCGAACACATGATAAAAGTGTCTAAAATGTTGGCTGAAGGAAATGGAATTTTCTCCAGAGCTGAAGTAAATTTCGTAAGGCATTAAAACTGTGCATTGTGAGGAAAGTTCAAGAATTCTATGGTAAGCAAGTACTTGTATTTAAAGTTAGTTGTGAAGGACCAGAAAATTTCAAAAATGTCAATCAAAACATAAGTCAAGAATGCGTCATTTAATTATTTATAAATTATTTACAAATTCATAAATTATTTATAGATATATTAATATTATTTATATGAATTAATAAACATAACTATTATTATTTATAAATACAATCGTGAAGTTTTACCACTTCAAGAGCATTAAATTACTGCTTCATCCAAAGATATCGACAGCCAGTAACGCAAGAAACGAGTCTCTTGCAGCAATATATGATACGCTGGTTCGTATAATATTAATATCTTTTAAAGTTACTGAGATCCCACTTTGATTTTTTCTGGAGATATCATCAATACTCTAGTGCGTTTATAAATATATTTTTTTTAATTTTTAGCTCATCGAATTTAAAAAAAAATTATTTAATATTCAAAATTTCAATTTTGTTCAAAAAATTGAAAATTCAGAAAATTAAATATTTTTCAAAATCTTAAAAATTAAACATGTTTTTAAGCTTCGAATGGAATTTGAACGGAATTTCTATAATTAATGTATTCAAGTATATGATATTTTTAAGTTAGTGATGCGAGCCATTTTTAGCAAATTTCATTGTACAATATTTCCGAAAATAATAAAGGGTCATTCCATATTAAATCAACACAGTCATTTTACATCACCATCTCAGATTCAGATGAAATTTGACACATAGGTAGTATGAACGGAGAATAAGAAAGCTACAAATTTTGAGTAAAATATTTCCACCCGTTTCTGAAATACAGCCATGTAAAAGCTTGCAAAATTGGCTTCCCGAAAATTTTTAAATTGATGTAGAACCTCACCAAATAAAGATAGAGAGCTGGAACAGGTGTTATTTTGCAGCTTTCTTTATGGCCTTTTATATGATATACAACTCAATAGGGGTTGCGTTCAGAAAGGTTTTCAAATTTGAATTTAAAATTTTGATTTTGAGTTTTTTTCAAAATGCTCATCTTCAAAAAAATTGAAAAAATTCTATAATAATCCTTGTACATTTCCAAACAGATGGTGCAAGTTTAAAAATGGGACTGCAATGGGTTCATATGGTAATCTTTATTTAAAATGCACAATATTTACTTACTCTAGATTTTACTGATTTAAAATGCATTTTATTTCAAATTATAAGCCCTAATATATACAAATTATTAATTTGGAGTTTTTTATTGGCGAGTGTGTTGTGTTTTATTGTTATGAATTTTATTCTTATTCTTCTTAGTTTTCTTCTTCTTCTTCTTCTTCTTCTTCTTCTTATTATTATTATTATTATTATTAGACCGCGGAACTTCATGCAATTGAAAATGTTTTGACTGTGCATATCGAAAGGAAATGTAAATAACTTTATCTATCACCAAAAATAATCTACCATATTTTTATTTTGCATGTGTGCAATTTTTTAGGTTAAATGCGTATTTTAATGTATGCATTATATTTTAGTGCATATATTCCAGGTTTTTGTGGAGAAGTGGATCGAGATCAGATCTTTTCGGGTATTTCTCTTTCAACTTAGAAATGGCTTTCTTCTGACAACGCGACTAGGGAAATTGAACCTCCTTAGTACCCTTCGCACGGTTTCAGAATTTAGTTTCTTGCCAATTCCAATTTATAACTGTGGAGTAACTTTTGGTGCATTAATACGAGGGTCCTTCTTTATTATTTTCACAACAAGATTCTCTTCTGGATCAGAAAGTCTTCGGACGTTCTCATCCGTGTTGCAGTTCAATCGCCTATTCATTGATGGACCATGAGATTGTCACTCACTGGATTTTTTTCATTAATGTCATTTTGGGCATCATTAACCCTTTGCATGATGATAAATAACCAGCTGACGGTGCTCAAAGTTGGTGTTCATTCCTCAACGTTTCATTTCGCTTAAATGTTTAGGTTCCCAAGTATCTGGTTCATCAACTGAAAGGTGGCCATGATTTGTTTTATTTTTGGTGATAGGTAAAGTTATATACATTTCCTTTCGATATGCACAGTCAGTAAAATATGCAATTGCATGACATTCCGCGGTATAATAATAATAATAATAAGAAGAAGAAGAAGAAGAAGAAAATTCATAATAATAAAACACAACACACTCGCCAATAAAAACACTAAATTAATAATTTGCATATATTAGGGCTTATAATTTGAAATAAAATGCATTTTAAATCAGTAATATCTAGTGTAAGTAAATATTGTGCATTTTAAATAAATATTAGCACATGAACCCATTGCAGTCCCATTCTTACACTTGCACCATCTATTTGGAAATGTACAAGGATTATTATAGAATTTTTTCAATTTTTTTGAAGATGAGCATTTTGAAAAAACTCAAAATCAAAATTTTAAATTCAAATTTGAAAACTTTTTGAACGCAACCCCTATTGAGTTGTATATCATATAAAAGGCCATAAAGAAAGCTGCAAAATGACACCTGTTTCAGCTCTCTATATTTGTTTGGTGAGGTTCTACTTCAATTTAAAAATTTTCGGGAAACCAATTTTACAAAATTTTACATGGCTGTATTTCAGAAACGGGTGGAAATATTTTACTCAAAATTTGTAGTTTTCTTATTCACCATGCATACTACCTATGTGTCAAATTTCATCTGAATCTAAAATGGTGAGGTAAAATTTCAATTAAAACTGTGTTGATTTAATATGGAATGACCCTAAAGTTAAAAAAAATAAAAATACACGTGTTTACTTATTTGACCCATATAACAAATAGAAAAAATTAGAAAATATTTAAAAATATGAAGGTCAAATTTTGGTCTTTTTTGTGCGATTTGACGTGGAATGGCTCATATGAGAAAATGGCGTTTGAGTATTTCTGAAAATGCCGAAATTTGAGCTACTTTTCACAGAAAACGGTAGTGTTTTCGAGAAACTTTACTTGACATTATTTAAAGCATATATACTCGTAAATATATTAATGAGAAAAAATCGCCGATAAGGTAAATATTAACTACGTGAGAGACAAGTAAAAATATTTACATTTTTGTAATTTTAGAAAAAACCAACCAATAGACCAATATGGCTTTCATCTCATCTGATAGAGTAAATTTACCACTATCACTACCAAAAGTTTAAAGACACAATTTCGAGCTGTTCTTGAGAAAATCTTCTTTTTGTAATTTTTTAATGTTACATAATTGCACGCAATATTGCACGAAAAAGACTAAAATTTGAGAAACATTTACCTAACCTTCATGAAAGAACTCAATGTGCAGAACAAATTTTATTTGAAGAAAAAATCTCTATCATCAATTTTGTAGCTGGAGAAAGACGCCGAAAAAAATTTAAGCTTTCAAAATTTTCGAAAATACAGAGATATCCGTGAAAATCGGACCTATGCTATGTTAATAAGTGTATTTTACTCTATTCAAACAAGAAATTTAAAGAAAAAATATGGAGCCATTTTTGAGAAAATTTTGAAAAACCCCCGGGGGCTTCATATAAAGTACTCCCAAATTTTGAAGAACCTTTTTCAAAATCTCAAAGCTTCGACTAGAATCAGATCGACCAGAAAGTATCCATTTTGGAAGAAATCGTACATATGATTTAGGCGCTAGCAGTGTTCACACACGGACAGACGGACGGACGGACGGACGGACGTTTTCCTTTCAATTGGGTTTTCGGTATCAAGGGCCTAGAAAACTGGGTTTCTGGCTACACCACGAGTTAGGGGATTTTTTTTCCTTAATTTAGCAACTGGTTTTATCCCCTTTTTCGTTTTCACGGCCTGGCAATTAATTTTTTTTGGCCGAAAATTGGCCATTTTTTCGCGCAGCATTAGATAACTTTCCCTGTACTACGTATATCATTCCGTGTATACGTGCGTATACGGGAAAGTAAAAATAGAGGAGTTAACCCAACAGCGCTTAAATATTAAAGTGATATTAAATCTGTATATTAGAAATTGTGTGCCTTGATGTGTAACATAATAATTAACTGAATATATAGTTATACTAGTTGTTTCTGTTAGAAATAATTTAGTAGCGAATCACTGTCATTATGGTGGCCAATCACCGTAATTTCTAGCCAATCTCTGTATGAAGTCACACGTTATTATGAAACAATTAATTAATAACGTAATATTGATTTCCCGATAGAAATTACGGTTGGGATCAGTAAAAGGATAATTAAGAAATTTACTTAAAGACCGCACATTCTCTTTTTTTCTTTCTTTAAACCTAATTTTTCTATTGATCTTAAATTTAAATCATCAACACCCATGAATCTACAGTTCATTTTCAAATATACAAACATTTCAATGTTTGGTGCTTATGACTGGGGTGCTCCCACTTCACCTTTTGTGTAGAGCAAACGAACGAATTTCTGAATTTTGAATTTGCACCCTTCCTTTTTAGTCTCTCTCATAAATACGGGCTTTAATCCTTGAGCCCAATTCTTTTGCAATATTTCTATCACAAATTACTTCAAATGGCTCTGGCTTCTTTCCCTCTTTCATAATTTAAAAATACTCTTGAGCTACTTCAATAGCATCTATTTGTTTCAAAAGTTTCTCATATCTCATTTATTATACTGATTAAATGAATGCACATTTACAGAAAAAATGTGTTCTATCGTTGTATCTAATGACTTTGAAAACCACAATAAATATCATGAATGTATTATTCTTATTATGCCCTCCACATTAATCTGAAAAAAAACTATTTTAGTAATCATTGGATATTCCTTTATTTTATTTTGATCATTTGAAATAAGAGAGAACACACCATATTTGATTTTTTTGGTGACTCGCCAAGAAACAAAACTTATGCTGCTCCCACCATTATCTCCAATAACATTGAACTTTAACAACCAGAATAAACGTTTATAGAGCTGAGCAGGGACATTAAATCGAGGTAATGGTAAATTTTGGGCATAATCAAATCCTGTTACAGGAAGATTTCTGTGAGATTTTGAAATAGTTAATATTGTAAGCTGCAGTTTGTTTTTATGGTAATCGTACCCCATCTTGTAAATATTATTTGGATCTTTAGTGAGGCCAACTTCACATACAGTGCAAAAGTCACATACATCAGTTTTGGGTTGCTTAAAAGAATGCAGCATGTTTTTTTTCATTCAGACATCCGAACACAGTTCCTCAGAATTAACACGCTAGCGCTGATACCACTAAGCAACACAAGCGCAGTGCGCTGGAATGATCGTTTTTCGGTGCAAGATTACATAACTTTCTCTTCTTACGAAGTGTTCGTATGGCGAGAAAGTAATAATAATTTCGGAACCGTTAGGGATGCTGTTGGTTGGTTGCAGAGGTTCTGGTTAAATTGTATTTCATTTAATGTTGAAATACTCTTAATTTTACTTAAATCGGTTCATACAGGTGCACACAAGACAATGATTGATTTGACATGGCATACGTTTGAGATCAAATACCACAGTTGGAAAGATGTTTAAAAGATGCAATTTAGGAAAACACAGACAAGTCTTGTACATTTATCTGCATTGATTCTATTATTGAGCAGAAGTACATGAAATGATTTTCAATACATTTTCTACACTCTTCAATATCTTTTTTTCCAACAGCACATTCATCAAATTATAATCCCTGTCTAAGATTCGAAACCTGCATCTTCCGAAGTGAAGTGCTGGTCAATCTTACTACGTAGGGCACGGAAACCGCCCCACTTCGACCCCCTGCCCGCGGCCGGCCCGCCCAAGGGTGCGGTTCGCTCGGTCCCACGCCGCCCGCGCGGCCCACGGACACACCCAAAAACGACCCCTCCCCTCGTCTGCGGCCGGGCCTGGCTCGCGGCCCGCGGCCCGCGCGGCCGCACCCAAGGGCGCCCCTCGTTGCCGACCGATTTATGATCCACATTACAAAGAAAGATAGGGAAGCCGCCCCCGCTTTCTCTAACCGCCTCCGAACACCGCGACCCGTGGCCGCGCCTCTCAGGCCCGGTCGCTCCCTTACACACGCTACACACACACAGACGCACTCTCACGCAGCCCTCACCGCTCTCAGCCACCAAAAAACACTTATCTTCTGTCTACCGTGGCGGGCACAAGCTTGTTCGTGCAGCCAAACTATCTTTGTCGCGTTCGCAAGTGAACGAAAACTATATAGGCACGAACACTCTAACCTTTCAATCAACTGATCCGCTGATCGTAATCCAGTATTGTGCCGTTCTGATACGGCCGCCAACCTTGTGGTGCGCACGCTTAAATACTATCGTAATCCAGTATTGTGCCGTTCTGATACGGCCGCCAACTTTGTGGTGCGCACGGCCTATATCAAAATCTAAAACCAGCAGTGCCGGCGACATTCCGCAACTTAATTATTTCGCGCGCGCTTCCTGCGCTATTCGATTAACTACACCGTTCCTGCACGGGCCGCAGTCGGGGAAAACGCAGAGTGTTCTACAGGGAACTGCCAGACCTCCGAGTGCACCACCAGGACTGCCAAATCAACTATTAACGACGACCGAGTCTACGGAGACTAGCCGCCTGACGTCTCTTCACATGGTTGGACACCTATCTGCAGCCAACAGATGAGTGCCCTAATTCACAAAAGCATTGCTATGACATTACTAAATTTCTCACAGCAATTTTAATATAGATTTATTTCAACCTAAATTCATTTCAAACTTCAAATTACTTATTATCAACTTCAATCACTAATTATCATTCTCCAGCTTATGTAAATGTTAACTACCAAATCTATTCACAATGGGCAAAACTTTGCTCAGCTAAACCAATTGTATACGTAGTGTACATAGTCATAAGGCATTCATTCATCTTCATTTAGGTTAAGATAATCTTAAGTTCATGTATTGTTTTGCTGCTAAATACAATAAGTGAAAATCACAAACTATTTACTGATCTACCAGACTCCACTAGCTCCTCCGCCTGCAACCAGGCCCGCTGCGCAGAACAGCTGCGCAGGATAAAACAGTGCTGAGTCCCAATCCTTCTTAACCACCTCGGCCATTGGAGTGAGTTGTGGACTGAATATTTATATATTAGTCAAAACGTAATTGTATCAATTCTACAATTAGGAAGCCGGTAATTGTCAACATGGGAGAAACAAAGGTCTTTTGGGCAACAAGAAAAAAAGGCAATCGTGAAGGGCTTACCTCAAAACTTATATCCCACTAACGAGATTAGAAAAATAACAACTGTGAGGAAGTCTGTGCCATTCCATTGCACCACTCATTTATTTATTTACCGTCCGATATTACACATGAGGAGAAAATATAAAGAAAAAATTTGGAGCGGTTCTTGAGAAATGTTTGTATAATTGAAGCGAATATTACGCACAAATGAATTGTTTTTCAAAAAATTCTACAGAACCTTTTTTGAAGAGCTAATTTTGTACAATTGTGTTCGCCTGAGGTAAAAATCAATATCTAAAATTTTGTAGTTTTAAAAAGATATTTTGCAGTTTACAAAAAACTAAGTAATTTCGTTAAGAACATATTTTTTATCGTCCTTTGTTACATAGGTGCAGAAAATTTATAGAAAAAGTTTGAAGCTGTTTTTGATATTTTTTTAATTTTTGAAGCGCAATTTGCGCAAAAACTACTCGTTTTTTTCCATAAAAACACATGACCTTATTTAAAGTATTAATTTTGTACAATCGACTCCGTGTGAGGCAAAAATTTCTATCTTCAATTTTGCAGTTTTGAAATTTGTTTTGCAATTTTCCAAGGTGTGGGGTATCAACGAAAATGATACCTACATCATTCTCTTGATACACTAATATTTTGGTTAATCACTTATAGGTGTAGTGAATATCATTATCAACATTGTTGTAATGATGGTTAAATCTTCTAATACAATTTAGGCACGTTCAGTTAGACCCACTTTCAGGTGCGGGAAATAAATGTTCTATACGTGCTGTGTATTTATTGTTTGCAACATCACTTTATTCTAAAGCATCATTTTACAAACATCTTAAAGCCAACACGAATAGGATCATGTGAATAATTAGGGACACAAGGCTTCTAACGTCACTGTCCTTGAAGAAATGTTACTTTTCGGCTTCCCAGTGTAGTTGACGCCCGGAAGGGGCCCGTGACTGCGTCCCCAATTGCTGTATCCCGGCCACAGCCAGGAAAAGAAACGATTGAACACACTACTCATATAGCTATACTGCGAGTTCTCAAGGTCCATCTTCGCGGTGGAATATCACATGGCATTTCACATCTTTCTCGTTCTTACCTGTAGAAGTCGCATGATCGCAAGCACTGCTTGATACGGTCGCGATCACGCGAAATCTAGCGGAACGACTGAGAAAGATGCGAAATACCGTGACATATTCCATCGCAAAAAATAGTTGAGTGGACTTGAGGGCAAAGTTAGAACAATCGCAGTATAGCTAATAAACGGCCAGGGATCTTTAATTTCAATTACGCCGTGGATTTGATTGTTTTAGCATTTCGTAGATTTGACGATGAACATTGCTGGTGAACTGATGGTTCGGCCGGACTATACCACGGGACATGCCGGAACTGCCGTTGGAATTGCCGGTGGCTGAAGTGGTAGTGCTGGGATTCGACGTCGGAGTGGAGGTACTGGAGGCGTTTTGAACGGCGGCAGAAGCCAGAAGGACAGCAACAATCTGTAAGACAATGCCAACATTCAAAGAATGAAGGACAGATACACAAGAAAACAGGCAATTTCTGTTTCCCCCGATCTCCAACTTAAAATTATTTTAAAAACTATACAGAATAGGCGGAAAACTCACATTTCATTAAATTAAGTCGTTAAGTTCTTATAAACGTGCTAGACGTATACAATGTATACACATGGTCTCAATCTTCTGAATGTTTACTTAACCTATAGATGAACGTGAGCTTATCAAATGTCATCTCTTCCCAACGTTATTAACACTTTTTTAAAAAAATTGCCAAGAACGTTGTCAATTTTACTTTTCTTTCCTTAAAACTTTCACGTACCCACTAAAACTGTTCTTATCTCACTACCGTACTTCAGCAACGTTTTTTAAATTCAGTTTGAGCGAATCAGACCACATTCTGTGAATACTTCTCCGTTTCTCACTGTTTCTCCCTCTCTCACCCTGTCCCTGCCTGTCTCTGTCTGCCGCTCTCTATCCCTCTCATTCACATTTTTTGCTGATTCTGCACATCTCTGAGCAGGTGAGCTAATATCGGGAAGCGCCGGAGCAGCAAAAAGTAATAGTGTTCAGGAAGAGTTCATTCTGTAGATTACGGT
This sequence comes from Acheta domesticus, assembly GCA_031308135.1. Lineage (NCBI taxonomy): Eukaryota > Metazoa > Arthropoda > Insecta > Orthoptera > Gryllidae > Acheta > Acheta domesticus. Next base: position 50,336,912 of record JAHLJT010002630.1, read on the forward strand.
ATGAAACGTTTTTTTCATGCCTTCGGCTTGAAAAGTTTTTAAGGCCCTAGAACGCCTCGTTTAGGAGTTATATAACGATATAGATTGAAAATTCTGCCGCGTGTCTTGTAGGTTACATTTGACACGAATACACGTATGTAGTGGATAAGTAGTGAATATAAAACGCCATGAAGTGGCATTACAAAAGAATTAACAACACATAAACCTTCTCGGTGAAAAAACACGTCGAAGTGCCAACTTTCATGGAGATCGGTCCTAGGATGTTGGAGTTTTGCTCCTTTATACATACTAACATCCTGTTATATATATATATATATATATATATATATATATATATGTATATATATATATATATATTATATATACAGGGACTTTAGTTTATCTTGCAACTCATGTCTGAGACCATTTGTTCTTGTTTTGGTACTTTGGCAACCGCGTCTCTTTTACACCTTTCAAGACAGCCGTGCCTGGAACGTCAGGACAGCAGGGGAGGCAACCGTCAGGTCATAACCTACAGCAAGTTTCCATGTTTCTTTGTTGATCCCATTCAAGAGTGTCGGCGGGCAGGTACACGGCTCTCATGCCGAAATCTTTTCAGGCTGCACAGAGTGGGTGGGGTGGGGTGGGCTGAGGCATGAGCGTGGAAACAAAACGTCTCTTGTTTGTACGCTGAAGAAACAAAACTGAAATATTAATGTGGATGGGAGTTTTCGATTTATTTACAGCAACGTAACAATAATTATTTAAGTAAAGCCAGCTCAGTGAGAAATCGAAAAGATTTTATCGTGAAATATTACCGCCTAGCTCATCATTTTATAACAATAATAATTGTGTATTATTATTATTATGGAATCTGCGTATTAAGCAAATAAGAAAACTTTAGTAAGAAACAATAAACATACCTAGAAATGTTATGAGAGTAATTACCGCAGAGGCCAAAAGTTAAAAATCGAGGTGGAGCGTAGCGGAGCCGAGATTTTTAATTTGGACGAGGCAGTACTAACACTAACATTTTGTGGTATGTTCTGCATTTTATCGGTCAATCTCACGATTTATGCGAAAATTTATAATACTGCGATAGTAAACATATGAATTCTGTTGTTGCGGCATGTTACTATGATATTGTGGGGTATTGCTTGCGATATATCTATTTAAACAATATTCGTATACCGTGGTTTGAAAAAAGATGGATACAAATAATTCTCCTGAAGTTAAAGGTAACTAAAGAAATGACGTTCGGTGAGGAAATGGCGCGTCTATTTCCACAGGCGACACCTCAGATCGTCAGTAAATATGATTACCAAAGAAGAGTTTTATTTGATGGAATGCGAGGAAAATGAAATTAATTTACCTAAAACACATTTTAACTGCACTATTAAAACCTATTACAATGAACAATAATTATCTCAAAAACTAATATGAGATACTTTTATTCTGAATTATTTGAATCTGATTTGTTTTCTACACCGACTTGTTTCTTTCTTAATAAACATTTGACTTGCGATGAATCAATGGTTGTTTATTCACGTTGCCAAAGATGTTAAAACCCGTTGCTAAGGATGTTAAATTGCTTGACATACAGATAGGTACACACCTGTAGGGTTGCATGTTAAAATGGGCTAAAGACGCATGTGACCGATAAAATTATTAAAAATACTAATAAAATGTAAATAAGTAGTACATTAATTATTGAAAATAATTAATAAAAAGTAATAAAATATAATTATCTTAAAATGACAAAAAACTGGCAGTCGAGTAAATGCTCAAAGTGACCACCGTTTATGAAGAGACAGGCGTTTACTCCTTTCAGTGTAGTGGCTGCAGTACCTTGAAGAGTAACAAGGACGAGAATACGTGCTTTCTCTTTCTTCCAACTAAAATTAGACACATTCTCTCAGCCCGAAATCTGAGGGCACGCGACCGGGCTTCGCTAAAAGTGAAAGGGCGTCAAAGGTATTTCACGCTTTGCCAAATTGGCAAAACAAGAGTTGGTGTTTCCAGACCTGGGTTGCAAGATACGATAAAGACCCGGTGTATATATATATATATATATATATATATATATATATATATATATATACATATATATATATATGTTCTTGTTTTAGTAATTTGGCAACTCTTTGCCACCTCTCAAGACAGCCGGGCTGAGAAGGAGGCGACCGTCAGGCCATAAGCTGCCGCAACTTCCCGGTTTCCTGTGTTTTCCCACTTAGGCGGGCAAATACGCGGCTTACGGGGATTTTTACGCACTGTACAGAGTGTGGGGTGGATCTATTTAAGCGATTCTCTCCAGCATGCTTAAGAAACAGAACTGTAAACCAAGAGGTCAGATTTGTCGATTTATTAACACCAATGTAACATTAATGATTATTTATTGAAAGCCAGCACAGAGAGAAATCAGAAAGATATCTTGTGAATCATTACCGCGAAATTCTTCATTATTTATAACAATAATAATGTATTATTATTATTATTATTATTATTATTGAGTCTACATATTTTAAAAATAAAATCTTGATTAAATTATTAAAAATACTAATAAAATATAAATCAGTAGTAAATTAATGATTATTGAAAATAATTAATAAAAAAATACTAAAATATAATTTCTTTAAAATGAGAAAAGAACTGACCGTGTAAATTCTTAAAGTGACCACCATTTACCAAGAGACAGGCGTATACTCTTTTCGCTGTAGTGGCTGCAGTACGTCGAAGAAAAACAAGAACACAATGCTTTCTCTTTCTTCCAACTAAAATTAGACACATTCTCTCAGCCCGAAATCTGAGGGCGCGGGGCCGCGGGTTTGGGGTTTGCTAAAAGTGAAAGGGATGCCGAGGTTATTTCACGCGTTGCCAAATCGCCAAAAGAAGAGATGGTGTTTGCAGACATGGGTTGTGAGATGCGATATATATATATATATATATATATATATATATATATATATATATATATATACACACACACACACACAAAGGCAACACATAGATTGAACGATTGGTGTTCCGGGCGCGTCAACTGCTAAGGACATTATTCCCGTAAGTGTAATGCATGTTTTTCCTCGAGAGACAGCTGTGAACTTCCCCCTCTGAATGGCGAGATTCGGCTCCAGCCTACACGTAGGCTATCGGGGTTTTCCCCTTCCAGATATCTCCCACCAACGGGGCACCGCCTGAGCCGGGACAAGCTCTAAGGTTCCGACTGGTCTCCCGACATGTGTGGCAGTGTCGTGGATGTCAGTGTGTGTGTGTAAGTAAGAGGTGAGGATAGGACAAGGAAGAGGAAGAAAAGATCGCGCGCAGCCCGTGGCGGGTTTGTTAGTGTAAAACTTCAGCATTCGCCTAGTGTTGAAAGGCGAAACCAAAGGAAAACTACCAATCAGAGCAGTCGGCCGCCAGATAATAGCTAAACTCGACCTACCTTAATAGTTCATGTAAAATATTCTGCCAAAGTCGGGATTAAAATGCAAGGACCTCACGGTCAGAGGTACTGCATGACATCAATTGATGTCCTGAGCTGCATAAGTCGCTAGCAACACGGAGACCGGGAGAGGTGGCTCAGGGCATCAACTGATGTCACTGCAGTGCCTCTGACCGGGAGGTCCTAGGTTCGACACATACACACTTGCACTACACTACAAGTCAGGCCGGGAGACCGTTCGGGAGCTTCAAGCTTGTCCCGTCCGGGGCGGTGCCCCGTTGGTGAGAGATAGCTGGTTGGAGAAGATCCCTGCTTACTCCCCGAGGAACACAAGCACAACACTTACGGTACTGGTAACCTTCGCTCTTAACATGCCCGGAATCACTAATAAATCAACCAATCAAGAAACCAAGCAGCAGGTAGGAAGAGGGACCAATATACTATACATCTGTTTTTCTTTCTTGGCGCACGGTGGGGTGTCATCAAAAAGAAACATCTCACGGTATTTCGCGTCGTTCTCCGTTGTGCCGCCATCTGTCCCACTGCTCGATACACGCGTCAACACTGCTCGATACACTCGCGATCATGCGATTTTTCATTTTATTGATATAGTACCCTCGGGCGCCAAGAAAGAAAAACCAAAGTATATGCCTATAAAGATATTTCAACTCTCGATATTTGGAGAAAAGGAAGATACGTCCGTTCGCGCATTTCTATTATTTCCCGCCACATCACTGTTCTATTTCTGTAGAATTCAATTAACATTACCTAATAAACAATAAATTTTTTTATGTATTTTATGGTCGTTCTTTTCTAGATGTAGCAAGGTACTATATATTGTTATTTCCTTTTTTGGCAGTTTTTAAATATATTTTCTGTCGCAGAGGAGCAAAACAATAAATACAGTTATATCAGATATTGCATAAAAGCTTAAATTGAAATTAATAATATTACAGACCAAAACTAGAGAAAGCAAGAGGTGTTCATAACCAATAATATGATTTTAAAAGATTAAGTGTAAGTCAAAAGTTAAAATTGGAAGATACTTTCAATTCCAAAATTTTTATTTCTCACAAACCTGATAATATTTATGATAAAAATAAATCCTAATAAGGCACTACCAAAAACACACATGTGCTTGGGAAAACATCTGGAAAATTAAAATATATTCAAAGAAGAGTTATCTCACATACCAGAACGCCTTTCATGATGCTCGGGCTAAACACAACTGAATATGTGTCTTTGATTCCCATTGACTAAGTACATACTTATAGGTTCCACGTTTCGTCACAGGTAACCCTTCTGGAAATTTCTTGTACGCCCACAAAAGACTTTTATCGTAAAACAAAGGCGAGCTACTGATAGTTGCTTATCTTCAAGGTCGCGCTTGCAAAACGTTGATGGCACGGCACAAATGATCGACGTTTATGATCGACCGGAATCAATAACCTTACAACTCACATACTGGAGGAATTGAACTATATTAATTGTAACCAGGGACATTTATTCCATGGAAGAAAGGGAAGCATCGCTTCCCCTATCGTTTCCTAAAATACCGCTTGACTACTCATTTCGATTCATTTACTTGTATTTCAAGTAAAAACAGTTTAAATTGGGCGCGACAATCTTATCTTTCCAAACTGAGCACGTAGTTATTATTTTCACCAATAGATAAGGCAGAGATCGCCAGTAATGCTCTGTGGAAGCGCTGGGCTGGCTGCATCCAGCGTCTTTTATTGAATGCTATGATCATCAGATATACTGGCGCGTTTGGTGGGCGCGCATGGGCTCTGTCAGTCGAGGTCGCCTTTGGAAGCAATCGGCCAGTTGCTTACATCGACACTCAACGCGCGTGTGGTGGGCTTCGCATGTGCTTATCGGTTCAGTAGTATTCATTTATTTTTTCTTCGAGTTCTTATTTTCTTGTGCTGCAAATCTGTCAAGGCTGCTTTGAAGCTTTAAATAATTACTGATTTAAACAATTTACACAAGGTTGAAAAAATACATTCAAGTTGTAAAATCATTTGACGAGCACTTTGATGTTAAAAACGTATAATTCAACACAAACTCAGTTTCCGAAGACAAGATGAGTCATTTGACTCCACAAAATAAAGAGAACTTTAAAGATTTGTTACACTTAAAAGTAAACATGATCCACTTTTGTGCAGCATTTCGGGAATTCCTCTGTATTTAGTGACACTTCAAATTTGATTCAAAATGACATAATATCTTCAGTTGTCAATGTTTATTTCCAAAACATTAAACAAGAAATAAATAATAGTAAGTCCGTCACCATTGAGAGTACAGATATTGAGAATCTGAGCGAATTGTCTAAAGTAGTGCGTTATTTAAATGCGGAAGAAAATGTTGAAGAGAGATACCTAGGATTCTAAGACGCCTCTTGAGATGGAACGGCAGACGCTTTTCTATATAATTGTAAAAGATATTGTTGCAGATTTAAAATATATATCAAAACTTATTGCGCAAAGTTATGATGGTGCTTCGGTGACTAGTCATTTAAATGGTCAATAGGTTAATGTGGAACAGGCATACCATTATGCACTGTTATGCTCATAAATTAAATAGGGAATTACCTAAATAACTTTCCAAAATTAAAGAATGTAAAATATTTTTCAAACCTTTATCTAGCTTATCAACATTTTCTCGCATTCGCTTAAACGTTGCCATTCACTAGGCAATGAAGTTTAAAAAATGGTTTCCAAAAGCAGCTCCAACCAGATGGAATTACAATAGTAGATTAGTTCAAACTGTGTATGAGTATCGAGAACCCTTATGAATTTATTTGAAAATATTGTCGAAGGCGACAGTGCAGAAACTCTCACGTCATCAAGAGGATTTTTAGAGTTACTGATAAGAGGGTTTTAATTACAAGTTATTACAATTACCATTATTCTCTTTACAAGTGGTTTAATATACCCATTTGTCATTAGATACGTGTGAAAAATTAAAAACCTTTCACCTCAAATGTAATTGCTACCCTCGAAATAAATTTCGCCACACGCCACCGATTGTAACTACGTAAGCCACCGCGATAACGTAGTAAAAAAGAAAGTGTAGCAAAGTTACAACAGAAAAGTATCTCCCGTCCTCTACGAAACATTCATAGATAGTCTCATATCGTTCTGCACTTACTCTCCAAAATATATAAAATGACTAGTGGAGATAAAACAGCACATACTTTCTCCCCCATATTTTGAACCAAAATTACGAGAATAGTACTCAAATATTCGATAAATTATACATGATCTTATTTCACAATCTATCTTTAAAAAGCAGATTTCATTAAGGGAAAATCTGTCATTAATATTCTATTTGTAGGAAGACTCCCAAAAACTTTGAAATTTTGCAATTTTCAAAAACCAGGTTTGAGACTTCCACCATTCTCTTAAACAGTCCTTCACACTATCCAGCAACAAAATTTGATCAAAAACGATGGAGACATTTTTTCTGAAAACTTGGAAAATATCCCAGGGGCTTCTTATAAAGTACCTCCCAAAATTAAAATATCGATATCAAATTCCAGGGAGCGCGACGTAGTCAGATCGATTGAAGAGGAACACTTTTGGAGGAAATAGTCCGAACGGTTTAGACCAGGGCTCATCGATTCGGAGCAAAGAGCCCTCTGGGGGACCGGACGAACGGAGCGGAGCGGGAGCGAGCGAAGCCTGCTTGGCGAGGGGAGGGGGGCGTTAAGAGGTAGAAGCCATGAGGCGGTCAGCTCAGTTTCACACAAGACATTGCAAAATATATATTGTGGAAGAGGAAGCTGCTCTTGAAATAATAGTCCGATAATTTTTAAAAACAAATGGGAAGGACTACTTTTTTTCAAAATTTGGAGATAACATAAAATTTTTTTTTCATAGAAATTTTAATCATGTTAAAGAGTGTAATCTAAAGAGTCATTTCATGCTGCATCATGCAGCAGAGTATGACAAATACACTGTCGAGTAACGTTTATTTTAAAAATAATTTCATGAAATTTATGATATGGAATCAGCCAGTGGCGTGCATTCCATAGAAAGAAGGGAACGAGTCATTCCTTTAAGCAAAGCACAGAAAAATCCTTTCTATATTTAAAATTTTCTTTGCTTATGGCCAGAGCAAAACTGTTTACTCAACTCAGATTCTGAGCTACGTACTAGTGGTTTAACCGTAACAATCGATGTTTTTAAAACGGTGTGTAAATTCGTCTCGTGCCGTCAGCGAAGCTTCGTTCTTCGAAGGTGCAGGCGCTCGTCATGCCTTGTGCAAAGTCGGGTCTGTCCGTGAGGGCGCGAGGATAATGAATATGGGAATTCGTTCCGTTGTGATCGACTGGTAGCAATTTCAAGTTCGAAATAATTTATTATTTTAGCTTTTCGAGGGTATTTTATGTACGTGCTAACTACATTTTAATACAATGAAAGTATAAAAAACCTAATAATATCGAGAACATTTATACTAAGTTAAAGAAAGTATTCTAAACAAGCTAATTCTTTGCGTACTATTCTGCAGTTCTCCCTTGCGAGAAGGGAATGCAATCGGTGAAATCATTCCACGCAGTAGTCATGGCATCTAGCGAGGAAAGTGAGAACAACCCGCGTTGACAGGCAGAGCCGAGAGCGCGGTGCAACGCCCACGGATCTCTTACGATAATCTCCGTTTCCGGTGGTACATTCGAAGTAGGCACGATCAACTTAAAAATAAAACATTACTGATATTTCGAGGAACCGCAACACACGAGAATTTCAGACGGAAGTTTGGAACGTATTCCCCTTGTGCTATTATGTGATAAATTGTACCAGGATTGTTACCATATATAATACCAAAAATACCCAGGTGATACCAAAAATAATACAATGTTTGCACTCAGAGCAAAAACAAGAAACGTAAGATGCAAAAAAGAGAACTAACAGGACGTGAAATTTGTCCGAAGAATTTAAACCGCATAGCATCCAGAGAATGTGAAAAGTGCAACACGTAGAACGGACATCATATCCATTGTATAGGTCGTGCAGAGGCGTATCTAGGATATGGCCGATATGGCTCGTGCCATTGGCGCCACTCACAAGGGGCGCTATTTAGCTTTCGATATTTGCGAAAGAAAGTTGAATGGATTATTATTTAATTATGGAATTAAATTTCACACAACAGATGAAATAAAATCAATATTTTGTATTTAATGCGATAATAGTGTAAATTGTGTACAAAATAAACACTAATTTTTAATAAAGCAATATCGATGATTTTCATCCACGCTGCACATTTCGCCTGTGCAAACTGAGGAAGTTTGGGAGATGCTTGCGTTATGTACGAGTATGTTATCGGTAGGCGTGTCATTGCCTGAATCGATAGTAGTGTTAGAAATGGCTCTCAGACGTTTTGACAGATCGCGAACCAGAACCAGACTCACTCCACTCAATCCAGGGAAGACCCACAGTAATATGTGATGTGTGACCAACCATTGCTTAGAAAACCTGCGCGTCTTTCAGCATGCACCAATAAATATGTACGAGTATACTAATAATTGTTCAACATTTATCACCAAATTATATGAGAGTATTTTTCATTGAGTAGGTTTTACAGCGCTATTAGAGGGATGAAGTTCTAGAGTTTATCTCTGCCATTACTGTCTTTCTCATATTTTGTTTGTTAATTGTAGTGCGCGAGCGCGAGTGCTGCACACAACACACAATTCAGTTAGAACTTCGTGAAATTTAGTTGCTAATTCCGGTTGTCGTGTAGGTAAGTCAATAATTTGTATTTTATAGTGCTTATTACTATGAATGTTTGGGAAACATTTGACGTCCTTAAAATAAAAGGGTTTTAACTTCACTTTTACGAAAAAAATGAGTCATCGATTTTGTTGGATATGTCGAAAGTATTTTTATCGGCTGCATTGGATGTATGTTCGTTTTATCTTTGACGTATGTACAGTGTTAGTTCTGTCGACATATTCATATTTTTTTAAAAGAAAAGGTTCTATCTGCAATAATCATGGTGGCAACGTCTTTCCAAGATATTACTATTGAATAATACTCCTTCTAAAGTATCATTTAAAACTCTCAAATCTTTTTAAAAATATTAAATACTAAACGTAAGACCGTTCAACAGACTTCCACAATTAAAATTCTAGTGGAAAATATTGCTTTCATTGGGAATGTAAAAACGTTTGGCAGTAGCACCTTGTAGAAGTTTCATAGCGTGTAACTTGCAAAGGAAATCATTGTGTGAGAGTGACACAGAGAAGAGTCTTGAAGATTTCGCTATTCAAATTCTAACTATAGCTGTTTCCATTGCAAGTTGTGAGAGATCTTTCAGCAAGTTAAAATTGATAGTCTATTTAAGAGCTTCAATGAGATAAGAGAGATTGTGTGATCTTGTTCTATTGAGTATAGAAAGAGAAGAAGCTGAGAAAATTTTCTTTGATTGTCCTTGATGTATTTGCATCAGTGAAATCAAGGAACGTGCACTTCTAGACCACACAAAAATGTAATGTTTTCGCATTTATTAATGTCATTGTTGTATTGTAATGGGTAATCTGAGTGCCATTATAAGTCATTATTAAACTAGTGCTAGAGAACGGCACAGACTTAACGAATTAGTTTTTTATTTTTTTGGTCTGGGTTAGCTGTTCGGAGTTGCCACATACTCTTACCAGTTGTCATCTATAGCAGCCCAAAGTACATTTTTTTGAAATTTTCTCAATTTCTCGGTTTCCTAATAGTATACCCGAATTATTACGTTAAAAATGAGAAAGAAGAGTAAAACCTCGTCCTAAATGGCAATTTTCATCGCTAAATTTGAAGCCATTTTTACGCAAATGTCTTTTTAGCGTTACTACTACAGCTCAATTTGATGCTGTTTGTCACAGAACTTTACTATATTCGTACGTATACAGAAAGTTAAAGATGCTTATGGGTCATTTCATGCAAAATTTCAGGATTTCTGCCAGTGTGTCTCAGATTTTTTTGATATTTTAATATATTAATATACTAATGATGCACAGTTAAAAGACAAATGGAATTCATATCTTTAGCAGTTAAGCAACAATTACGGGTTAAACATGAACGATGACACAATATACTCAATAATGAAAATAATTATGACGTTCATAAAATGAATAAAACGTTATAAACGGGCACACTGGTTTAAAGATAAATCATGATATTTTAAGCAGTTGATAATATATTAAGAATTGATATATTTGTTGATAATAAAGAATGGTAATAAATTAAACAAATATATTTCTTTTCAAAAGTAATTTCTTTCCATTCATATTTTAAACACTGCAAGAAAAACAAATAAATAACCATTCTGCAAACTGTCGCAATGGAATCATAAAAAATGCGTAAGTTATTAAATTAAAAGTATACGCGCATTTTTCTCTTAAGGTTGAAAGTCGCGTGCCCTTGCCCAGCGAGGGGTGTTGTAAGATGGTAGCAAGACCACCTCGATACTATATCTATGTGATGTTGGTCGTAGGCAGGCACAGCCAAGTTCATTCCCTAAGGATATCCATCGATGTCTTCGAACGGATCCTATAACAGTTTACAGGCTTACTGTTCAGTGATACATCATGATAGAAAATGCTAAAGATTGTAAAATACGTGTAACAGGATTTGGTGCTGCAATCCATTCGGACTTGAGAAGCAAAAATGTCAGGAGGGTAGGGGTAAGATAACAGAAGCAATGCAGATGAAAATATCGAATTTAGTGGTAGGTGAAGCAAAATGCGATCTGTGTCGTCTCAAAATATTCAAAATGCCCTATACAGATCTTAGTGACTCTACTGAAACAGACAGTGAAGTGAAAATGTCAAGTGAAGAGGAAGTACGTAGCCTTAGGAGTTGATGAGGAAGCTACTATCAGTAATGTAAACATTTTGATACCTCTGGATCATTCCTCTGGGTCATTGTCATTGCAAAAGCAAACCCGAGAGAAATCGTACGCAAGGAGAAAGATGAGTGCCGTAAATAAAGCAGTTTCTGAATTGTTTTATGTGAGTACGGAAAGCAATGATGGTGAAGAAATGTTTACACAATTCAAAGAAAAAGTTTCAAATGTGAAAACAACTCATGAGAAATATATGATTTTAATGTGTTTACCAAAAAGTTGGAGTGAACAAAATATAATGGTCGAATTTGGCGTATCTTGTCATGTAGCTCGTATGGCAGAATTAACACCTGGAGAAATAGTTTTGCGAAATCAACAATCGCGCCGCGGAGGAAAAAAGTAACTCCGAGTGCTGACGAAGAGGGCTGGGGCAGCTGAGAAGAGTTCGTTTGCGGAGCGCCGGGAAGATATTTTTATTCATAACTGAAACAATTCAAGTTTCGTTGATTAAATTTACATAGTAGCTATAGAGACGTTTCTGGAAGTTTTCTTCCAAAATTCATGAATTTAGAAATATTGCAGTTACTTTTTTTGCATTTTTTGGAATTTGTTTACTTTCGAATTGTTAAAAGACTCTCGGTAAAAAAGAATCTTTGGTGTAAAATGATCCTTTACATTTCTTCTACAAATAGAGTCACTTTCATATGTTTTGTTTGCATATCATCGGAAAAAATCATAAATGAATGTCTACAGACTGCTAACCCAATATTGCAAGTGCCCATTGTTGCCAAACCATGGCGGATGAAACAACAATATTGTCTCTGGTATATGCAGGTATCATGATAAGTAAGGTGGCCAATATTTTTAAATTCCTAGATGTAGTGTCAGATTTCCTACTTTTTTGCGTGGAATAACCCTTATAGAAATATGTTTCGACTGTCTACAATTAAGATCAGTATTAACTTTACAAATAGTACAAATAACGAGAAATAAATCAGTAAAGCAAGGATGATAACAAGACAGAAGAAAATAGTCTGAATTTTAATAATGAATTAGCAATGGACACGTGAGAAATTTCCGTTAAGATAATTAGGATTAAAAAATTATGAGGAGACCGGATATCAAGGAATAAAGAGGGTGAGGTGAAAATAGGTTATTATTCGATCAGGAGAAGCACGGACATTAGGCAAGGAGGAGAAAGGCGCAATAGAAACCAACAAGCAACATGGATTGAGTTCGCGACAATCAGATACTGCGCATCTGGAAGACAAGTGAACCGCGCGGATTACAAACTGCCGGGACAGAACAGCTTGGACATGGGTCGCGAGCAGACGGGTTGTAACGCAGTAATGGAGACAGAACTACGTAGTGATTGGTCGTCAGTAGGATTCCTTACGTAACACATCGTGACTGTAATTCCGTATGGACGGTTTTGTCGACCTACAAAAATAAATTTTCTGTAGCTTGCAACAATCCCTTCCAAGTCTGATAGCAAAAATAAACAAGGAACTTTGTGTGCATTAAAAGGGGAGTGTAGCGGAGGATATCCCAGAAGAAAATACGGTTTATCATTTATGAAATAACTTTGAATAGAACTGAGAATATTTGGAGTGAATAGAATGAAAATAAGTAAAAATATTACTAAAACCAGTGTTCAAAGGAGATTCTTTGCAGTGTATGTATAAGTAATTAAGTATTCTAATTAAGAGTTGTCATTTTAGTTTGTGTAATGATTTTCAGAAATAGTTTGTTGTAAATGTTTATTGGTTGATAATATACTTTTAAAGAGTAACATTTTCGTCATTTCATTTTTCAAACGAATGTGATTAAATATTAATAAACATGAATTGTTATCTTTCCTTTATTATCTCAATTCCTCAAATCAAATTCGTAAGTTAAAGATAGTAAATTATTTTCGAAATAATTTTTTTTGAAACGCTTTGCAATTAATCAGAATCTTGACATTAGTGCACCCCCCCTAAAACAAATAACAACTCTAATTTGAAGGTTCCTGACAGGGGCGCAAATTCTATGCTTGCAATGGGCGCCTGAATACCTGGATACGCCTCTGATCATTGGTCAATATCATCACTTAATTGGCGATTTAATTTGCAAGTTGAAAATGACACTTACAATTAAAGAAGTATAGACTGACCCCCGAGAACTTTCTTGGAATTAGAATAAAGAAATGCACAACCGGATGTATATTGTACCAAACGGATTACATCAATGAAATTCTAAGAAATTATGATATGGAATCGTGTCATCCTGTATATACTCCACGAGTAGCTGAACAAAACAGTGATAATTGTGATGATACCGAAAGCGTTGATCAAACCACGTACCAAGAATTATTGGGTTTTTTAGACTACTTAGTGACTGCTACACGTCCAGATTTGGCATATTCTTACAGCAACTTATCCCAGTATTCCAAAAATCCGAAAAGTATACATTGGCAAGGGTTGAAAAGAATATTGAGATACTTAAAGTACAGTGGATCTGAAATTAAAAATAGATGGTACGATGGGATGTTGAACACGAGCTCCGACGCAAGTTGGAATACTGCCAAAAATAATAAGGCGTTTGCTAGCTACGTAGTCAAAGTTGGAAATTCCCTGATAGGGTGGAAAAGCAGAAAGCAGAGAATCGTAGCCTTATCTACTGTGGAGGCCGAGTTAAATGGGATTGAAGACGCTATTTGTCATCAAAAATGAATTGTATCACCGCTGGAAGATTTAGGTTTTGGAAATTTTACTAAACGTCCAACCACATTATGCACTGACAGTAAGGCGGTAATAGATTGATCGAAGGACTTCAAAATAACCAACTGTAACAAACGTATGATACGGAGACTTAATTTTATTAAAGATAACTTGTTGAACGGCGAAATTCAGTTAGAGCATGTGAAGTCAGCGGACCTGGAATCGAACATTTTTTCCAAGCACCTAGATCGGAACACTTTGTGGAAAAGCATCAAATCCATTAATTTGATTAAATGAATATTATTTTGGTGTTAAGTTTTGTTCGAGAATTGTTATTTTTCATGGACCAAAATTCTGCGAACGAAAAGGGGGGATTGATGAGATGGAGATGTCACTGACTGAAGTCGTCGACGGCGTCACCCGATATTGTTGTGTTCCCCTGGCGCACTGGACAGTTGAAGTGGTTACTAGGTACATGCTTTCTTGATATGTATGGTGGTCAGTTGATTTCACGAAGTATGTATTGTAAGAGAATAAACTCTGTTTGTCAAATGTTATTACGATATACATCCTTCGTTAATACTAAATAACACATTTACGTGTATATGCATTTGCCCGAGTTCGGTCAATGAGCACTTAGTGGCGTAGGGCATCAATGCCAGCAAGTTAAATCTGACGGATTTTGAATCGTATCTCGGAACGGAAAAAAATTTGCTGCTTTATGTAGTAGTATAATATTGCGGAACATTTAGGGACAATGCGAGAAAGTATGTGCTTTGGAAGCATCACTCTTTTAAAAGAAATAAACACGTTTCATTAACAACTTTCTTCTTAATGGCAAGGAAAGACAAATGGATAGGGAAAGGGTGGGGTGTAGCATGCGAGAGTTCTCGCATGGGTACACGAGTTTGTCATAAATTTGTAAACAAACTTATAAAATCCTATTAGGATAGATTTTAAATTAAAAATTGGAGTTGATGTATGCATTTGAAAAAAAGAAGGATCAATGGGACCCCAAAGTATTTAATGCGTAGCGTCCCGCACACTGGTAATCCGGCCCTGATAATGAGCCTGGCGCCGAATGAATGTGTAGTTTGCTTATATGTGTTCCAGCTGGAGCGGTGTCACGCTGGGGAGAGATACATTGCTGGGGAAAACCCGCCTCCTAATCTGTAGGTAGACGCCGTATCTCACGGGGGATGAACAGTCGCCACATTTCGTGGAAACATGAACTATACTTACGGAACCATTTACCTTAGGAGTTGACGAGCCCGGAATCACTAATGAATCAATGGAAATGCATTTCTAATTTAATATTAGAAGTGAATTAACTCTTTAAACATGAAAATCTGGATTTAAGTACGTCTGATTAGAAACGCGTAGTAAAATGTTCATTTTCAGTTTGCCTTTTCATTAAACCATTTCAATTAATATCGTAGATAAAATTTCGGATAAAATTGAGGGCAGTTCCTTATTATATACTAATTAATCTAGAAATGCACGTTCGGTTTCTAAAGTTATAGCGAAACGTATGAAAAGAAACTATACTTCGAATTTTATAACACAGCGCGCCAAGGCCCATCTTCATGATGGAATATGTCATGGTAATTCGCGTCTTTCTCGGTCGTACCTCTAGATGTCGCATGATCGCAGCACTGCTTCATACGGTCGCGATCATGCTACATCCAGTGGTCTGCCACTAGATAGGCTGGAGAAATTTCTTATTAAAATCCAATACAGTAGCCAATCAAAGCTCTCTCTCCCCTCCCTCTGTCTCAGAGCATCGCCATATACATCTGTACTACACGAACTTGCTCTAGCGGTATATCGGAGAACTACTCATTTTCAAAACTTTCCTGGTCGGCGCCAGTTGAATTACCGTTGGATCGCTTCAACTTCCGCCCGGCGTGGCAGCTTCGTTCCCAAAGAGTATCTGTGAGACTGTGTTGTGGAGTTTCGTGCTGTTTTGGGGCCATTTACGGGTGCTATCAAAGAATATATCAGTGAATTCAAGAAATTTTCTAATTTACAGCTGCTTTCTGCTTCAAATGTGTTCGTAATGTGTTGTAATTGACTGTTGTGCTACAAATGTGTTCGTCAAAAATATGGTCAAGAAAATTCCTGAATAATAGAGATTGGCGAACAATAAGTGTGATAATTCATGTATGTATTTGCCTTGAAAGAGCATTAAAATAATTTCATTGTAAATTTTGAAATATTTTAATGGTCATGTTCACTTGCAGATCCCTTGTTTGAACCAACAGAGGTGACACCCACAATACCAATGGTTGTAATCGATAAGCCATTTTAAAAAAACTTTTAAAAAATAAATTTGAAGTTCATCTGAAGTTCAATTGTCAACAGACAATAGAATTTCAAATAGGTGTGATTGAGACAGATGTGATTGAGATTGCAAAAGGGGGATACAATTTTGTTTTTGTGGGATTAATTTTAATTACACAATAGTTCGATGGAAGTCTTTCTTACCAGCATTTTTTAATTTTCAGGTCTTTGCACCCAGTCAGCAATTCAAACTGAAAATGGTAAGTTTCTTTATGTGCGTGAAATAGAAGCATGCTATTGAAAGCGAAATGTACTGGTATAAAATGGGGTAATAATTCGTTGTTGATGAATACAGGTGGCTCTGCCATTCAGTGTGCTGCTACATAAAGTGCGGCAGATGCATATGCTAGACTTGTTCATGGTAAGTGTTTGCTATAATCTTTATGCAACTCAATTATCACTTTGTTTCAGGTTTTAAATGTGGGAAAAAATTCATATTTGTCTCCATTTTCAGATCATTTTCACCCATGAGAGGTGTCACCTAATGTTGTGGATAGTTCTCATAGTAAGTTTTTCTGTTGAATATACAGTTATTAGTACCAACTGAGTGTGAATTAGAGTATATAAAAAAAAAATGTTTTTATGGTTGGTGATTACAGGTGCTGAAGTCATTCCGGAAGATGAATTGTGACTTCAATGCATTTGTGTCACTTTATTAGTGATATCAGATTGGTGTGCAGGCACTCTGGTATGAAGAATATGTGAAAAGTTATTGCTGATAATCTTAATATTTTGCAGTTAAAAACCATGGAAAATATTCATAAATGTGAAAATAATAGTGGTCTATTACTCCTTAATGTTAAAAATATGCTCCAATGTCAATTGACTAGGAGAGACCATTTTGTCTGTAACTTTAGGTTCTCTTTGGAGAGTCAGTACTCAGAGAGCTAATTTTAAAGAATAATTGTTATGTTCAGTGAATGACTTACTTCATTCTGCACAAAATTTCTGCTCATACCTCTTTTACACAGACAGTTTGTAGTGATACGAATAATGAGAGTTTTAAGATCAATGGGTATTCTGTCATTTGGATGCTACATAAACCATATTTTCCACATCTGATTTGGAAAGGTCTAATAAAATTTAATTTTATTTGCAGATGAAATTCATTCTGTAAAAGACAAGTCATTTTCTCAAATTTGGAATCCCTCTTGCTCTGTAAAGACAATTTATTTGGAAATTATGAATACAAAATTTTTGAGTCCCTGTTTTAGAGCCTATTTTCATGCAATTTTAAGATTTCTTTTTGGCTTAATATCTGGTCTGTAATATTTTTTATTGTTAGTAGTGGCTATTAATTGATTTTTATTATTGGAATTGATATATGTTGCATATGCAATGTTCTACTGTTCCGGCAATAATTGTTCCTCATGATAAACTCTGTCTTGATTGAATTTTTATTCCACAATTGGTGTATTATTGTGTTTTGTTAATTTTCATTCCAATTACATTGCTAATGTGAATGCTGATCCCTATTAAATTGTGAATTATCTTGAGTCTTGAATTCAATGTTTGATTTCACAGCTCGGTTGTTAGAATAAATGTCCAGTTGTCAGAAAGTTCCAGGCTCGGTTCTTAGTGCAATTAAATATTTGCACTTTCATAATCTATTTTCAGATTTAAATTATGGCTCACAAGCTTTGTTGCGACTGTTACATTCCACTCTTCATAAATAATGTTTTAAAAGTTAATGTAGTTTCTCATTTAAGCCCATCTTGGGACAGCCAGGCCCCTAACTGTGCAGGAGTGAGATGGACATGGGTAAATATACTAATTTTGTCAAATAGTTATTGACTAGCAAAAAAAAATTAGGCTGCAACTAGTAAAAGCATAGAATGCTAAAAGTTCAATTTTTGGCACTAATGTTAGAAGTGGGACAGCGCTCAAATGTTCTGATAAAAGCAACATAGAAAACAAAATACTTTTGTGTGACTTAATCAGGTACTACTGTAACATAGTACATAATTACATTATCTGTACTCTTGAATTAAAATAAAATCAAAGGCAGTAATACTGTTTAAAAATTGATGGTGAAAGTGATTTTATTTTGCTTGTAGGATTGGGGCAACTGACATGCTTTGTGATGCTATCTTTCCTACTCGCAAAATAAAATGGCATTTGTATAATAACTATTTGTTTTACCAGGGCAAAGGTGTGGTATTGTTTTCATTTATTTCTTTTCAACACTGTTCATGTGTAATGCTCTGTAATAATGCAGTATTCCATAGTATTCACGTTTAATTGGCATGTCTACAAGCAAGTAAAGTTGCATTTCAGCTGGTGTACTTTGTTTATTGCCTTGTGTAATACAAAATTGTTAACACTAATAAAATTTTAAAAAAAGTGTAATATCAATATGCTCAATAAATACTTGATTTTCCTGCCCTAATTTTGACTTTTTTTCCCATAACATCCTTGTGTAGTTTTTGATAATAATAAAAATGATTGTGTAGTTTTTGATAAGTTAATGTCAAAATATGGGAGTGAAATTTTAAAATTCCCGCTTATCTGGTTTATTTCAAATTTACCGCTTACTTCTACGCTATTGGCTGTCCGTTTGCCCAATGGTAAGTAATACAAACCAATGTGGCGGACCGGATGCTGAAAAATAAGGCTTCTCCGTTTAACATTGAGTGCCGTCTCTAGGAAATACTCTTTGGCTACATCTAGTGTCACGACCGAGAAAGACTCGAAATGCTGCGAAATATTCCATTATGAAGATGAGACTTGACGCGGCATATTATAAAAACAGAAGTATATACTTCAGACGTTTCGTAAACATAAGCCCGCTCTCACATTTCACGCGGTTTCGCGCTCTGCGTGCACTATCAAATCAAAAATGGTGGCGACTCAATGTTCAGTTTGCTTATCTGCCTAGGTGCGTCAAGCTGGGACAGCCATGTCAGCTCACCGGAATGAAACGTGCCTAATGATTTATTGGTAATTAATTGCCAATTAATTGCCTCAATTTCGAATTAATTGACACGTATATTTGGGGCGAGAACGGGTGTGATTTGTTTTAACATTACTTTTTTATAAATGGCAACGGCAATAAATTTTTGTTTGTGGTAATAATTGAGTATATAATGTGTATTAATGATGTTTTTGGTTTGGTTCGATTGTGCTCGATGGTTCTCTCTATAAACGTATTTGAATTTCTGGCATGGTTGAATATGCTTCAGTTTTTAACAATATTTTTTCATAAACAGCATCGGCAATACATTTTTGTTTGTGGTAATAAATAAGTATATAATGTGTGTTAATTATGTTCTTAGTTTGGCTCGATTGTGCTCGTTGATTCTCAAATCGTATTTCTTGTTTGATTGTGCTCGTTGGTTCCGGCCGCACGGAAGCTGGCTCTGTGTGGTAAATTAAAATGAAATACACGCCCTGGCCGAGAGGTTTCTTCAATATTGAACTTATGAACCTTTGTTGAAGAGCTAATTTTGTACAATAGTTTTCGTCTGAGGTAAAAATCAATATCTACAACTTAGTAGTTTTAAAAAGATCCTTTGCAATTTTCAAAAATCTAAATAATTTCATAAGTAAGACTAAGACCATATTTTT
The DNA here is from genome assembly GCA_031308135.1 of Acheta domesticus. Lineage (NCBI taxonomy): Eukaryota > Metazoa > Arthropoda > Insecta > Orthoptera > Gryllidae > Acheta > Acheta domesticus. The sequence continues at coordinate 50,356,781 of JAHLJT010002630.1, forward strand.
TATCGTCCTTTATTACATAGGTGCAGAAAATTGAAAGAAAAATTTGAAACTGTTTCTGATATTTTTTTTAATTTTTGAAGCGCAATTTGCGGAAAATCTACTGGTTTTTTCAAATCAAAATACATGGCCTTATTTAAAAAAAAATAGTACAACTGACTCTGTGTGAGGCAAAAATTTCCATCTTCAATTTTGCAGTTTTGAAATTTGTTTTGCAATTTTCGAAGGTTTAGGGATATCAACGAAAATGATACATACATCATTCTCTTAATACACTAATATTTTGGTTAATCACTTATAGTTGAAGTGAATATCATTAACAACAATGTTGTAATTTTCTTCATGAAGTTTAAATCTTCTAATACAATTTAGGCAGGTTCAGTTAGACCCACTTCCAGGTGCGGGAAATAAATGTTTTATACGTGCTGTGTATTTATTGTTTGCAACATCATTTTATTCTAAGGCATCATTTTACAAACATTTGAAAGCCAACACGAATAGGATCATGTGAATAATTAGGGACACAAGGCTTCTAACGCCATTGTCCTTGAAGAAATGCTACTTCTTCGGCTTCCAAGTGTGGTTGACGCCCGGAAGGCCCGTGACTGCGTCCCCAATTGCTCTATCCCGGCCACAGCCAGGAAAAGAAACAATTGAACACACTATTCATACAGCTACACTGCGAGTTCTCAAGGCCTATCTTCGCGGTGGAATATCACATGGCATTTCACATCTTTCTCGTACTTGCCTGAAGAAGTCGCATGATCGCAAGCATTGCTTGATACGGTCGCGATCACGCGAAATCTAGCGGAAACGACTGAGAAAGATGCGAAATACCGTGACATATTCCATCGCAAAGAATTGGAGTTGAGTGGCCTTGAGGGCAAAGTTAGAACAATCGCAGTATAGCTAATGAACGGCCAGGGATCTTCAATTTCAATTACGCCGTGGATGAGTTTGTTGTAGCATTTCGTAGATTGTACGATTCATATCGCTGAAGGTCCCACGGAACGGCCGACCTATAACACGGGGCCTGCCGGATCTGCGGTTGGAATTGCTGGTGGCTGAACTAGAAGTGCTGGGTTTCGACATCGGAGTGGTGGTAGTTGAGGCGTTTTGAACGGCGGCACAAGCCAGAAGGACAGCAACAATCTGTAAGACAATGCCAACATTCAAAGAATGAAGGACAGATACACAAGAAAACAGGCAATTTCTGTTCCCCCTGATCTCCAACTTAAAATTATTTAAAAAACTATACAGAATAGGCAGAACACTATACTATACGCAACTATACAGAATACTATACAGAATAGGCGAAAAACTCACATTTCATTAAATTAAGTCGTAAGTTCTCATAAACGTGTTAGACGTATACTATGTATACACATGGTCTCAATCTTCTAAATGTTTACTTAACCTATACCAGAACGTAGTGAGCATATCAAATGATATCTCTTGCCAACGTTATTGACACTTTTTTAAAAAAATTGAAAGAACGCTGTCAATTTTACTTTTCTTTCCTTAAAACTTTCACGTCACCACTAAAACTGTCCTTATCTCTCTACCATACTTCAGCAACGTTTTTTAAATTCGGTTTGAGCGAGTCAGACCACAATTTGTGAATACTTCTCCGTTTCTCACTTTTTCTCCCTCCCTTCCTCACCCTATCCGTGCCTGTCTCTGTCTGCCGCTCCCTATCCCTCTCATTCACATTTATTTGCAGATTCTGCACGTCTCTGAGCAGGTGAGCTAATATCGGCAAGCGCCGGAGCAGCAAAATGTAATAGAATGTTCAGGAAGAGTTCATTCTGTAGATTACGGTATGAGAAACGCTTTTTTCATACCTTCGGCCTCAAAAGATTAGTTTTTAAGGCCCTAGAACGCCTCGTTTAGGAGTTATTTAACGATATAGATTGAAAATGCTGCCGAGTGTATTATAGGTTGCATTTGACACAAATACAGCTATGTAGTGGATATGTAGTAAATATGAAGCGCCATGTAGTGGCGTTACAACAGAATTAACAACACATAAACCTTCTCGGTGAAAAAACACGTGTAAGTGCCAACATTCATTAAGATCGGTCCAATGGTGTTGGAGTTTTGCTCTTATATTCATACCAACATATATATATATATATATATATATATATATATATATATATATATATATATATATACCGGGTCATTAGTCTAACTCGCAACCCGTATCTGAGCGCACAACCTCTGGTTTTGGCAATTTGGCAACGCGTGAAATACCTTTGGCTTCCCTTTCACTTTTAACGACCCGACCCCTGTCGCTGATTTCGGGGTAGGAGAACGGGGCTATTTTATTTGAAAGAAAGAGCAAGCACTTGTTCTGGGCTTGGGCAGTCTTTCATTCACGTTTCATTCATAATCGTAGGAACTCACGTTTAGGAAAGAAGAATAGCTTCGAAAATGTTGACGAAGGATCAACGTGTATTTTTGGTGGAAGTTTACTTCGGCACTAAATCTTCCTTAGTCAGTAAATGTTTTTTAATAAAAATTTCCGGAATGCTAGTTCCCAATAAAAGGAGAAAAAAAGGAGGTGAAATTATTAGTAATCTAGAAATTCATGTTTATTTTATTAATATTTATGAATATTATTAAGATTTCCCTATCTGTTTAATTTCCAGTTGCTAATAACCTTTGTAGTTGATGCGATATAAAATAAAATAAATAAATAAAAATAAAAGTAAATAATTTCCAGGTTCAATAATAAAGAATTATTGTTATAAATAATGAACAGCTTGGCGGTGATGTTTCACAAGATATCTTTGCAATTTATCTGTGAATCGGCGTTCATTAAATGATAATTATTGTTACGTTGCTGTTAATAAATCGAAAAATCATAACTTCCCTCCCCATCTTCAGTGTTACTGTTCTGTTTCTTAAGCATACTTAACAGAATCGCCTGAAGAGACGTTTTGTTTCCTGGCTCATGACTCAGCCCAGCCCAGCCCACCCCATCCACTCTGCGCAACGTGGAAAGATTCTGGTGTGTGAGCCGGGTGCCTGCCCGCCGAAGCCCTGAATGGGAAAACTCAGAAAGAGGAAAGCTGCAGATTATGACGCGCAGCTCACTTCCTCTGCTGTACTCGACGTGCCAGCCACGGCAGTATTGAAAGGAGGCAGACACGCGGTTGCCAAAGTGCCAAAACAAGAACAGGCGCTACCAGTCATGGGTTGCGAGATACGCTAAAGATTCTCTCTCTCTCTCTCTCTCTCTCTCTCTCTATATATATATATATATATATATATATATATATATATATATATACTTGTTCTTAGCTTACTTGTTCTTGTTTTGGTACGAACACTTGTTCTTGTTTTGGTACGAAATTTGGCAACCGCGTCTCTTCGCCACCTCTCAAGACAGCCAGGCTGATCACACCGAACCGGCTGACGAGGCGACCGTCAGGTCATAAGCTGCAGCAACTTCCCGGTTTCCTTGCTTCCCCCTTAGGCGGGCAGGTACGCGGCTTACGGGAATCTTCACGCGCTGCACAGAGTGTGGGGTGGGTCAGGGTGGGCTAAGGTATGAGCAAGGATACAAAACGTCTCTTTAAGCGATTCTGTCCAGCGTGCTTAAGAAACAAAATTGTAAACCAAGGGAAGATTAGATTTGTCGATTTATTAACACCAATGTAACAATAATGAGTATTTATTGAAATCCAGCACGGAGAGAAATTAGAAAGATATCTTGTGAAACATTACCGCGAAATTCTTCATTATTTATAACAATAATAATATATTATTATTATTATTATTATTATTATTGAGTCTGCATATTAAAAAAATAAAATCTTAATTTAATTATTAAAAATACTAATAAAATATAAATCAGTAGTAAATTAATTATTATTGAAAATAGTTAATAAAAAATACTAAATTATAATTTCTTCAAAATGAGAAAGGAACTGACCGTTTGAATGCTCAAATTGACCACCAATTACCAAGAGACAGGCGTATACTCTTTTCGGTGTAGTGGCTGCAGTACGTTGAAGAAAAACAAGAACAGAATAAGTGCTTTCTCTTTCTTCCAACTAAAATTAGACCCATTCTCTCAGCCCGAAATCTGAGGGCGCTTGGCCGGGGGTTTGCTAAAAGTGAATGATATGCCGAAGGTATTTCACGCGTTGCCAAATCGCCAAAACAAGAGATGGTGTTTGCAGACGTGGGTTGCGAGATACGATATATATACTTCCACAAAAGCAACACGTAGATTGATCGATCGGTGTTTCCGGGCGCGTCAACTGCTAAGGACATTAGTCCCGTAAGTGTAATGAATGTTTTTCCTCGAGAGACGGAGGTGAACTTCCGCCTCTGAATGGCGAGATTCAGGTCCAGCCTACACGTCGGCTAGCGGGGTTTCCCTTACCAGATATCTCCCACCAACGGGGCACCGCCTGAGCCGGGACAAGCTCTAACCTTCCAACTGGTCTCCCAACATGTGTGGCAGTGTCGTGGATGTCAGTGTGTGTGTGTGCGTGTGTGTGTGTGTGTGTGTAAGTAAGAGGTAAGGATAGGACAGGGAAGAGGAAGGAAAGATCGCGCGCAGCCCGTGGCCCGTTTCTTAGGGTAACACTTTAGCATTCGCCTAGTGTTGAAAGGCGAAACCAAGGGAAAACTACCAATCAGAGCAGTCAGCCACCAGATAATGGCTAAACTCGACCTGCCTAAATAGCTAGTGTAAAACATTCTGCCAAAGTCGGGATTAAAATGCAAGGACCTCACGGTCAGAGGCACTGCAGTGACATCAATTGATGTCCTGAGCTGCATAAGTCGCTAGCAACACATGGAGACCGGGAGAGGTGGCTCAGGGCATCAACTGATGTCACTGCAGTGCCTCTGACCGGGAGGTCCTAGGTTCGACACATACACACTTGCACTACACTACAACTCAGGCCGGGAGACCGCTCGGGAGCATCAAGCTTGTCCCAGCTGGGGCGGTGCCCCGTTGGTGGGAGATACCTGGTTGGAGAAGATCCCTGCTTACCCTCCGAGGAAGACACGCACAACACTTACGGTACTGGTAACCTTAGCTCTTAACGCGCCCGGAAACACGAATAAATGAATCAATCAAGAAACCAAACAGCAGGTAGGAAGAGGAACCAATATACTATACATCGGTTTTTCTTTCTTGGCGCACGGGGCGGTGTCATGAAAATGAAACATCTCACGGTATTTCGCGTTGTTCTCCGTTGTGCCGCCAGGTATCGCATGATCGCCAGAACTGCTCGATACAGTCGCGATCATGCGATTTTCCATTTTATTGATATAGTACCCTCGTGCGCCAAGAAAGGAAAACCAAGGTATATGCCTATAGAGATATTTCAACTCCCGATATTTGGAGAAAAGGAAGATACGTCCGTTCGCGCATCACTATTATTTCCCGCCACATCACGGTTCTATTTCTGTAGAATTCAATGAACATGACCTAATAAACAATTAATTTGCTTTCATGTATTTTATGGTCGTTCTTTTCTAGCTGTAGCAGGGTAACATATATTTTTCTTTCTCCTTTTACCAGTTTTTAAATATATTTCCTGTCGTAGAGCAAAACAATAAATACAGTTATATCAGATATTGCATAAAAGCTTAAACTGAAATTATTAGTATTACAGACCACAACTAGAGAAAGAAGTGGTGTTCATAACCAATAATATGATTTTAAAAGATTATTTGTAAGTCAAATGTTAAAATTGGAAGATACTTTCAATTCCAAGTTTTTAATTTCACACAAATCAGATTATATTTATTATAAAAATAAATCCTGATAAGGCACTACCAAAAACACACATATGCTTGGGAATACAACTGGAAAATAAAAATGTATTGAAAGAAGAGCTATCTCACATACCAGAACGCCTTTCATGATGCACGTGCTAAACACAACTGGATATGTGACTTTGATTCCCGTTGACTAAGTACCTACTTATAGGTTCCACGTTTCATCACAGGTAACCCTTCTGGAAATTTCTTGAACGCCCACAAAAGACTTTTATCGTAAAACAAAGGCGAACAAGTGATAGTTGCTTATCTTTAAGGTCGCGCTTGCAAAACATTGATGGCACGGCACAAATGATCGACGTTTATGATCGACCGGAGCCAATGACCTTAAAACTCACATACTAGTGGAACTGAAATAAATTAATTGTAACCAGGGACATTTATTCCATGGAAGCAAGGGAAGCATCGCTTCCCCTATCGTTTCCTAAAACACCACTTGACTACATTTCGATTCATTTACTGTAATTCCAAGTAAAAACAGTTTATATTGGGCGCGACAATCTTATCTTTCCAAACTGAGCACGTAGTTATTATTGTCACCCATAGATGGGGTAGAGATCGCCAGTAAAGCTCTGTGGAAGCACTGGGCTGGCTGCATCCAGCGTCTCTTATGGAATGCTATGATCAGCAGATATACTGGCGCGTTTGGTGGGCGCGCGTGGGCTCTGTCAGTCGAGGTCGTCTTTGGAAGCAATCGGCCAGTTGCTTACATCGAGACTCAACGTGCGTGTGGTGGGCTTCGCATGTGCTTATCGGTTCAGTAGTTCATTTATTTTTTTCTTATGAATTGTTTTGCTCATAAATTAAATAAGGTATTATATCAGTCACTTTCCAAAATTAAAGAATTTAAATATTTTTCAAAACTTTAACTAGCTTATCATTATTTTTCTCGCATTCTTTTAAACGTTGCCATTCACTAGGCAATGTAGTTTTAAAAAAAGGTTTCCAAAAGCATCTCCAACCAGATGGAATTACAATAGTAGATTAGTTCAAACTGTGTATGAGTATCGAGAACCTCTTATGAATTTGTTTGAAAATATTGTCGAAGGCGACAGTGCAGAAACCCTCACGTCATCAAGAGGATCTTTAGAGTTACTGAAAAGAGAGTTTTAATAACAAGTTATTACACTTACCAGTATTGTCTTTACAAGTGTTTAAATGTACCCATCTGTCGTCAGATACGTGTGAAAAATTAAAAACCTTTCATCTGAAATGTAATTGCTTCCCTCGAAATAGATTTCACCACACCCAACCGATTGTAACTACCTAAACCACAGCGATAACGTAGCAAAAAAGAAAGAGCAGAAAAGTTTCAACAGAAAATAATCTTGCGTCCTCAACGAAAAATTGAACAACCATAGATAATCTCATATCGTTCTGCACTTACTCTCCAAATTACATAAAATAACAAGTGGAGCTAAAACAGCACATACTCTCTTCCCCATATTTTGAACCAAAATTACGCGAATAGTACTCAAATTTTCGAAAAATTATACATGACCCTATTTCACAATCTATCTTTAAAGAACAGATTTAATTAAGGGAAAATCTTTCATTAATATACTATTTGTAGGAAGACTCCGAAAAACTCGATTTTTGCAATTTTCGAAAAGCCAGAGTTCAGACTTCCACCATTCTCTTAAACGTCCTTCACACTATCCAGCAACAAAATTTGATCAAAAACGATGGAGACATTTTTTCTGAAAAGTTGGAAAATGTCCCAGGGGCTTCTTGTAAAGTACCTCCCAAAACTAAAATATCGATATCAAATTCCAGGGACCGCGACATGAGTCACATCGATTGAAGGGGATCTCTTTTGGAGGAAATAGTCCGAACGGTTTAGACCAGGGCTCATCGATTCGGAGCAAAGAGCCCTCTGGGGGACCGGACGACCGGAGCGGAGCGGGATCGAGCGAAGTCTGCTTGGCGAGGAGAGGGGGGCGTTGAGAGGTAGAAGCGATGAGGCGGTCAGCTCAGTTTCACACAAGACATTGCGAAATGTATATTGTGGAAGAGGAAGCTGCTCTTGAAATAATAGGCCGATAATTTTTAAAAATAAATGGGAGGAACTAATTTTGTTTTGAAAATTTAGCGATAACATAAAATGTTTTTTTTTCATAGAAATTTGAATCATGTTAAAGAGTGTAATCTAAAGAGTCATTACATGCTGCATGATGCATCAGAGTATGATAAATACCCTGATGAGTAACGTTTATTTTAAAAATAATTTCCTGGAATTTATGATATGGAATCAGCCAGTGGCGTGCATTCCATGGAATGAAGGGAATGAGTCATTCCCCTAAGAAAGCACAGAAAAATCCTTTCTATATTTAAAATATTCTTGGCTTATGGCCAGAGCAAAACTGTTTACTCAACTCAGATTCTGAACTACGTACTAGTGGTTTAACCGTAACAATCAGATGTTTTTGAAACGGTGTGTAAATTCGTCTCGCGACGTCAGCGAAGCTTCGTTCTTCGAAGGTGTAGGCTCTCGTCATGCCTCGTGCTAAGTCGGGTCGGTCCGTGAGGGCGCGAGGATAATGAATATGAGAATTCGTTCCGTTGTGATCGACTGGTAGCAATTTCAAGTTCGAAATAATTTAATATTTTGGCTTTTTGAGGGTATTTTACGTACGTGCTAACTACATTATAATACAATGAAAGTATAAAGCACCTAATAATATCGAGAATGTTTATATTAAGTTAAAGAAAGTATTCTAAACGAGCTAATTCTTTGCTTACTGTTCTGGAGTTCTCCCTTGCGAGAAGGGAATGCAATCGGTGAAATCATTCCACGCAGTAGTCATGGCATCTAGCGAGGAAAGTGAGAACAACCCGCGTTGACAGGCAGAGCCGACCGCGCGGTGCAACGCCAACGGATCTATTACGATAATCTCCGTTTCCGGTGGTATATTCGAAGTAGGCACGATCAACTTAAGAATAAAACGTTATTGATATTTCGAGGAAGCGCAACACATGAGAATTTCAGGCGGAACTTTGGAACGTATTCCGCTTCTGCTATTATGAGATGAATTGTACCAGGATTGTTACCATAAATAATACCAAAAATACCCAGTTGATACCAAAAATAATACAATATTTGCACTCACACGCAACACTCACTGTGCTGGATACTCGGAATTGTCATGAAATTTTACCAGCTTGTTCAGCAACTTTCAAAACCCCTACATACAAATTTTTAAGTGGTATGGAGTATTAGAAATAGTGTTTTATAGGTGTTTTGTACCAGGACCTTTCGTCACCTCCGCGCTTCCTGCAGCGGGGCAGCCGTTGCTTCGACAGCGCCTCGAACGTTACGCGGCGTCTATCAACCGGTGTCAGATTTCCAAGCGCGTTCTTTCAAGAACGATGGCAAAGGACATCGCGGTTTGATGACACACGTTCTTTAGAGTGTGTTAATAAGCACACGAACATTTTTTGTTAAACATGTGATTTGTTGCACATTTATTTATTTACGTATTTATTATTTAATAAGCCTTGTCTAAGTTTTAAATTAAACCCTATCATACATATGTATAAATAATGTGAGTATGCATTTAATAGTTGCACTCAAATCAGTCCTGTATCTGTCCTTTTCCTATTCGTCCTTCTGAACGTGCAATGTTAACACTCGTTTTTGTCAACCCTCCTGCCCTCCGAGGCAACTGAGACTCTTGCGGGACATTGATAGCGGCGGCTGGCGTGTGAGTAACGGTTGCAGATCCAGCGCCGATCAGCGATTTCCTCTCTACCAAAGACGGTAAGGTCCCGAAAGGTCTCAATACTAATTGTCGCAAAACCACTACTTGCAATACTCCATAGCACGTAAAAATTTGTATGTAGAGCATTTGAAAGGTGCTGAACATTCTGGTAAAATTTCATGTCAATCCGAGTATCCAGTACGGTGAGTGTTGCGTGTCAGAGCAAAAACAAGAAACATAAGATGCAAAAAAGAGAACTAACAAGACGTGAAATTTGTCCGAAGAATTTAAACCACATAGCATCCAGAGAATGTGAAAAGTGCAAGAAAACAGTAGAACAGACATCATATCCATTGTATAGGTCGTGCAGAGGCGTATCTAGGATATGGCCGACATGGCTCGTGTCATTGTCGCCACTCACAAGGGGCGCTATTTAACTTTCGATATTTACGAAAAAAAGTTGAATGAATTATTATCTAATTATGGAATTAAATTTTACACAACAGATGAAATAAAATCAATATTTTGTAATTAATGCCATAATAGTATAAATTGTGTACAAAATAAAACACTATTTTTTAATAAAGCAATATCGATGATTTGCATCATCCTCTTTACCATGCTGCACATTTCCCCTGTGGAATCTGAGGAAGTTTGGGAGATGCTTGCGTTATGTATGTTACCGGTAGGCGTGTATTTGCCTGAATCGATAGTAGTGTTAAAAATGGCTTCTCAGACGTTTTGACAGATCGCGAACCAGAACCAGACTCACTCCACTCAATCCAGGGAAGACCAACAGTAATATGTGATGTGTGACCAACCATTGCTATCCAAAGCTGCGCGTCTTTCACCATGCACCAACAGATATGTACGAGTATACTAATAATTGTTCAACATTTATCACCTAAATTATTTGAGTGTTTTTTTTCATTGAGTAGGTTTTACAGCGCTATTAAAGGGATGAAGTGCTAGAGTGTATCTCTGCCATTACTGTCTTTCTCATATTTTTGTAGTTAATTGTGGTGCGCGAGCGCGAGTGCTGCACACAACACACAATTCAGTGAGAACTTCGTGAAATTTAGTTGCTAATTCCGGTTGTCGGGTAGGTAAGTCAATAATTTGTATTTAATAGTGTTTATTATTATGAATGTTTGGGAGACATTTTAAGTCCTTAAAATAAAAGTTTGTTACTTCACTTTTACTGAAAAATGTGTCATCGATTTGGTTGGGTATGTCAAAAGTATTTTTATCGGCTGCATTGGATGTCAGTTCGTTTTATCTCTGACGTATGTACAGTGTTAGTTCTGTCGGCATATTCATATTTGTTTTAAAAGAAAAAGTTCTATCTGCAATAATCATGGTGGCAACGTCTTTCCAAGATATTACTATTTACTAATACTCCTTCTAAAGTATCATTAAAACTCGCAAATCATTTTAAAAATATTAAATACCAAATGTAATACAGTTCAACAGACGTCCACAATTAAAATACTAGTGGAAAATATTGTTTACATTGGGAATATAAGAAAGTTTGGCAGTAGCACCTTGTAGAAGTTTCATAGCGTGTAACTTGCAAAGGAAATCATTGTGTGTGAGCGACACAGGAGAAGAGTCTTGAAGATTTCGCTATTCAAATTCTAACTATTGCTGTTTCTATTGCAAGTTGTGAGAGATCTTTCAGCAAAATAAAATTGATAGTCTGTTTAAGAGCTTCAATGGAATAAGAGAGATTGTGTGATCTTGCTCTATTGAGTATAGAAAGAGAAGAAGCTGAGAAAAGTTTCTTTGATTGTCCTTAATGTATTTGCATCAGTGAAATCAAAGAACGCGCCCTTCTAGACCACTCAAAAATGTAATATTTTCGCATTTATTAATGTCATTGTTGTATTGTAATGGGTAATCTGAGTGCCATTAAAAGTCATTATTAAACTAGTGCTACAGAACCGCACAGACTTCTCGAATTAGTTTTCGATTTTCTTTGGTCTGGGCTAGCTCTTCGGAGTTGCCACATACTCATACCAGTTGTCATCTATATCAGCCCAAAGTACATTTTTTTGAAATTTTCTCAATATCTCGGTTTCCTAATAGTATAATCGAAATATTACTTTAAAAATGTGAAAGAAGTGTAAAACTTTGTCCTAAATGGCAATTTTCATCGTTAAATTTGAAGCCCTCTGTACGCAAATGACTTTTAGGCGTTACTATTAGAGAACAATTAGACGCTGTTTGTCACTGAACGTTACTATATTCGTACGTATACGAGAAAGTAAAAGATGCTTATGGGCCATTCCATGCAAAATTTCAGGTGTTCTGACAGTGAGTCTCAGAATTTTTGAGATTTTATTATATAAATATACTAATGATAAACAGTTAAAAGACAATTTATGGAATTAATATCTTTAGCAGTTAAACAACACTTACGGGTTAAACATGGACGATGACACAATATACTCAATAATGAAAGTAATTATGACGTTCATAAAATGAATAAAACTTTAAAAACGGGCACACTGGTTTGAAGATAAATGATATTTTAAGCATTTGCTAATATATTAAGGATTGATATATTTGTTTATAATAAAGAATGCTAATACATTAAACAAATACATTTCTCTTCAAAAGTATTTTTTGTTCATATTTTACACACTGCAAGAAGAACCAATAAAAACCATTCTGCAAACTGTCGCAATGGAATCATAAAAATGCGTAAGTTATTAAATAAAAAGTATATGCGCATTTTGCTCTTCAGGTTGAAAGTCGCGTGCCCTTGCCCAGCGAAAGGTGTGGTAAGGTCGTAGCAACACTTATTGATACTATATCCAGGTGGTGTTGATCGTAGGCAGGCACAGCCAAGTTCATTCCCTAGGGTATCCATCGATGTCTTCGAACGGATCTTCACCAGTTTACAGGCTTAGTTTACGCGATTTACTGTTCAGTGATACATCATGATAGAAAATTCCAAAGATTGTCAATACGTTTAGCAGGATTTGCTGCTGCAATCCATTCGGACTTGAGAAGCAAAAAAGTCAGGTGGGTAGGAGTAAGATAACAGAAGCGACGCAGAAGAAAATATCGAATTTAGTGGTAGGTGAAGCAATATGCGATCTGAGTCGTCTCAAAATATCCAAAATGCCCAATACAGATCTTAGTCATACTACTGAAACAGATGGTGAAGTGAAAAAGTCAAGCGAAGAGGAGTACGTAGCCCGAAAGCAAACCCGAGAGAAATCGTACGCAAGGAGAAAGATGAGTGCCGTAACTAAAGCAGTTTCTGAATTGGTTTATTTGAGTACAGAAAGCAATGATGGAGAAGAAACGTTGGCACAATTCAAAGAAAAAGTTTCAAATGTGAAAACAGCTAATGAGGAATATATGATTTTAATGTGTTTACAAAACGTTGGAGTGAACAAAATATAATGGTCGAATTTAGCGTATCTCTTCATGTAGCTCGTATTGCAGAATTAACACCTAAAGAAATAGTTTTGCGAAATCAATAATCGCGCCGCGGAGGAAAAAAGTAACGCCGAGTGCTGACGAAGAGGGCTGGGGCAGCTGAGCGTTTACGGATCGCCGGTAAGATATTTTTATTCATAACTAAAACAATTCAAGATTCGTTGATTAAATTTACATAGTAGCTATGGAGTAGTTTCAACCATTTTTATTCCAAAATTCAAGAGTTTAAAAATATTGCATTTTTTATAATTTGTTTACTTTCGAGTCGTTAAAGACTCTCGATAAAAAATATCTTTAGTGTAAAATGATCCTTTACATTTCTTCTACAAATAGTGTCACTTTCATATGTTTTGCTCGTTTACATATCATCAGATAAAATCATAAATGAATTCTAGAGACTGCTTACCCAATATTGCAAGTGCCCATTGTTGCCAAACAATGGTGGATGAGACAACAATATTGTACCTGGTTTATGCAGGTATCATGATAAGTAAGTTGGCAAACTATTTTTAAATTCTGAGATGTAGTGTCAGACTTCCTACTTTTTTGCGTGGAATGACCGTTATAGAAATGTGTTTCGACTGTCAACAATGGAGGTCTGTTAACTGTACAAATAGTACAAATACGAGAAATAAATGAGAAAAGGAATGATGATACAGGACATGAGAAAATCGTCTGAATTTTAATAATGAATTAGCAATGGACACGTGAGAAATTTCCGTTAAGATAATTAGAATTAAAAAATTATGAGGAGATCGGATATCAAGGAATAAAGAGTGTGAGGTGCAAATAGGTGATTATCCGATCAGGAGAAGCACGGACATTAGGCAAGGAGGAGAAAGGCGCAAGATAAACCAACAAGCAACATGGATTGAGATCGAGACCATCAGATACTGCGCATCTGGAAGACAAGTGAACGGCGTGAATTGCGAACGGCCGGGACAGAACAGCTTGGACATGGGTCGCGAGCAGACGGGTTGTAACGCAGTAATGGAGACAGAACAGCGTAGTGTTTGGTCGTCAGTAGGATTCCTTACGTAACACAGCGTCACTGTAATTCCGTATGGACGGTTTTTGTCGACCTACAAAAATAAATTTTCTGTAGCTTGCAACAATCCCTCTCAGGTCTGATAGCAAAAATAAACAAGGAACTTTGTGTGCATTAAAGGGGAGTGTAGTGGAGGATATCCCAGATGAAAATACGGTTTATCATTTGTGAAATAAATTGGAGAATAGTTGGATGAATAGAATGAAAATAAGTAAAAATATTACTAAAACTAGTGTTCAAAGGAGATTCATTGCAGTGTATGTATAAGTAATTAAGTATTCTTATTAAGAGTTTTCATTTTCGTTTTTGTAGTCATTTTCATAAATTTATTTTGTAAATGTTCATAAGTTGATAATATATTTTAAAGAGTAAAATTTTCGTCATTTCATTTTTCAAACGAATGTGAATAAATATTAATAAACATGAATTGTTATCTTCTCTTTATTATCTCAATTCCAAAAATTAAAATCTTAAGTTAAAGATAGTAAATTATTTTCGAGATAATTTTTTATGAAACGCCTTGAAATTAACGAGAATCTTGACATTAGTGCACACCTCCTAAAACAAATAACAACTCTAATTTGAAGGATCCTGACAGGGACGCAAAGTACATGCTTGTAATGGGCGCCTGAATACCTAGATACGCTTCTGATGACGAGACCCGGAGCTGGATTTGTCTGGGTGTCTACATCTATAGCTGTTATGCCTTCCCCAAATGGGACTACGGACGAGTTTCAGCAGTTCCCCGACAGCTTATACCCCGAGCACTATACTCATAGTAACCAACACACTTTTTTACGACGTGAAAAATCAACGGAAGGATATTTTTGCACCGAAAGATCAATCAGCTGGGTGGAAAGCAAAAGCGTTTGGCGAAGTAGTTTTCCGAGTATGTTTGGAGATGATTGTAGCAACAGGTATCGCAGATGACATAACTGGGCAGGTTATGAAATGGGTAACCAAAGTCTGTGATGCGGCTATATCTAGACGGGGCGCAATCATTCGACGCTCACCAGTATACTGGTGGAATGAGGAAATCGCCCAATTACACTGGAAGTGCCTTCGAGCCAGGAGACAGTACCAAAGAGATCGTGGCAGAGACAACTTTCTACAATTGCAAGAGCAATAAAAACTCCCTCGAAGCCAGTTGAAGATTGGAATCCGCAAGAGCAAACGCTTATGCGCCAAAAGCCTATGTGACGAGGTGGAAAGAGACCCGTGGGGTAGGCCGTACAAGACGGTCAGGAGTAGGTTGAGACAGTGGCACCTATGTTCTCCAACTTGCCCCAATATGTTTCTCAAAATTGTGACAGCCCTATTCCCGACCCACCCCACTAAAACAGTTAATACAGCGTTATCGGGGGTAGAAATAATTCCTCCAGTCACACAGGAAGGAATTCTGAACGCAATCAGCAGAATCGGCAACACAAAGGCTCCCGGACCGAATATCATTCCTAATATTGCCCTCAAGACTGCGATACTCGACCACACCGACATCTTTGTGGATCTCTACTATTCTTGCTTGAGAGAAGGGATGTATCCAGACATATGGAAAAAACAGTGTCTGGTGCTCCTTCCTAAAGGGAATAAATCTCCTGAAGATCCATCGTTTTACGGCCACTGTGAATGCTTGACACAGCTGGCAATGTTCTGGAGAGAATTATTAGTACAAGGCTGGAGAAAGCTGTAGAGGAAGGAGGAGGTCTTTCGGAAAATCAGTATGGTTTCCGCAGAGCCCGACAAGCAACCCGAGTCACTTGACATGTCATTAACACCGCCCTGCAAGCAATTGGAAGAAGTAGATGGAAGGGAGGCCCAAAACAGTACTGTGATGTCGCTACGTTGGACATTAAGAATGCATTCAATCGGCCAGGTGGAGTAATATTCACCTAGCTCTCCGCCGATTTAAGGTGCCAACGTACTTGAGGAAGATTGTGGCTGAGTATCTGAGTAATCAAGCTCTGATTTACAATACAGATAATGGGCCGAGGGTACACAATGTCACCGCTGGCGCCCCGCAAGGGTCGGTGTTAGGCCCACTATTGTGGAATATGATGTATGACGAGATCCTTCGGCTTCCCCTCCCAGAAGGCACCAATATCATTGGTTTCACGGACGACATTGCTATCGTAGCCGTTGCGAAATATACTGAGAAAATTGTGTGCATTTGCAACGAAGCGATCGCTATTGTTAGTCGGTGGTTGAAGTCCTGAGAGCTGCAGTTAGCTGAGCACAAGACTGAGGTTATCCTGGTCACTAGCAGGAAAAAGAGATAACCCATCACTCTCAAAGTTGAAGACCACCGTGTTACATCCCAGCCGTCAATTAAATATCTTGGTATCATGATTGGTGCCATGATTGATGTCATTTGCGGATTACCTGAAGTATGCCAGCAATAAAGCGGCGGTAGTTAATGCGTCACTGTCGAGGCAAATCCCCAACATAGGGCCCTGTCAGGAGAAACGGAAGCTTCTGGATTTGGTTGTCAGGTCCGTCTTGCTCTATGGAGCCCTAGTGTGGGCCAACTCCACGTCACCCAAGAGCTATGTCCGAGAGATGGCGTCAGTGTACAGGTTATCAGCATTGCGGGTAGCTTGTGAATTCCGCACTGTGTCAAACGATGAAGTGTGCGCTATCGCGGGGATGCCTCCGGTCGATATCTTGTTGCAGGAGAGACGGAGGCGATATCACAAAGATGAGGAGAACCCAAACTGCTCAACAACACTGCTCGAATGGCAGGATTGCTGGGACGAGTCCTTTAAAGGAAGATAGACGTGCCGCATGATTCCCTCCATTGCATCGTAGATTAACCGTAAATACGGCGAAGTTAATTTCTGCCTGACTCAGCTGTTGTCTGGACATGGATGCTCTGTGACGTATCTCCAAAGGTTCAAGTTGGAGGATACCCCTTTCTGTCCACCATGTGAATCTACTGTCGAAGAGGTAGAGCATGTGTTCTTCCAGTGCCCGCGATTCCATCTGCAGCGACGGCACGTTATGAGTATACTCGGGAGCGACCCGCTGACACCCGAAACAATGGTCGGGTACATGCTTGCTTTAGAAACCAACTGAGCTGCGGTGAGCGCATATGCGCAGACCATATTACCTGAGCTCAGGAGAATAGAAAGGGAAAGAAGGGAAGTCGACTGATCCTCCTTGGATCCTTCCTACGATCCGGGGAAGAGAAGTGGCTTGTGACTGAGCCACTCTGATCCACTCCCCGTGATGTAATGCCTAACTGCGGTTCCGCGGGGAGGATGGAGGAGAAGGGAGGTGGTTTTAGTGAGTAAAAATCTCACACTATCATGTGGTACGGGCCACACGCTGTCTTTTGAAGATTCCCACTTACCCTCGAAAAAAAAGAGTCAGACAGACGGACGGACAAACGTTTTGCCGCTATTCGCTTTTCCATGTCAAGGACCCACAAAACATAGATTGTGGCTACACCACGTGTTAGAGGAATCTTTTTCCTAAATCTAGCAACTGGATTTATCCATTTTTCGTTACCAGGGCCCTGTAATAAGAGATTTTCTGCCGAAAATTCGCCGTCTTTCCCCGCAGCATTACATAACGTTCTCTCTACTCCTTAGAGAGAAAGTAAAAAGAGTTTACAAATTCTGTAAGAATACAATTTACTGCAAGTTAATCTAGTTTCTGAAACAGTAAAAAGTATAGTAGAAACAGTCTAAAGTATAAACAGTAACGTTTTATATTAACAAAGATTTCAGCACTTGCATGTTTGTATTCGATGAAATCAGAAAATCCTAAAATCCAACTCATCTCAAAAACGCAATTCATCACAAATATTCACTGAACAATTTTGGTAGAAGGGCACGTTTACAAGACGATTACTAGACATTGCCGAGTGCATTGCATGCACTCAATAATCTTTGCATTTGAAAACACTCAGTCATTGAACTCCAAACTTCCAGGAATGCGTGGTTAATTGACAGAATTTCTTCTTACAAAATTTCAACTGTTACTCATTTTAAAAACCAGTGCTGCTACAGATTGGCAAAGCCAAGTTCGGCTCGTTGGTTCTTTTACGTAGTCTGTAGTCTATACTTCGGTTTTTCTTTTTGGCGCACGAGGATAGGTCAATAAAATGGAATATCTCACAGTATTTCGTGTCGTTCTCGGTTGTGCCGCTAGGAATCGCATGATCGCTACAGTATCGAGCAGTGCTGGCGATCATGCGACTCCTGGCGGCACAACAGAGAGCAATGCGAATACCGTGATATATTCCATTTATTGACACACCCCCGTGCGCCAAGAAAGAAAACCGAAGTATAGGCTAGTGTTTCGGTATTTCCTTACCGGTTTCTCAGCAACCTATCGACGCGAAATCATTTTTGCACATTGTTTCAATTTTTCGGTTCTCTGATAGTAGGATTGCCGTATGTTTTTAAGAATATTACAGTATTTCTTCAGTAATATTTTAATGATATAGGGCAATTCTACTATTAAATTATAATGCAATAAACAAATTTTCATTGAAAAATTTGGACCCTTTCGTGAGAAAATATTTGAACGTTTCTGAAAATGCGCAGATTTGAGCTGATTTTTCCAGATAAATTTAAAGTTTTCGAAAAACATTATTAGATGTCATTTGAAGCACTTGTATTCAGAAATTCAATAATACATAGAAAATGTACTTCATGTAAATATTAACGACGTGACAGATGTGACAAAAACATTAGTATAATTTTTGAAAAGTCAAAAGTATACATCAAAATAGCGTTTATGTCGTGTTATTCGGTACACCTGGCACTATCAGTATGAAAAGTAAAATTAAAAATTTTCAAAAAATGTTTTAAGGTAAGACTTTTTTTGATAAAATGGTATTGGTGCATTTTTGAAAATTCGCAATTTTGTGCTCAACTTCAAAGAAAAATTGAGTTTTCGTGAAACATTACATGAAATCATTTGAAGCACTTATACTCACGAAGTCAAAAAGTATAAAAATACCCGTAATGTACATAACAACGTGCGTCATATATCCAACAATTACGTTTGTGTTAATTTTAGACAAATCAAAAGTATACATGAGAATGGCGTTTTGGTTACATTATTCAATCCATGTAGAATAGTCCATACAAAAATTTTCATGAAACAAAATTCCACATTAGTTTGGAGAAAATCTTGATTTTGAAACTGCTCGTATTTCACCCAAAACTATTCATATGGTGAAAAAATGAACACGTTATTTAAAAAAGAAATTTTGAAGACTATTTACAGTTCAGAAGAAAAACCTTCGGTGTCATAGGAAGACGCCAAAAAATTCTGAACTTTTTGAATTTTCGAAAATTGAGATACTTCAACGAATCTGAGATCGATGCTTTCCATTTAAAATTCGTTTAATATATTTGTGGACAATTTTTTAAAGGAGTTGATGTCATTTTTTAGAAAAAAATAAAAATGTTGTTAAGGCTTCGTATAAATACTCCCAAAAATTAAAACATTTGTGAGCCATTCCACGTCAAATCGCACAAAAAAGACCCAAAATTGGTCCATCATATTCTTAATTTTCTCAATTTTTTTCTATTTGTTGTATAGAATCAAATACATTAACTCGTGTATTTTGATTTTTTTAACTATATTATTTTCAGAAATATTGCGTAATGAGATTTGCTAAAAATGAGACGCATCACTAACTTGAAAATATCATATATTTGAATTCTCTAATTATAGAAATCTGTTCAAGCTCCATTCGAAACTTAAAAACATGTTTTAATTTTTAAGATTTGGCAAAATATTTAATTTCCTGAAATTTCAATTTTTTAAAAAAATTTACACGTTTTTAAAAAAAGTACAAGTGCAAGAGGTGCAATACCAAGGCATGCACGTATGTATATGTATATGTACGTATATGTATATATGTGTGTGTGTGTGTGGTGTGTATATATACATATATGTTGATGGAAAGGAATCAATAAATTTCTAAATAGTAACTTTATTGTTTGATTTTTCAATGGACGTTGAAGGATATTCAGAGTGAAAAATTTTATCTGTGTTAAAACTTAGTACTTTCTAAATTTTCTCATGGGGTTACTCTTTTTGTTCCAATTTTTTTCTTGGTAGGGTTTTCTCGTATTGCAATTAAACTCTTCTTTATCTTCTCTTCATTTATTTCGCAGACGAACTATCTGGGGAGCTTAAATTGCCATTTCCTTGATTTCCACTTTTCACTATATTCACTGGAGGTTCCGCTATCCTGGTGCCTTCTTTGAACTTAAATTGGTCATAATCTCATCAGCCACTTTTTCTAGTAACCGGAGTTATCGTTCCCGTTATAGTATTAATTACTTCTTGAAGAGTGTTATTATTGCTCTGCATTTCATTTGCCTTAAAGATGTCCACTAGATGTTCTGCAAATAAATATGCTTTTTGTTTATTATCTCTTGCCCACTATCCTTGGCCTTTTCTTATTGCTTCTTATTGGAGGGACTGATGTGATCGGCCTTTTGATTCGTTTACAGGCTTTCCACAATGAGTAATCAGTACCTTCATCAGCTGTTACATTTGTAAGGTATGCTTTGATACTTTCGTCTTTTCACTTACGAATTTCTCTTTTCGATTTTTGTGTCTTATTGTTGAAGACGTTTTATCAGCTGGGTGTCGTGTTTGTTGTCACTTTCGTCTGGCTGATCTTTTTTCTCTTACTACGTTTCGTATTTCAGATGGATAATTAAATCCTTTTGTGATGAATGCTATTTCTCTGGAGCTATTAAATGCAGTTGTTTTTAGAAGTCTGGTAAATTTTTCTACTTCTATGTCTAATTGTTCAGTTGTTTTTAGATTGACATTCAAATTGATTTCGTTCTGTTAATCAATTTTGAAACTTTCCCAGTTTGTAATTTTATTTACAAGAGTTGGTCTCGCTTCTTTTGTAAATATTCTTTCACAGAGGATAACAGCCGAATGGTCAGAATTTAAATCAACACTTTCGTCTATATCTATAAAATTTGATGAAATTTTTCCTCGAGATGAAGTCCATTAAGTCTGGTATTTTGTCTCTGTCAGTTTGGATTTACTGTTGAATGCGTACTGCAGCCTGTTTCCCTAGTAGCTGTTTTTGACTCCCTTCCTTTGGTAATGATACACATTGCTCCCCAATCAGTGTGTTAAGTATTCATGTCACCACCAATTATAAACCTTTCACCCATGTGTTGCAATATTCCTTTGTAATATTCAAGTTTCAGGTTGTGTCTTGGTGGGCAGTATATTGAACCAATTTTAAGATCTGTGGTAAGCTGCTCCTGTTTTCACTGTATTGGGTTATCCTCATAGTGATTTTGCAATCTTTGATGATAATCGCGCTCCCTCCCTCCGCATCATTATCTGGATGGGTAGTATGATATATATTAAAGCCTTTTAGTTTTATATAAGATTCTTTTGTATAGTAGTTTCTGGTATCAAGCACATGTTGTGTATTTAAAATATTTCTAGTTCATATGTTTTATTCTGAATGCCATTAGCATTCCATGTTACTATTCTCAGATCGTTTTACCAATTATTTTCACCTTTACCGGTTGTTATTGCTTCTAAACGATCTTATCTCTCACCAAAATGGTTCATCAGCTGCAACATCTGTTGTACTGATGTGTTGTTATTTGGTTTAGGTTGTAGTGGATTGCTGTTTTGTTTCATTCCATTCCCTTGAATAGCAATATTATAAGGGATTTGTTCGGTTGCCCTTTTGGATGTAAAATGTTTTGTTCTGGACTTCTCTTGTTTATTTTTGTGTTGATTTCTTCTTTTCTGCAGTTCTTTGGAAATAACCCATGTCCTTTGGCTCTAATTTTCTGCATGGATTCCAGCGCAGTTACCACATTTTCCTGGTGTGTTTTTTGATTTTATACAAGCAGATGTTAGGTGATTTCCCGCGCACTTGACACAGACCGAGTTTCTCTAAAAAATCTTTTGGGTGTGCCTGTAACATTGGCATCTTTTATATTGGGGGATTAACTTTCCAGTTTTGTACATTTCTGTTCTGATTTTCATATTTGGCAGAAATTGTATTTCGTGGATTTTCTTAATGTCTTCATCCTTGTCAAAAGTTAACATAAATAATGGGAGTTTAATTCTCTTTTATTCTTTTTAATTTATTTTCTGATACAATTTTGAACCCTTTTTGTTCTAGTTCCGATTTAATATCTTCCGTGTCACAAGATTGGTGCAGATTTCTGATAATAATTCGTATAGGCCTCTCTTGTTCATTTTCATAAGTATGCCATTGTTGTTTGGCTTCATTAATTATTTTTGTCAGCTCGCGGTATTTTGTTCCACGTCTGACATTTATTTTAATTTGGTTGTTATTCATCAATGTAGCATTATACTGTACATTTTTACTTTCAAACTGGTTGTAATCTCCTGGTAGTTGGTGAGATTGCTGATTACTACTGGGGGTGGCTTTTTCTCTTTAAGGCTTTTGATTTTTGTTCTATACCGTGTTTAATTGGACTCTGCTTTGGTGACGATGTAGCCTTTCTTTTCTTAGACTCTTTTGGTATGATTGTTGAGTAATAATCATGCTGTTTGTCTGTTAAAAAGTTACTCTTCTTTCTCACAGCTGGTTGGGTTATAGGAATACTTTGTCTTTGCTTGAAGACTTTCTTTTTGATTGTTTAAATATTTGATCACCTCTTCAGCTTTTTTAGTTCTTCGTGGAGAATTTGTAGGCGTTTCTCATCTTGATTTGTTCCTGGTTCTATCGCATCTTTGCGATTACTTTCTGCATCTGTTGTTTGTGCAACTGTATTTAAGCGAGTTTCTATTACTTTCAAGTATTCGCTCGTTGTGTTCTCAGTAAAAGAATCTGCTTTTGCGCTTTTTGTTCATTTTTTTGTTCATTTTTACTTTCCCGTATACATACGTATGCACGGAGTGATATACGTAGTATAGGGAAAGTTATGTAATGCTGCGCGAAAAAATGGCCAATTTTCGGCGGAAAAAAATTAATTGCCGGGCCGTGAAAACGAATAAGTGGATAAAACCAGTTGCTAAATTAAGAAAAAAAAATCCTCTATCTCGTGGTGTGGTAAAAAATCCATGATTTGTTGCTTCTTTATACTTAAAAATCGATTGACGGCATTCCGTCCGTCTGTCCGTCTGTCCGTCTGTGGGCAACGCTAGGGCCTAAACCGTTCGGGCGATTTTCTTCAGAATTGATATTCCCCAGTCGATCTGATTCTAGTCAAAGCTTTGTGATTTTGAAAAAGATTCTTTAAAATTTGGGGGTACTTTATATGAAGCCCCCCGGGGGTTTCAACATTTTCTCAAAAACGGCTCCAAATTTTTTCTTTAAACTTTTGGTAGGAATAGTGGTAAATGTACTCTATCAATGACATAAAAGCCATTTTGGTCTATCGGTTGGTTTTTTCAAAAATTACCAAAATGTAAATTTTTTTACTTGTCTCTCACGTCGTTAATATTTACATTATCGGCGATTTTTTTTACATTATTATATTTACGAGTATATATGCTTTAATAATGTCAAGTAAAGTTTCTCGAAAACACTACCGTTTTCTGTGAAAAGTAGCTCAAATTTCGGCATTTTCAGAAATGCTCAAACGTCATTTTCTCGTATATGGCTGCAATTGTTTTCTTGAAACTTTTGTAACGGATAGTGCTAATTACACTCATTAGTATAGCGTAAAGTTTATTTTGAGTTTTTTTTGTTTTTTTCAAAAATTATATAAATGTAATTTTTTTGAAAGATCTCTCACATCTTTAATATGCACATTATCCGCAATTTGTAAAGATGATTATATTTGTGAGTGTAAGTGCTTCTAATAACTTCAAATAAAGTATTTTGAAAACTCAAAAATTTTCTGTGAAAATGAGCTTCAAATTTCGCATTTTTAGTAGTGCTAAAACGCCATTCTACCATTAGGACATACATTTTTGTTCTACCAATAGGAAACCGAAAAATTAAGAAAATGACAAAAAAATGTACTTTTGGCGATGATAGATGGTAGCTGGCAAGAAAGAGTATGTGGCCTTGTGTGCATCTGTATGAAACGATTTACGTAAATTTATGAGTTTTTGAACATTAAATTGTAATACAATATAACCAGAACGCATGCGATCAACTTAAGGTGGTTAGAGCGAGATATTCCCTATTAGACAGAGAGTCCATATTACGTTCAAAAATATTTATTTTCGATGTAAGTGGGTATTTTGTGAGTCCTACATAAACAAAATAGGGACTCTTATGCTGAGTTTTATTTAATTATAAGAATTAATTTTGTTTCATAGATGGAAAAAAGAACTATTTTAATACCACATAAAGACCTACCGTTGACTAGTTTCTTAACTAGTACCAACCTATCGCGTGGCCGAGGAATGAAAATTGAGGCATAAGATTGAATGTAAAAAAGCACTATTACACAATTAGTACGAGCAAAATCATAAAACGAAGCATTATAGACATATATCTGCATATGTATGTACAGTGACCGCTAACAATGGCAAAAATTTCCACGTTTGAGAAGAGCGAAAAGCCTTTGGTAAATTGGGCAACGCCGTAATGTTTTTGCGATTGGCGTGTCTGCTCAAGGCTCATGTTGCTTCAAAGTTTCGTTGTTTTTAATGACTGAGTACTGTTTGTTGCCTGGTCTACACGTGGTAAATATCACTATACTGCGATTTTTGTAGGATGAGCTCTCAAGATAACTCAAATTTTGTGACAAACGTAATAGGCCGCTGTAAATTTACTGCGCTTCGGACAGCTGGATGCGTCGTAAATTAGAATGTGCAATTTTGTATATTATTTCTTTCTTCGTTTGTTACATTCGAACTTTGTTATAGACTTACACAATAATATTTTAGAAATTGTTTATTTTGAAATATTTGAAATAAGTAAAAAGAATTAATAGCTCTCAGAATAGCGACAATGCAGGGTCTGCAACAATGGAATTCACTTTGCGCTCGCGAATATCTGTGAATTAGTGTCATTGTTGTGACCTAATGGAGCTGTATGAAAAGGAGTTATAATTGTCTAATTTATGTTGATATTTGCAGGCAAATATTTAGTTTTGCACCAAATCCTGTACCATTTGTAGTGAGTTGAGAATTTGTTGCATGGTTTTAAAATACTCTTCCCTAATCATGGCCCAATGGAAGGCATTTCTATATTTCCAGGGTATCAGGCTTCTTTTTTCCAATACAGGGTTACAAAACTTTTGCATTCTATTTTTGTGAAGTTGTAGAATTCACATAGTTCTGACAACAGTGCACTGAGTTCCAAGCGAAGATGTTAGTAGCGCATAAAGTGCAATATTACAGTACTACTTAGCTGTTTCCTCTAATACGGGAAAGTAAGTGCTGTTGTAGCACCACTAGTTTGTTCATTGTTTTGTTCATTTTTTGTGTACTTTTTCCTGTTTTATTTTCAGTTTTTTGTATTTTTTCTATTATCCATCTCTGTCCCACGAGTAGCTAGGGATTAACTATCAACCTATTCAGAGCCCTGCATGAATAGGAAGGGCTTATTACTGTGGGAGATCGCCAGGTATCCCACAGGCGCCGTTCGAGATACAGAAACCCCCTGCGCCACGTCTAACCTTCAGCATGGGTCGCTTTACACCTTGGCTTGGGGATAAGTGAAGAAGAAAGAAGAAAAGAAAACAACAGTGGAAAGTAGAGAAGTAAGAAAATAAGAGAAACTAGCGTACCCGTGCGAGAACTCTCGCATGTTAAATCCCACCCTTTCCCTATCCATTTGTCTATCCGTTCCATAAAGGAGAGGAACTACTAATGTACTTACAGAATATCAAACAAAATAACAATGCAATTGATGTTTGAAACAAATTTTCAATTAAAGTTTATTCAACATTATAGAGAGATGTTCTTGGAACAATTCATACTTCTTTCAAAACAACATTTGAAGACATTTTTCAATCTTCCTTGAGAGTTAGCTTTTCGCTTTCCTTGATTGTAAAATAAAAGAAAAGGTTTTTACTCTTGAGAAAGCCAAGTAAAGTAGTGCAAAAATACCGGATCGGGCAAGAACAGACCTACTCATTGCAATATTAATTAACTTTCCTTGATTTGTTATGAAGAACCGAGTGGGGTTTGGAGAGTCAGGGTGCCAGCTTGCTGGGGTGAGAAAATTGAAAAATGTTTTGTTTACTAAAAAGTATTGAATTATTTTCTGCGTTCTTACGTACCTCAGGAAAACAATTCCGAGCCAAAAAATAATCAAACTAATGTTTTCACCTTTGAGTACTAAATACCATTTGTTAGCATTAGTAGGCATTAGTAAGCCCACTTCGGTACATGGGAATGTTGCTCAAACGATGTTTGCATTTTAATATCTTAACGAACAGACACCTTGAGTATAATATCAAACTGTTTTATTTACAATATGTGTTTGCAGCTGGGCGTTGGTGTACATACTTCCAGATACCGTCAACATTTAAATCGTGCGTTTGGACTGCGATCGTTGGCAGTTGTCGGGTGACTTGCATTATTCTTTCTATAATTTTAAATTAAGTTTTTTTTTAATTGATTCACGTAGTATTGTAGGGTAGCGCGTTTTGATTTTTGTTTTCTACTTATTTCAAGCTATTTTACTTTAGGTACTTTAAAAAATTTGTTCTTTGTGTTGTGCCACAGTTTTCCCCCACAACCTCTGCGTACCCGTGCGAGAACTCTCGCATGTTAGACTCCACACTCATCCCTATCTTTCTATTTTCATTCTAAGAGGGAAAGAATTTAACCAAACGTGTTTATTTGTTTAAAATCTATAAAGATAACTTGCAATATACTAACACAATTACAAATCAAAATTTAAAAAATGCAATTAATGTGTAAAAGAAATTTTCAATAAATATTTATTTAATATCATGGGGAATTTGTTTGGAACAATTCCCAACACTTACTTATAGAAATTTGAAGTAATTAAATATTCTTTGTCCATTAGGTTTTGGTTTTTCGTGATAGACACAAAAATATTAGCTTTTTACTTTGAGAAAGCTACGTGTCTGAACCCGTTGGCTTGAAAATTTCATCGAATGATAACGAAAATATTGGTACAGGTAAAATACAAACACAGTCTTCACTCTTCACTGAACATTCACATCCCTCCACAATTAAGTACACAGCCCTTATAGACCATGAAAAAACGTCAATTGAATAGTTTCACTACACGCATAAGAAACAATCTTCTTAGGTATCAAGCAACTATAATAGTACTTCTAGTTGTTACTGGAGAGCAAATCTTGAATTAATGATTATGCAAATAATACTCGTCAGACTGCACAAACTACGGTGTTAACAGAAAGCGTAAATAAAGATTGTCGAATCTAAGCCTTCTAAGCGTGTCGCCATAAGAATTGCTACCAGCAAGAAGGACTGAAATATTGATGTGGTCTTAATAGTATTGAAGCGTGGAACCAAAAAGTTAAATGAATGGATCGGAGAATGTCTCATCTTGTAGATTATGGTGTGCAAAACGTTTTTTTGAGGCTTTGGCCTCAAAATTTTACTTTTTAATGCTCTAAAACGCTTTGTTTATGTGTTATTTGCCGATATAGGTTGACATGTGATGCGGGTTGCATTTTACATGAATATTTCAATGCGTTTTTTTTAAGTCATCAACCATATTTTTAAAGTCAAAATGGAATTCGTCAAGTCTCCGTAAAATTCTCTTTCTTTAGAGCCTTCATTTATAAAGATTGGTTGCGTCTGAGAGCCAGAACCCAAAGGTATACTACTGAAATAATACAGGAGACGATAGAATGCAAGAGGAAAGAGAAGAAGGAAAAAGAATGACTCACTTGTCCTCGAAACCTAATAAAGTCGGGGTCGAAAAACACAATGGGTCAAGACAAAGAAGTGGGTCACAAAGTAAGTAGAGCTGTGACACACTAGTAAGGGAACCACCTATCAGTAAGTACCGCAGGTGGGAGGATGGGGAGGATATAAGAAATGAATTTGAAAGGATTTGGAATAGGCTTGTGGAAAAGAAAAAAAAGGTCCGTTGTGAGACATCCCTTCTGGCTCCTCCATCGAGACCTATAGAGTTTGGGTGACCCTACCGGCACCACAGCTAGTCAGTTCGCCAACTGAATTCGATTTCATTGGAGCACGCAAACCTCCTCGCCCACACGGTCAGTGTTACTTTAAGACGGTGCCTCCTGGAGGAGGAAATACACAGATCAAAGTATTGAATTAAACAAACAAAGAAGTTTATGTTACGTACATTCGGAGCATCAAACAATTATATTTTGCGAAGTACGCGTAAATTCCAAAATTTAATATAGGCATAACTGCACAAATAATCAACTTTCATATAAATAAAGAAACGCGTGCCTCTCTTTTTGATGTATAAAATGAATTTCATACATTCGTGTCATTCATTAAAGAAATGAAATACATTTAAAAAATATTCATGTCAATTCTTGTGCGATTTGATGTGGAATGGCTCGTATTTTCAATTTTTTTTCTGTCACCCACAAGAACGCGATAACCAACAAATCACCCACGATGTTACACACAAAAACATGTATGACACAATGTCATGCATTCTGAGGGCAGAGTGAACATTTGAAATACTAATAACTTTTGAAACACCAATCAGGCAGACGGTAACACTTTTTTTAGTTCTTCAGAACTTGCATCAAAGACTGACCGAACACAATTGGTTAGTGCATGGGCAGGCAGACGCACCCTATAACTTACAAATGATTTTTGAGAACTGTTTTTGTGGTTGTATTTGATAGAAAATTTAACAAAGAATACACTCATATTTTTTTCAAATTTTTATCTCATCGAATTTATATAGAAATTTTACTTTTCTCGAAAAACAAATTTAATGAAAAAAATATTTTTTTTTGAAAATGTATTAGCAGAATAATAAAATATACATTTCAAAGTATTAAATAAAAAAACAGAATTTTTTTTATATTTAGTACATTCGGAGCAACAATTGATAATATTTTGTGAAGTATCCGTAAATTCCAAAATTTAATATAGACATAACTACACAAATAATCAATTTTCAGGCGAATAAAAAAACACGTGTTTCTTTATTTATGTTCATATTGAGAAACAAAAAATATCGTACATTTTTTAAAAAAAGTCGTGTCAGCTCTTGTGAGATTTGACGTGTAGTGGCTCCAGTTTCAAATTCAAGAGGCCACCACATCAATAAAATCGATTGGGGAATATTATTTTTTGTGAAAATCTCCTTATTGTTTAGCCGCTAGAGTTGTTCATACACCGACTGAGAGTCAGACAGATGTTTTGCTGTAAGTCAATTTTTAGGCATAAAGGACCTTCGAAACTTCAACTTTGACTACACAATGTGTTAGATTGCTACTCTTTGTTTAGAAGTAATTTACTACAAATAAGAACATGATTTATCCAATTTTGCATTACCAGGGCCTGACGATAAGAGTTTTCTGTCAAAAAATTGCCAATTTTTGCTGCATCATTATATAACTTTGTCTATTCTACATATGTTATATGCAAGAAAGTAAAAATTCTAAGAATTTAAAGACGTGTATTGCCATTTTGCGAACTGACAACCTGTGAAACGGACGACAGCGAGTGAAACGAAATTTACAATTTCGAATTTTTTGCAGTTTTCAGAGATACAGAGGGTTCTCTGAAAATGGGACCAGAACCACTTTCTTTATCGTTGCTACATTCGAGGAAACAATTTCATGAAAAAATTTATCAGACATTGAAAATAGAATTGTTTAAAATTTAAAAATTGCATATGTTTAACGCAAAATTACGCAAAAATTCCTCATATTTTCAAAAAATTGAACCTGACCTCTTATTGAAGATCTGTTTTTGATGAACATATTTCAGTTACGGAAATAACTTTCTTAAAGATAATAGTTTTATGAGAAATATGAAAAAAATATTACGTTTGCAATTTCTCGTAAATCTGGAAGTGCAACGAAAATGTGACCTACGCCATTTCTTTATACGTCTTTTGCTCTATTAGAAGGAAAAAAAGACAAAATTGAATTTGAGAAAATTTAAAACATGTTGGGACTCTCCAAAACTGGATTCTGACTACACAAAGTGTTAGAAGAAGTAATTCCGTCCGTATGCAGTCAACATTTGCATCTAAACCGTTCAACCGTGTTTCTCCGAAATTGTTATTCCCCGATCGATTTAAATGAACACGAGGCTCTGAGTGTGAAAGGGATATTTTGATTTTTTTGACCTGGGATAATTTACTTCACATCTCAACGACATTTTTAAAATTTTCACAAAACTCGTTCCAAAGATGTTGATAAATCTTTGTCCTTGGAAAGCATAACGCTTAGCAGAATACAGTGAGACTCGTTTTTGTTGAATCGCTGATTTTTTGAAACTGCAAGAGACCTATCCCGTCTATGTTAAAACAAGCCACTTTGTGACCCATTTTCTCCGGAACTACTTAATAAATTTCAATGAATTTTGCTCTTATTAAGGGATACATGAAGAGATTATTGATAGTCATAAGAGTTGTTAATAAGAGAGTCATAAGAGTTGTTACCTCTTTTCTGAAGCGATTTATATTTTTTTTCAAAAAAACATTTTTTTTTGAAAAAATGTACAAAAAGAATTTCTAACGCATGGAATAGAGAAGTAATAATGATGATTGAAAATCCACATTCTTAGTATAACATGGTTTATCATGAGTGAAAATTTCGTGCAAATATCTTCAATAGTTTCGGAGATAATGGGACAAACGTTTGAAAATTGTAACTTCTGAGAAATGGCACTCACTCTTTTCAGAGAAGCATATGTTAGGAAAACTTTATAACTTATTTTTCACTAGATAGTTACTAAAGGCAGCCTGCGTCATAATAATAGGTTTCACTATCTTTTAAACCCGCCTAAGTTTTTCTTTTCTTCTTTCATGCCTTCTTTGCTGATTATTATAATCTACCTATGCAATGCGAAATTTCTCAAGTTCTCTAGAAATATCAGAATGATTTTTTCCAGGTGATATATGTATTTTTTTCAGAATTTCTCATATGGCACAATTACTTTCTTTATATATTACAACAGCATCAGACATTCCTAATTGTAAGATTCTGGGACTAACAAAAATCGTTTTTGGTATTCTTGTACAAATGGTATTCTTGAATGCCTCACATTCTGTGTTTTGCCATGTAGACATCTTCTGAAAAGTTGTCTTCACTTAATGTTCACATAATTCTACACTTTGTATTTACATTACGTTTCTTTCCTTTTACACTCACTAGGAAGAGTTTCACATGCATTCAGACTGATTTTATAATCATTTTCGTGATGCAAAGGATTTGATTTGATCTGATTTGATTTGATATGCTGATTTTCTTTAAAAATGCGTCTTTTAAAGATTCCTTTACATTTCGCTATTGTAGAATATACTAGGAAAACCCGGCAGACGTTGTTCTTCATCTCCCTCTTTCCCCTCCCATCTCCGTTTATCACTGTCTCTCTCTCCCTCCGTCATCCGGTCCCTGTCCCTTTCCGTCTCTGTGTCTCTGTCTTTGTCACTCTGTGTCCCTCTCATTCACATTTACTTGCAGATTCTGCATGTCTCTGAGCAGGTGCGGTAATATCGGGAAGCGCCGTACCAGCAAAAATGTAATAGAATATTCAGGAAGAGTTCATTCTGTAGATTATGGTGTAAGAAACGTTTCTTCGATGCCTTCGGTATCAAAAGTTTAGTTTTTAAGGCCCTAGAACGCCTCGGTTAGGAGTTATTTCACGACATAGATTGAAAATGCTGCGGAGTGTGTTGCAGGTTGCATTTGACGTGAATACTCGCATGTAGTAGATATGTAGTGAATATGTAGCGCCATATAGTGGAGTTACAACAGAATTAACATCACATAAACCTTCTCGGTGAAAAAACACGTCGAAGTGCCAACTTTCATGGAAATCGGTCCAACAATGTTGGAATTTTGCTCTTATATAATACCAACATCCTGATTTTTATATATATATATATATATATATATATATATATATATATATATATATATATAAAGGATATAATATATAATGACAAAATAAACATATATATAATGTATATCTTATATATATGTGACTATATATATATATATATATTGCGACATTTGATAGAATTTCAAAGTCCCACGCACGCCCACGCAACGTACGCGACGCCAGGGAACAGTATGTTCCGCACGGCGATTGTCGCGGGAGCGCGACCTGGCGGCAGCCCGTGGAAACCTCCGGCCGACAGCGCGAAGGGGTTGCGACGTGCGCAGCTGTCCGCTAGGAAGGGAGGCGAAGGAACTCTACCGTTTATTTGAGAAGAGGAGCTCATAAATACCGCCGACAGCCAAAGAAAAGCTCTCTTGTCTCTTGCCATTTCGCACTTGTTTATTATTCATCCAGCTACTCTCTCGACATCTACAGTTACTTAGGAGGTTTCACAGTAGATGCTGTGTTAGCCAGAATACGTCGAAATAGTTCTAATGAATTCCGGGAGACTGTGTCGGAAATAGGACACGAAAGTTAACAAAGTTGAATGATTAGAACGTTTCGAGCAGAAATTAATAGTGAAACGCTGTGAATTCGGAAGTGAAGCTGAGTGGCGTGAGATTGCGATCACTGCAATCTAATACGTGCAGCAGAAGGACTAAACGCTTTACTGCTTATACGTAGCTGCACTGTACGCAAAAGAACTTTTTATTTGCATTGCTATAAGTTGCGACGTGCATTGTCTACGCATGGAAGCGTACCAACGAGGGCAGGACGGATCTGGACAAGTCGGGACAAGACGGACCCGGACGGGACGAGCTGCGTATTCCGGAACGAGAAGAAGAGACGAAGAGGTCGGCGAATTAGTGGGACGCGCTGACGAGAGCCGGCTCCCCGCCGCGTGTAATCGATGCCGTGGACGCCGCTGCCCGGGCCCAGGGGCGGGATTTCGGATCTTTTATTGGGGGGGCAAATTTGGGCGCTATTATAAATATCAAAATATTCGTTTACATGTTTTCAGTTAATTAATTGTGCTGCAACTATACACATTGCTTTCAATTTTGTTAATTATTATTGAATGTTATTAATTATATTAGTTGCACACAGCGGTGAGCATCCGCATTGTTACTTGAACGGTCCGAACTGTTAATTCAACGATACATTTTTACTTTCCCGTATACGTACGTATACACGGAGTGATATACATAGTATAGGGAAAGTTAGGTAATGCTGCGCGAAAAAATGGCCAATATTCGGCAGAAAAAATTAATTGCCGGGCCGTGAAAAGGAACTAGTGGTGCTACAGAATGGCACAGACTTTCCCTTATTAGTTTTCTATTTCCTTGGGTGGTCGCTAGCTATTCGGATTTGCCACATACTCTTTCTTGCCAGCTACCATCTATCACCGCCAAAAGTACATTTTTTTTTGATTTTCTTAATTTTTTCAGTTTCCTATTGGTAGAACGAAAATATTAATTTTAGAATATTAAAGAACACAAAAACTTAGTCTTAAATAGCAATTTTCTTTTAAAAAGTATGTGCCGTTTAAGAGAAAATGGCGTTTTAGCGCTACTAAAATTGCGAAATTTGAAGCTCATTTTCGCAGACAATTTTTGAGTTTTCAAAATACTTTATTTGAAGTTATTTCAAGCACTTACACTCACAAATATAATAATGTTTACAAATTGCTGGTAATGTGCATATTAAAGATGTGAGAGATCTTTCAAGAAAATTACAATTATGTAATTTTTGAAAAACAAAAAAAAAACTCAAAATAAACTTTACGCCATACTAGTGTAATTAGCACTATCCGTGACAAAAGTTTCAAGAAAAAATTTGCAGATATATATGAGAAAATGGCGTTTGAGCGTTTTTGAAAATGCGAAATTTTGAGCTACTTTCACAGAAAACGGTTGTGTTTTCGAGAAACTTTACTTGACATTATTTAAAGCACATGTAATCGTAAATATAATAATGTGAAAAAATCGCCGCTAATGTAAATATTATCGACGTGAAAAACATGTGAAAAAATTTACATTTTTGTAAATTTTGGAAAAACCAACCTATAGAGCAATATGGCTTTTATGCCATCTGATAGAGTATATTTACCACTATCCCTACCAAAAGTTAAAAGAAAAAAATTGGAGCCGTTTTTGAGAAAATCTTGTTTTTGTAAGTTTTTAAAAGTGGACATATTGCAGGCACTATTGCACGAAAACTACTAAAATTTTGAAAAACATTTACATGACCTTAATGAAAGAACTCAATATGCAGAACAAATTTTATTTGAAGAAAAATCTCTATCTTCAATTTTGTAGTAGGAGAAAGACGCCGAAAACAATTCAAACTTTCACAATTTTCGAAAATTCAGAGTTATTCGTGAGAATCGGACCTATGCCATGTTAATAAGTGTATTTTACTCTATTCATACAAGAAATTTAAAGAAACAAATTGGAGCCGTTTTTGAGAAAATTTTGAAAATCCCCGGAGGGCTTCATATAAAGTACCTCCAAATTTTGAAGAATCTTTTTCAAAATCTCAAAGCTTTGACTAGAATCAGATCGACTGGGGAATATCCATTTTGGAAGAAATCGTACGTATGGTTTAGGC
The DNA here is from genome assembly GCA_031308135.1 of Acheta domesticus. Taxonomy (NCBI): domain Eukaryota; kingdom Metazoa; phylum Arthropoda; class Insecta; order Orthoptera; family Gryllidae; genus Acheta; species Acheta domesticus. The sequence continues at coordinate 50,391,350 of JAHLJT010002630.1, forward strand.
GCTAGCAATGTTCTCAGACGGACGGAGTACAAAATTATTTATTGTGGTACAAAATTAGTAGACAAATAGAAGATAATAATTGGCTAGTTGTATTTGAATTTGTGACTAGTGTGGGTGGCTTGGCAGGCACTTTTGTTTCATGCCACACGCATTTTTTTCTGTTTTTCGATTGCATTATCTCCGTTGGGGGACCAGATAAATTTTTGAAACAAATACTCCTGAAAGGTCACTATAGTAGCAAACCGCTGTATACATTTCAGCTTCGAAGTGTGACTCCAAGGGGATTTAAAAAAATTCGTCAATATGTGCAAAAAGTGTATTATTTGCAACCGTTTTTTAATTGTTTATAGGTGAGTACAAAATTTTTAATTGTGGTACAAAATTAGTACATAATTAGTAAACAACAATAGGTTAGGTGATTTTGAATTTCTGAAAAGTGGGGGTTGTAGGTTGACGTCAAGCTAGCACCCCCACTTTTGAATGTCGTTTTTTATTGGTTTATAGTTGAGTACAACATTTTTTATTTTGGTACAAAATTAGTACGTAATTAGTTCAAAATTATAGGCTAGTTAATTTTGAATTTGTGACAAGTGGGGGTTGCAGCTTGACGGAGGTCCGGCTGTTGCCGAGTCGGCAATGCCGACGGCCCTTTGCTCTCGACTCGTCTTTTTGATGAACCCTGATTTACACTGTAGTACAAAAGGCGTTTAATAAAAGTAAATATATTCCATTTTAATAAACGAAAATATATTTAGCGAGAGAACAAATGGCCATCTTACAAGACGCCGTACTATTCAGCCCATTCACTAAGTTCATGTGCATGAATAAAGTTATAGGAAGTAAATCGATTTAAGCGAAAACAATGTTATCAGAATATTATCGGAAATATTATGTTGGTGTTGTCTTGGCCCAATTCACGTTTCTTTCAAAAGAGAAATACACAAAAATAACTGACTTCGACCCACTTCTAGACAAAAACCTGTAATATACGCCGGTAGTTCTTAGAGATCTCGCACCGAAGGATCGCTGGTTCGACTCCCGTCTTGGGCATGGTTGCATTTCTATTCGTCCTTTCACCCCCTATCATCACCATATCATTTCATCTTCACAGTTACCGTAACGTCACATTAAACAAATAACAAAAATCAGACATGCAATTCCATGAAATCCCGCGGTTTAGTTATTAGAATCGAATAAAGATACATAATTATTAATGTCAAATTTTGTGTGATGGTACACTTAAACTTTACACATTAATATATTTTTTGACAAAACATATGTAAAAATTTCGCTTTCACTATTTTGTTCTTGTTTCTGAATAAAATAATTACATGAATGTAGCAATTTTTCACATGTTATGTATAAAATTGAATATTGAAATTAAATTGAGGAAAGTGGGGATCAAATAATTTTCTTTACAAATAATGATCAGTGTTAAGTATTAGAATTAAATGATTGAAGTGTTTGAATTGTAATTAAAATTTCCAGTTTTAATGACATACAAATTGCGTGCTTTGAAGTACATAAATATTAGCTACGCAATGTTAAATCGACGAGATAAAAATATTCGACATTCTGGAAAGTGGACAAAACTGTCAGTTTGCCGAACCATGCACGAACTTTAACGATTCATAGCAATAACAAACCTTTTTTTAAATTATCGTAGTAAAAGTTGCTCTCTTATCCAAAAAAGAACCAAAAACTTTTTTGTTATAAAAACCGTTTTGTTATAATAATACAACCGACATTAGATTAAAACAACAGATTCCCATTTATAATAACAGAGAAGGGAAGTTATTATCAGTGGCATAGCGTGATCATTTTTCCTGGGTAGGCTGCAAAGCAGATTAACGTATTATTTGACACTCCTCTGTCGTCATTAACGAAGAGATGTTATTTTCTCGATTACCCAGAGGATACTAGAATATCGTGAGCCAATGGCCACCGAAGTTTGCTATTTGCTATATTTTCTAGGAGAACAAAGTATCTATGAGATTTTCGTCTGGTAAAGTCACATTCCCTTCAGTAAACAATAACACTTGTATTATTCATCAGCTATTGATTAAATTCTAATTTGAACTAAACGCGATGAACTAACATTAATTTCTCACCTGTCAGATACAAGAGCTGAAATCTTCTTACTTTCTTGATCTGGCTCGTTTCACTATAATAAAAGCTCGTGCGTTCGCCAGTTCTGCAAGAACTCAACTGAGCTCTTATTCTTATGATATCGCAGAGATGTCATCGTCACCTATACCAAAAGCCCTCTGACTGAGGACCAGGACAGTGGTCCGCATTCATGTTGGACAAACATTTATTTCACAGCCCGCAAAAACAATTTAAAAATGAGAGAACCCAATGGGTGGACAACAGGCTTATTATAATTAACGACTGATTTATTTTGCTCTCTTTTGTCCCTGTCACTTACAGCTGTCGTTAAGACATTTTTAATTTTATTATTAATAATAGAGTATTTATTTTGGTCTATAAGAAAAATACTAAGAATCAACTTTCCACGCCATTTACAAGACATTTCTCTTCACAAGTGTGCATTAAACGAATTACGTGTGAATAGTACCGATTATAATGAATCGTAGCGCAAGCCGCCCACTGTTTCCTGACACCTCTTTCAGCGCCTGTGAGGTTGGTCTTTCCGATAAGCTGGGCTGATTTATGTGGTGTGTGTGTTTGTGTGTGTGTGTGTGTGTGTGTACGTGTGTGTGTGTGTGTGTACGTGTGTGTGTGTGTGAGTGAGTGTCGTGGCGTGAGAAAGCCCGCCACTGACCCCACTGATCTACAGTGCCGAAAGGACACGTACTGTGGATGCGTTGAGGGCTCCGAAAGAACAGAGACTTCGTTCTCTCTTTCGCGTAAGTTCGAAACTGAGTAGGAAGTACAAGATGTCAAACCTACCATGATTTTACGCATGAAACTTTAATTTCTAAGTAAATATCATTTAAAAGTAAAATTTAATTGAAGGATGTTTTTTTTAATACGGAATATTCACAGTAACGCTGAACATTATCCCGCGCGTTTTATAATATTGAACTAAAGTTTGCCAATTTATTTAAGCAGTATGGTATTATCTCTATCTCTATTATACAATTATTATTCCCTTAATTGTTATTAATATTCTTCTGAAAATACAGAAAAAAGTAAATCTTTTTTTACATAAACTTGAATGCAATGTCTAAATATATTTTTAAAAAAATGTCCCAACATTGGGGGGGCAGTTGCCCCCCCTTGCCCCCCCCGAATCCCGCCTCTGCCCGGGCCTAAGATCGCTTCGCTGCCGCAACGTTGCAACTGCCGAGGTCAAGTAACCGCCGAACGGAGGGGAAGGCCAAGGTTGGCGTAGGTTACGGATTACGTGCGGCGCGCTCAAAACGCCGTGTGTGGGCCAGTCGAATAACTAGAGAGAATTTGTTCCTTGCCAGACTGTGAACAGAAAACACTTGTAAATTCAATTGCCTTAATGATCAAAGATCTGAGAAAAAGAAAGACATTTGTAATTATAGGGGTTATATTTTGTAATGTTTTAAAATGGTCATGTTTATTGTTGTATAAAAGGATTTAAAGTAAATGTTGTACGATGTAGTTGAATGGTTAACAGACTGTGTACAAGTCAGAATAAGGTTCAGGCAAATGTTATTTTGCAATAAGTAAATTTGGTTTCTAATCTGCCAAAGACGGACAAGTATTTTCAGTGTTTTAACATTATAATTTGTAATAATTTTTCGTTTGATTTTTGGATTTTATTAAATTCATGTGTTTTGATTTATTATTTGTGCGTGTGTTTGGTCAGCCCTTGTCACTTGTAAGATCCTGCTTTCCTGAGATTTTCAAAAGCTCTTTTTCGAGCATTCGTCTGCGCGTCTGCCTATGCGCAACTACACATAAGGGAGAAGCGTCAGAATTTATATATATATATATATATATATATATATATATATATATATCCACACACACACACAGAGAGCGGGAGAGAGAGAGAAAATAAAATGGTGATGATGATAAAACTATTTCTATTATTTTTGCAGCCTATGACACTCCATATTTGATAATAAATTGAACTTAACTATACAACAAGCACACCAAGTCATTTTTCTATACGTACGAAGCAATTACTAACAAAACAAATGCATTAACAACACTTGACCTATCGCACAGATAGTTCTATCAGCACCTGCAGACAAAATTACTTTACAAAAGAAAACAAAAACTAGCTTTTCGACAAAATTACAACCAGAGATATTTGAACTTAGTACTGTGATATTGCAGTCTGACAGTTGTCAGTAGAATCTTTAAAAATACATTTCCTACACTTATAGACGGAAAAAATCAACGAATTTGATCTAGAAATGTTCATAATTTATTAAATTGTGCAAAATTATTTATTATTAAATATTAATTTTTGTGCCTATTAGATTAGTGGTACGTTTACTTTCCCGTATACGTACCACTGTCCTATTTATATGACAGTGCACTTTGCATTTTTTGCTCCTAATTTTGATCATTTTTACTTTCCCGTATACGTACGAAAACACGGACTGATATACGTAGTATAGGGAGTTATTTAATGCTGCGCGAAAAAAATGGCCAATTTTCCGCGGAAAAAAATTCCTTGCTGGGCTGTGATAACAAAAAATTGGATAAAACCAGTTGCTAAATTAAGAAACAAAATCTCCTAACATGTGGTATAGCCAGAAACCCTGTTTTGTGGGTCCTTGATACCAAAAAAACAATGGAAAGAATACGTCCGTCTGTCCTTCTGTCCGTCTCTCCGTCCGTCTGTTAACACTGCTAGCGCCTAAACTATATGTACTATTTCTTCCAAAATGGATATTCCCCAGTCGATCTTGTTCTAGTCACAGCTTTGAGATTTTGAAAAAGATTTTGTAAAATTTGGTGGTACTTTACATGAAGCCCCCCGAACAATTTCAAAATTTTATCAAATTTTTTTCGGCGTCTTTCTGGAACTACAAAATTGAAGAGAGATTTTTCTTTTAAATAAAATTGGGTTACAAAGTGAGTTCTTTCATTGAGGTTATGTGCATTCTTTTGAAAAGTTTAGTAGTTTTCGCACAATATTGCGTACAATATGTGCAATTTTAAATAACAACAGAAACAAGATTTTCTCAAAAACGGCTCTAAATTGTTTCTTCAAACGTTTGGTAGGTATAGTATGTATGTAGTAGTATGCCTAATAGTAGTATGCCTAATGTATTTTGTGAGACGACAAAAAAGCCATATTGCTCTATTCTTTTGTTTATTCGAAAATTGCAAAAATGTAATTTTTCGGGCTTGTCTCTCACGGCGTTAATATTTACATTAGCCTTGATTTGTTGACATTATTATATTAAGGAATATATGAGATGTAAATACGTTAGGTAAAGTTTTTTGAAAACAAAACCGTTTTCTGAGAAAAGTAGCTCAAAATGCCGCATTTTCAGAAACGCTCAAACGCCATTTTCTCACATATGGCTACAATTTTTTTCTTGAAACTTTTGTAACGGATAGTGCTAATTACACTCTTTAATATGGCGTAAAGTTTATTTTGAGATTTGTTTGCTTTTTCAAAAATTACATAAATGTTAATCTTTTTAAAGATCTCCTACATCTTTAATATGCACATTACCAGCAATTTGTAAAGATTATTATATTTGTGAGTGTAAGTGCCTCAAATAACTTCACTCAAAGTATTTTGAAAACTCAAAACTTTGCTGTGAAAATGAGCTTCAAATTTCACATTTTTAATAGCTCTAAAACGCAATTTTCTTTAAAACGGCACATAATTTTTAAAAGAAAATTGCCATTTAGGACTAGGTTTTGTGTTCTATAATACTCTAAAATAATATTTCCGTTCTACAAATAGGAAATTAAGAAAATGACAAAAAATGTACTTTTGGCGGTGATAGATGCCGGCTCGCAAGGAGTATCTAGGAATTCTATATAGCTAGCGAAGACCTAAGAAATAGAAAACTAATACGGGAAAGTCTGTGCCATTCTGTAGCAAATTTGGAGCGGATCCCAAAAAAGTATTTCTGTTGAAATCTCGAAATCGATTTTCCGCAGCATTACATAACTTTCACTTCACTACGTATGTTACTCCGTATATACGTACGTATACGGGAAAGTAACTAGTGGTGCTACAGAATGGCACAGACTTTCCCGTATTAGTTTTCTCTTTCGTTGGGTCTTCGCTAGCTATTCGGAATTGCCACATACTCTTTCTTGCCAGCTACCATCTATCACCGCGCAAACTACATTTTTTCGTCATTTACTTAGTTTTTTCGGTTTCCTATTGGGAGAACCGAAATATTACTTTTAGAATATTAAAGAACACAAAAACCTAGTACTAAATGGGAATTTTCTTTTAAAAATTATGTGCCGTTTTAAAGAAAACTGCGTTTCAGCGCTACTAAAAATGGGAAATTTGAAGCTCATTTTAAGAGAAAATTTTTGAGTTTTCAAAAATCTTTAATTGGAATTATGTGAAGCACTTGCACTAACAAATATAATATCTTTATAAATTGCTGGTAACATTTCCAACTTTTAAAATTTTCAGAAATCCATAATTATCCGTGAAAATCGGACCTATGCCACCTTAATTAGTGTATTTTACTCTATTCTTTCAAGAAATTTAAAGAAAAAATTTGGAGCTTTTTTTGAGTAAAGTTTGAAAATGTCGGGAGGTGGGCTTCATGTAAAGTACCCGCAAATTTTACAGAATCTTTTTCAAAATCTCAAAGCTTCGACTAGAAACAGATCAACTGGGGAATATCCATTTTAGAAGAAATCGTACGCATGGTTTAGGCGCTAGCAGTGTTCACAGACGGTCAGACAGACGGACAGGCGGGCAGACGGACAGGCGGACAGACGGACAGGCGGACAGACGGACAGGTGGGCAAGCGGACGTTATCCTTTCAATTGGTTTTTCGATATCAATGACGCACAAAACAGGTTTTCTGGCTACACCACGTGTTTGAGAATTTTTTTTCTTAATTTAGCTACTGGTTTTATTCACATGTTCGTTATCACGGCCCGGCAATGAATTTTTTTCCGCCAAAATGTGGCCATTTTTTCGCGCAGCATTACATAACTTTCCCTATAATACTTATATCACTCCTTGTTTTCGTACGTATACGGGAAAGTAAAAATGATCAAAATTAGGTGCAAAAAATGCAAAGTGCACTATCATATAAATAGGACAGAGGTAAAAAATGTGTTAAAACCACAAGAAAATGTATGCCAATTACTCTTAAATATGTAACAAAATATAAAAGTATGTAACAAAAAATTTGATATTGTTATGACGGCGACAATTCGTTTAGATTAAAATTTTCAGAATGAAAGTAGAAAAACAAAAAATATGTAATTACTGTAAATAAAAATCGGGTCTCTTATCATAAACGTCAATTTGTGCCGTGCCATCAAAGTTTTGCAGGCGCGACCTTGAAGATAAGCCACTTACAATTGCTCGCCTTTGTTTCACGATAAAAGGGTTTTGTGGGCCTTGAGGAAATATGCAGGAGGGTTACTGGTGACGAAATGTGGAACCGGTAAATTTGTATTTAGTCAACAGAATTCTAAATCACACATCCAGTTGTGTTTAGCGCGTACATCATGAAAAGCGTTTCGCGTAATTTTGCGTGAAGGTACGGACGAGAAAGTACGCGCTGTTGTAACAACACTAGTTTAATGTGTTTTGCTTATATCACCAAATTTCGCGGTGCTCTCATGGCTAAACCGTGAATTGGAGAAAAAAATCGTAATGACATTAGATTTGTATAATTTTATCTTTAATTTCATGTAGGACCATTTATTATGACAAGTGATGGCTTTGGAGTAATTTTGAGAAACCTGAAAAAGACGTGATTTTTACACATGTTTTACTTAGAAAAACAACATTTTTGTTAGCAAACCTGATATTGGTGTTCAGCGATTCAAATATAAGAACCAAATATTAAAGCTACGTCATTTTTTTAATTTCCCGTAAACATAGGTATATATGGAGTATTACACGTAGTATAAGGAAAGTTACGTATTGTTGCTCGAAAAATTGTCGAATTTTCGGCAGAAAACATTGTGATAGCGAAAAGCCGTGATAACGAATAAGTGGATAAATGCAGTTGCTCAATTATGAAAAAATCCTATAACACTTGGTGTAGCCAGAATCCCTCACATGTGCGTCCTTCATACCGAAAAGAACCAATTGAAAGCAAAAGGTCTGTCCGTCTGTCCTGTGTCTGTGCCCCGCGGGGGAGATCGTGACCACGTAGGTGGGCACGGTCTCTGGTGATGAATCGTAGTCCATCACCCGGACCATAAGCCTCGCGGCCCCACTCAGGTCGTTAGCTTAACGTGTAGGCAGTGAGTAGGCGATGCTAAGCTCCTGGTTGTCTGTTCAACTCAGCAAACCACCAGTTGGGCACCTGGCGCGTCGACCTTAAGGCAGGATTGGGTGAAGGAGACCTCTCGGGGTACTCTGGAATCCACATGTAGAAGTCCGGCAACAAAGTATCTATAGTCAGTTTGCCTTGGTTGAGGTCCGACCTAGATCGTTAGCCTGAAGGTGCAGACATTAGGCAGACGTTTTGGTGGCCCCGAACCGCCTGGACCTTAGTTCAGGTGGCCCCCTCTTGGGCTCTTGGCTTCGTCGTGGCAGTGGCCCGATACTCTGGGCATAGAGGAGGGACTTGGTGTCCCGGCGCATGTGAGTGGCGCGTTGTCGTACAGGCAACATTGACTCCGGTACTAGCCCGGATAGCTAGTAGCTCTGAGCTGGCCGGATGGCCTTAGACCCAAGCATTGTATGGGGAGGTTGCCGCGAAGGCTGCATTCCGGAGAGATCCGGATGTTGGTCAGAAGGTGTACTTGAACATCTGATGAGGGTGAGGATAGAGGCTAATGCCTAGGAGCTCTCCCTGGGACTTCGGTCCCCTAATACAGTACAAGTGCTGGGGGTGCCATTTGGCATAGCACGTATACACATTACATGTCGGGATCTTCAAATTTATTACCGGAACAGTCGACTTAGGGAATTCGGTAGCACTCGGCCCGCTGAATCCCTGCGGGACATCATAAAAGCATCACGAAGGCACTGGACAACGCGAAGCTGCACGCCACCTCGCGAAAGCAATGTGCGCCCGCGATAGTCCGAAGACCTGCATATTAAAAGCATAGTTAAGAAGGTCGCAAAGGGAAGGGATAGACGTGGGCCAATTGACGGAAAATACCCATGGAAGGATCTAGAAGCGACATGAACGGCCCAATCCGAGGCAAAACATCACACGCGTGACAGCACAGAACCTTCCAAAGGGAGTGGGGCTGAGAAGGCAGAAGGCTGAGAGAATCGTGGGCACTGGGGTTAACGAGGCTTGACGTGGACACTTTGTTAGAAAGGCTTGACCTTGGTTAGAAAGGCTTGAGCCGAGAACTTGCTTTGAGAGACTTGAGACGAAAACTTTGTAAGAGACGAGACTGAGTTGGTCAACGGCGGAGTCGGTTCTGAACCGCCACGTGACGTGACCAGTACTTCTGGCCTAATTAATCCGCTTGTCCATCACCCATTTAACTGGAATTAATTCCATGTTAAGGATTAGTCGGACAGACACCCAAAAAGTAACCAGGGTGTAATGTCCGTTCTAACGACTGGGTAACGCAAGGGGTAACGTGTGACAGCCTTGTCTTCCGCATCAACAACGTGGTCTATCACATCGAGAATTGTCGTGGAGGGCTTCTGCTGACGTCCCAGGCTTGAGCAACGGGAGCGCGAGATTCTTCTTGCCGTGTGCGAGGCTTCGTCAGTCGCGCTTCGTCGGGACCCCACAGCCCGAACTGACCGGCAAATGCTCGCGAGCGTGCAATCCCACCGAAGTGAGGTAATGAAATCATCACCATCATCTTTGTGTATTCGCCCATCTTCATTAAATTAAATAACAATTCTGGACTGGAGATTGTTAAATCAAGAGAGAGAGAGAGAGAATAATTTCAATTCTATCAGAGACTTTTCTAAAGTTTAATAAACGCGTTACCGCCACTTCGATGGGTTACACTTAACAAAGTACCATATTTTTGTATTATTCCAATAACTAGTTTACATAATGTATTCCTTCGACCCAGAACGCCCCGACCCTGCCGGAACAGGATGGCAGGTAATGTCAATGCCGGAACCGGATGGCAGGTAATGTCGTGGGGGTAGAGGTCTGGCACCACGTGGAGGGGAGTGGAAGTAAGGGCAGAAGGTGCCCTCTGGGCCATTCCCTATTCTCTTAAAGACCTAAGGTGGATGAGAGGGAGCAATAAGACCAGGGATGACACCAGTCATAGCAAACAGCAGTTTATTGGAGAGGTGTTACTTACATAGGCGCCTGATGTAACCCAGCCTCGGCGAGGACGGTTACCACCGGGAGAGCGACTTTGCAGCGGCCATAACGACACTCGAAGTGCACGGCGATCAGCGGCCAGGGCGGAAAGTTGCTTAGCAGGACCCCGGAGGGTCGGTCTTGGACTAGCAGGTTGGAGGAGTGTCGGCAGGGCCAGTTAAGGCCTATCTGAACCGACTAGGGATGAAGAGAGGTCGGTAGGGGCAGTTTGGGGCCAATCTGAGCCGACGGAGGAGTGGAAGATCCGTGCACACGGGCGAAGAGCTCACGAGTAGCACTCGTACCCCCGCTAAGCGGAGGTCACGCTGTTTATAGACCTTTACTGCTGAGACGCTCTTTCCGCGGCGGAGATACGTCATTATGCTTACGCATGCGCCAGCCCTCTGCGGCCACGCGACAGGAAGTAAATTTAGTTTTCAAGAATAATTAGCTGTATTTGGAAATAATACACGCAGCCGTGTTATAATTTAAATTGTCTGATATTATGACAAAATTGATTCTTCGCTTGGCCGAAAAGAGCATGTATAGTTTGAGCATTGTTACAATGTATGTTTTGCACCCTGCCTTAAATTGTGAATGCGTAGTTCTCTGAAAAGTCGGCTACTACAACTATACAAAACAAAAAATATTACAAACAATATCTCTAAAGCCCATTACTTGCCCCAGGGTGGCTCACAATTGGTGGGTCACCCGATACAAATAGAAGTTTCTGTCTTCGGAAATGTGCTTCAGAAACATTTAAAATGTATGAGAATTAATCACTAAATGACAAAAGCAAGATTTATAAAAGATAAGCGTTGATATATGTATAGTTATCCTAAGTCCATAAAAAGCAAAAATGAAAATGTAACTTTAACTGGTAATAACTTTGGTAAATTTCCATTTACCATCGAGATTCTTTAACTACTATAAACTTGAATGTCTCAGCTTCAATTTGACGACAAAAAATTAAAATCCAAGATGGAGTACTTGAGAAAACGAATTTTGAAAAAAATGCGTAATTATTTACTTTGGCCTTAATATGGTCTTAGTTTATCATATCAACTTTTAAGGTGGGATGTACTTATTAGAAATATCAAACAAGTTGCAAAGTGAAATCAAATTTGAAGATATTTTACTAGTATTTTAGATAATACCCTCTGAAACTCATCCAGAATATCAGATTTCAAACTTTTCAAAAGGAAGTAAAATTTAAATGTCAAAAAGGCAATATTCAGTGTTGTTTCGTCATTCTAAAACGATTTAAAAAGTTTCAGTCAAATTGGCAAAAAGGTCGGGAAATTTTGGCCGATTCGACATGGAATGACCCACATGAAACAGCAAAAGTGTTTTCAACCAACAAATTTTTTCCGTTTCCGAGACCCGAAATCAGGTCCATAAACTAACTAGTCCGCACTTATACAACTACGCCTCACCAGCACCGTATGAGCCGAACAGAGCCATAAAATTGTAATGCATGATATGAAAACAATTGATATGATGGTACATACTTACAAATCCAGGAAGAGATGAGAGAAACTGTTAAAAAGTTAAAAAATCAGAAAATTATAGACAGACACTTCCGGTTCATTTATCGCAATTATCAATATTTGTGATTTAAATGGCTTCACATGATATTCAATAAAGTACCTAGAATTAGAGAACATTTATAATTTATTTATTGGGAGCTCTTATAAACACAAAAATATTCTTTTATATGAATACTTTAAGTTATTTGTGCTGCAATTATATACACTGTTTTCAATTTGTTAATTATTTAATTGATTATCATCGAACGTTATTAATTGAACAGACCTAACTGTAAATTTGACAATGCATTTTTCTCAGTGAATTTTCTATTGAAACATTGAAAATATTTATTATTTATTTTGATCACAAAGTCTTATACATTACTCTAGGATAATGATTTTAAAATCTACATTAATAAATACATTTAGTGACAATACAATCCTGTTTCTGGCAAGATCAAAAGTCTTTATTAGTTTATTTTAGAGGAGAAGGTGATAATATGAGCCCCTATTTTTGTTTTGAATTTTAAAAGATGAACTAAACTCTTTATTTAAAAAATGGTAACTTAACTTCATCATTTGTGTAAACTTTATAAAAAAGTGAACTTATTATCTGTTCAGAAAGTGGGTAAAAAAATCAATAATTCAAAAGAAGTCATGTTTGAAAAAACTAGTTGTACTACAGAACGGCATAGACTTTTCATTTAGTTTTCTATTTTCTTTGGTCTAGGCTAGCTATTCGGACTTGCCACATACTTTTGTTGCCATCTATCGCTGCCCAATATACATAAAGCTTTACGATAACTGCCATCTATCGTTGCCCAAAATACATTTTTTTGAACTTTTCTCAATTTTTAATTCCCTATCAGTAGAACCAAAATATTACTTTAAGAATATTAAAGAACAGTGAAACCTCTTCCTAAATGACAATTTTCTTTGAAAATTTTGAGACTTTTTTTAAGAAAATTTTCATTTAAGCGTTACTGTAAATGCAAATTTGAAGCTCTTTTTTACAGAACACAGCTTTGTCATATTAATAACGCATTTAGTACTATTCATATAAAACGTTTGGATCTTTTCGAAAACTCTAGAGGTTCTGTTAACAAGAGCTATATAATTTCGCATGTTTAGTACGCTTAAACGCTATTTTCTTAAAAACAGCTTCAAATTTTTCAACAAAATTTTCTTATATCACGAAGTTTCAATATTTTAAAGTAATATTTCGGTTCTAACGTTAGGAAATCGAAAAATTGAGATTTTTACTTTCTCGCCTTACGAATACTTCGTAAGAAGAAAAAGTTATGTAATCGTGCGCCGGAAACAGCGAATTTTCACCAGAAACAACTCTAATAGCTGTGATCACTGGTAACGAAAAAGTGGATAAATTCTATTGCTAAATTTAGAAAAAACTTCTTTAACTCGTGTGTAGCCAAAATCAATGTTTTGTTGCTTCTTGATACTGGAAAATCAATTGACGGCAAAACGTCTGTCCGTCTGCGGGCTACGGTAGTGCCTAAACCGTTCAGAAGGATTTTCTTCAAAATTGATATTCCGCAATCGATTTTTCTGACGTTGTCAAAGAATACAAAAAAAACTTTAACAATTTCACAAAACTCTTGCAATGTGCGAAACACAAAATTAAAGGCACACACTGACCAAGCGATGCTACCTGACTAACACAGAAAGAAAAACCAAATGAATGTAACATTGAAAGTTTACGAGGCACACATGGCTGGGTTGTCGAACCACACCACTGTCACAGCACCACCGATCCTACAAATCACACCGCTGTCTAGTATCGGGTCTCAAATGCAGAAAGCGTGAAAAATGCCTTCACCGCCGTGGATGCTTCATGCTCCCAGTCCACCATAGCTCCTTCCGCTTGGCCTACACTCCACCAGCTCTGTCGCCCGCTGTCCACCCGTGTTCTGGCGCTGCCCCGGGTTCCGACCCGGGACAGGGCGCAGAGGGGCGGGCAGCCGGCTAGCTGGCTGGCGGGGGGCGGACGTAGGCGGGGGGAGAGATACGGGCGGCGACGGCGCGATGGTGTTGGTGGCGGCGATGACGGTGGCGATGTAGTGACGTCACCGGTGTCGGCGGCGAGGGTAGCTGATTGCAACCTGGCCGGGCGGCGGAAGAACTGTCACATGCTTCAAGGCGCGGGGAAACAATGATTCAATTAATGTTTTCATTCCATTTCATTGATTGATTGATTGATTAATTGATTGATGATGATTTTTTTTAAGTGGGACGCGCGAACTTTGGAGTTGGCGCCCCCATAACACACTGGTGTAGCATGGAACTCCCATAATTTAGCGGGATTACCGCAAGGAGTGCCCAGGTGGGCGGAAATCGCAGGAACTTGTCCGCACCGAGCGAAATGTGCCAACGGACGTCGAGGCTCCTGGAATTTGAAATTGATATTTTACTTTGGGGGGTACTTTACATGAAGCCGTTGGGTATTTTCAAAGTTTTCAAAAAGTGGCTCGAAATTTTTTTGATTAAATTTTGCTGTTGAATCGTGCGAAAGACGTTTAAGAGAGTGATGCAGGTATCCTTTTCGTTGATATTCCCAATTTTTCGAAAATTGCAAAAAACAATTTCAAAACTGCAAAATTGAAGTTAGAGTTGTTTGCCTCAGACAAAGTTGGCTGTAAAAAATTAACACTTTTAATAAGGTCAAGCTCCCTTTTTTGAAGAAAATAGTTTTGGCGTACGTTAAGTGTGAAATTTACTAAAATTTTGTTTCTCATAAACCGCTTCATATTTTGTCTTTAAATTTTCTTCACTTACGTAATAGGGGACGGTAAAAAATTTGGCGCTAATCCAATTTCCGGGTGATGCTTGGTTTTTGGAAAATTTCAAAAAAATATTTTAAAACTACAAAATTAGATAGAGATTTTGGCCTCAAAGTCTGTTGTACAAAATTAGTCCTTTAAAAATGACATGTACAATTTTCTTAGAAAAAACAGTAGCTTTTGCGTAATTGGTGCTTGAAATTTGCGAAATTTCTTTCTCAAAAACCGCTCCCAATTTTTTCTTTAAATTATGAACACAAGTGTGATAAGGGACGGTAAGTAAATAAACTATTTGTGCTATATAATGGCACAGACTTTCTCGCAGAAATTTGTTTTCTAATCTCTATGATTTGAGCCAATTTTTGTTGCTTGTTGTTTTTGTGCCATGGAATGAAGGGAATGAGTCATTCCCCTAATCAAAGCACAGAAAAAATCCCTTCTATAATTATATTATTCGTTGCTTATAGCCAGAGCAAAAATGTTTACTCAACTCATATTCTAAGACTAGTTATTGAACTGTAACAATCGATGATTTCAAAACGGTGCACCGCGGTGTGTAGATTCGTCTCGTATAAATTTCCAAATGAAAGTTCCGAAATCCTGCGTCTGACTATTGTAAAGAAATTTGTAGATATGCCCAGGGCTAGATTTAATTATTGTGGGGACGCGAAGTACAAAATTGTGTCCCCTTCTGTAAAAACAACTTCATCTTTATTAATAAAAAAACTGATTTTAATACGAGTACTTTCAGTGCAAATACAAGTGAAAACTAATAATTTTTATATAAAATTTTAAATATAATCTATTAATTAAATTAAATACATTTTATGTTACAAAATATGTTGGAGATATGATTGATTTGGAGGAGAGAGATTATTCTTCAACATATATTACAAATGAATGTCTAAAATTTCTTGTTTCAATGAATAACATGTTAAAATATAATAATAAAAGACGTAAAATGTGTAAAATTATGTAATAATACCCAAATATTTACAATAAAAATGTTTCTAATTATTCAGAAAGTCCTGTAAACTAAAAAATATTATTGAATTCATGTGTCTTGTACCTATAAAATTATGTAATTATATGAAAATCCTTTCCTAATAATGAAAGATTTTTTTTTTATTTCTAACATCTGACAAAATTCCATAATTTTTTCCTTACATTTCCATATCAATAAAATTCTCCAACGTTTCACAGTTTTCCATAAAGTGGCACCCTGTAAAAGGTTAGAATTTGAATTCCAAAGGAAAAGAGGTATGGTAACTTAAAACGTACTCTTGCTTTTCCTAAGTAAAAGGTTTCCTTCTTCTTCCAGCTGATTTAATCTTGTCCATAACACTTCTGTTTCATTTGGCAGAAACACCTAATATTTTGGAAACTTTGGAGGGTAAAGCGATATAATTCATCAAAAATGGTGCAGAACTGCAACTGTAGTATTTCTGTGGTAGAACATTTTGGAAGCGCTCAAAATCTATGTACATAAAAATAATATAAACTGCCATTCAACACCATTTACAAATATCTATTATGCTTTCTTTTAACTACCCTTGGTAGTTGCACATAGCTACTCTACAATAAAAACTAAATCTACTTTCCACCTGCTGTTGGCCCATTTACAGCTGTGTCATCATCTCGTGGTTCATGTAGTGCTGGTAACTTTTCCCAAGATGGTTCCACATTCCAAATTTCACGAGCATATTCAGCAATTGTGCGGTCACTTGAGAACTTGCCAGATGAAGCAATGTTGTTTGATAGCCATCTCTGCCCATTTTGCTTGATCCTAAAACAGAAAATCGCAAACTCATCCCTTGATTTGTTAAATTTTTCTTGTTTTTACTTTCCCGTATACGTACGTATACACGGAGTGATATACGTAGTATAGGGAAAGTTATGTAATGCTGCGCGAAAAAATGGCCAATTTTCGGCGGAAAAAAATTAATTGCCGGGCCGTGAAAACGAATAAGTGGATAAAACCAGTTGCTAAATTAAGAAAAAAAATCCCCTAACACGTGGTGTAGCCAGAAACCCTGTTTTGTTGGTCCTTGATACCGAAAAACCAATTGAAAGGAAAACCGTCCGTCTGTCCGTCTGTCCGTCTGTGGTCAACGCTAGCGCCTAAACCATACGTACGATTTCTTCCAAAATGGATATTCCCCAGTCGATCTGATTCTAGTCGAAGCTTTGAGATTTTGAAAAAGATTCTTCAAAATTTGGGGGTACTTTATATGAAGCCCCCCGGGGATTTTCAAAATTTTCTCAAAAACGGCTCCAAATTTTTTCTTTAAATTTCTTGTATGAATAGAGTAAAATACACTTATTAACATGGCATAGGTCCGATTTTCACGTACAGCTCTGAATTTTCGAAAATTGTGAAAGTTTGAATTTTTTTCGGCGTCTTTCTCCAACTACAAAATTGAAGATAGAGATTTTTTCTTCAAATAAAATTTGTTCTGCATATTGAGTTCTTTCATAAAGGTCATGTAAATGTTTTTCAAAATTTTAGTAGTTTTCGTGCAATATTGCGTGCAATATGTGCAATTTTAAAAAATTACAAAAACAAGATTTTCTCAAAAACGGCTCCAAATTTTTTCTTTAAACTTTTGGTAGGGATAGTGGTAAATGTACTCTATCAATGACATAAAAGCCATATTGGTCTATCGGTTGGTTTTTTCAAAAATTACAAAAATGTAAATTTTTTTACTTGTCTCTCACGTCGTTAATATTTACATTATCGGCGATTTTTTCACATTATTATATTTACGAGTATATATGCTTTAAATAATGTCAAGTAAAGTTTCTCGAAAACACTACCGTTTTCTGTGAAAAGTAGCTCAAATTTCGGCATTTTCAGAAATGCTCAAACGCCATTTTCTCATATATGGCTGCAATTTTTTTCTTGAAACTTTTGTAACGGATAGTGCTAATTACACTCTTTAGTATAGCGTAAAGTTTATTTTGAGTTTTTTTTTGTTTTTTCAAAAATTATATAAATGTAATTTTTTGAAAGATCTCTCACATCTTTAATATGCACATTACCAGCAATTTGTAAAGATTATTATATTTGTGAGTGTAAGTGCTTCAAATAACTTCAAATAAAGTATTTTGAAAACTCAAAAATTTTCTGTGAAAATGAGCTTCAAATTTCGCATTTTTAGTAGCGCTAAAACGCCATTTTCTCTTAAACGGCACATAATTTTTAAAAGAAAATTGCCATTTACGGCTAGGTTTTTGTGTTCTTTAATATTCTAAAATTAATGTTTCCGTTCTACCAATAGGAAACCGAAAAATTAAGAAAATGACAAAAAAATGTACTTTTGGCGGTGATAGATGGTAGCTGGCAAGAAAGAGTATGTGGCAATTCCGAATAGCTAGCGAAGACCCAAGGAAATAGAAAACTAATACGGGAAAGTCTGTGCCATTCTGTAGCACCACTAGTTT
>JAHLJT010002630.1:50410487-50431535 GCA_031308135.1 Acheta domesticus
AATTCCTCCAGTCACACAGGAAGGAATTCTGAACGCAATCAGCAGAATCGGCAACACAAAGGCTCCCGGACCGGATAACATTCCTAATATTGCCCTCAAGACTGCGATACTCGACCACACCGACATCTTTGTGGATCTCTACTATTCTTGCTTGAGAGAAGGGATGTATCCAGACTTATGGAAAAAACAGTGTCTGGTGCTCCTTCCTAAAGGGAATAAATCTCCTGAAGATCATCGTTTTACCGGCCACTGTGAATGCTTGACACAGCTGGCAAGGTTCTGGAGAGAATTATTAGTACAAGGCTGGAGAAAGCTGTAGAGGAAGGAGGTATTTCGGAAAATCAGTATGGTTTCCGCAGAGCCCGACAAGCAACCCGAGTCACTTGACATGTCATTAACACTGCCCTGCAAGCAATTAGGAAGAAGTAGATGGAAGGGAGGCCCAAAACAGTACTGTGATGTCGCTACGTTGGACATTAAGAATGCATTCAAATTCGGCCAGGTGGAGTAATATTCATCTAGCTCTCCGCCGATTTAAGGTGCCAACGTACTTGAGGAAGATTGTGGCTGAGTATCTGAGTAATCAAGCTCTGATTTACAATACAGATAATGGGCCGAGGGTACACAATGTCACCGCTGGCGTCCCGCAAGGGTCGGTATTAGGCCCACTATTGTGGAATGTGATGTATGACGAGGTCCTTCGGCTTCCCCTCCCAGAAGGCACCAATATCATTGGTTTCACGGACGATATTGCTATCGTAATCGTTGCGAAATATACTGAGGAAATTGTGTACATTTGCAACGAAGCGATCGCTATTGTTAGTCGGTGGTTGAAGTCCTCAGAGCTGCAGTTAGCTGAGCACAAGACTGAGGTTATCCTGGTCATTAGCAGGAAAAAGAGAGAAACCATCACTCTCAAGGCTGGAGACCACCATGTTACATCCCAGCCGTCAATGAAATATCATGGAATCATGATTGGTGCCATGATTGATGACATTTGCGGAGTACCTGAAGTATGCCAGCAGTAAAGCGGCGGTAGTTAATGCGTCACTGTCGAGGCTAATCCCCAACATAGGGCCCTGTCAGCAGAGACGAAAGCTTCTGGCTTTGGTTGTCAGGTCCGTCTTGCTCTATGGAGCCCCAGTGTGGGCAACTCCACGTCAACGAAGAGCTGCGTCCGAGAGATGGTGTCAGTGCACAGGTTATCAGCATTGCGCGTAGCTTCTGCATTCCGCACTGTGTCAAACGATGCAGTGTGCGCCACCGCGGGGATGCCTTTGGTCGATATCTTAGCGCAGGAGAGACGGAGGCGATATCACAAAGAAGAGGAGAACCCAAACTGCTCAACAACACTGCTCGAATGGCAGGATTGCTGGGACAATTCCTTTAAAGGAAGATAGGACGTACCGCATGATTCCCTCCATTGCATCGTGGATCAACCGTAAATACGGCGAAGTAAATTTCTGCCTGACTCAGCTGTTGTCTGGACATGGATGCTTTTTGTGACATATCTCCACTGGTTCAAGATGGGGGATACCCCCTTCTGTCCACCATGTGAACCTACTGTCGAAGACGTCGAGCATGTGTACTTCCAGTGCCCGCGATTCCATCTGCAGCGACGGCACTTTATGAGTATACTCGGGATTCGACCCGCTGACACCCGAAGCAATGGTCGGGTACATGCTCGCCTCAGATACCAACTGGGCTGCGGTGAGCGCATATGCGCAGACCATAATAGCTGAGCTCAGGAGAATAGAAAGGGAAAGAAGGGAAGTCGACTGATCCTCCTTGGATCCTTACTACGATCTGGGGAAGAGAAGTGGCTTGTGACTAAGCCGCTCTCATCCACCCCCCGTGATGAAATGCCTAACGGCGGTTCCGCGGGGAGGATGGAGGAGAAGGGGGGTGGTTTTAGTGAGTAAAAATCTCACACTATCAAGTGGTACGCTTGGTCTTTTGATGATTTCCACTTACCCTCGTAAAAAAAAGACAAACGTTTTGCCATTATTCGCTTTTCGATGTCAAGGACCCACAAAACATAGGTTCTGGCTACACCACGTGTTAGAGGATTATTTTCAGAGGATTATTTTTTCTAAATCTAGCAACTCGATTTATCCAATTTTCGTTACTAGGGCCCAGTAATAAGAGATTTTCTGCCGAAAATTCGCCGTTTTTCCCCGCTGCATTACATAACGTTCTCTCTACTCCTTAGCGAGAAAGTAAAAAGAGTTTACAAATTCTGTAACAATACAATTTACTGCAAGTTAATCTAGTTTCTGAAACAGTAATAGAAACGTTTTATATTGACAAAGATTTCAGCACTTGCATGTTTGTATTCGATGAAATGAGGGAATCCTAATATCCAACTCATTTAAAAAACGCAATGTATCACAAATATTCACTGAACAATTTTGGTAAAAGGGCACGTTTACAAGACGATTGCTAGACATTGCCGAGTGCATTACATGCACTCAGTAATCTTTGCATTTGAAAACACTCAGTCATTGAACTTCAAACTTCCGGGAATGCGTCGCTAATTGACAGATTTTCTCCTTACACAATTTAAAATGTTACTCACTTTTTAAAAAGTAGTGCTGCTACAGATTGGCAAAGCCATGCTCGACTCGTTGGTTGATTTATGTAGTCTGTTGTCTATACTTCGGTTTTCCTTTCTTGGCGGACGGGGGTAAGTCAGTAAAATCGGTTGTGCCGCTAGGAATCGCATGATCGCAACAGTATCGAGCAGTGCTGGTGATCATGCGACTCCTGGCGGCACAACAGAGAGCAATGCGAAATACCGTGATATATTCCATTTTATTGACACACCCCCGTGCGCCAAGAAAGAAAAACCGAAGTATAGCCTAGTGTTTCGGTATTTCCTCACCGGTTTCTCAGCAACCTACCGACTCCAAATCATTTTTGCACATTGCTTCAATTTTTCGGTTCTCTGATAGGAGAATTGCCGTATGTCATTAAGAATATTACAGAATCTCTTCAATAATATTTTAATGATATATTACTATACTATTAAATCATAATCCAATAAACAAATTTTCATTGAAAAATTTGGACCCTTTCTTGAGAAAATGTTTGAACGTTTCTGAAAATGCACAGATTTGAGCTGATTTTCCCAGATAAATTTAAAGTTTTCGAAAAACTTTATTTGATGTCATTTCAAGCACTTGTATTCACAAATTCAATAATATATAGAAAATGCACTTCATGTAAATATTAACGACGTGAGAGATGTTACAAAAACATTAGTATAATTTTTGAAAAATCAAAAGTATCCATCAAAATAGCGTTTATGTCGTGTTATTCGGTACACCTGGCACTATCTGCATGAAAAGTAAAATTGAAAATTTTCAAAAATTGTTTTGAGGTAAGACTTTTTTCTGATAAAATAGCAGTGGTGCATTTTTGAAAATTCGCAATTTTGTGCTCAATTTCAAAGAAAAATTTGAGTTTTCGTGAAACATCACATGAAATCATTCAAAGCACTTATACTCACGAAGTCAATAAAGTATAAAAATGCCCGTAATGTACATTAACAACGTGCGTCATATATCCGAACAATTAGGATTGTGATAATTTTAGAGAAATCAAAAGTATACATTAAAATGGCGTTTTGGTTACATTATTCTGTCCGTGTAGAATAGTCCGTAAACAACATGTTTCATGAAAGAAAATTCCAAACTAGTTTGGAGAAAATCTTGTTTTTGAAACTGCTCGTATTTCACCCAAAACTATTCATATGGTGAAGAAATATACACGTTATTTAAAAAAGAATTTTTGAAGACTATATTATTCGGAAGAAAAACTTTCTGTGTCATAGGAAGACGCCAAAAAATTCTGAAATTTTTGAATTTTCGAAAATTCAGATACTTCAAAGAATCTGAGATCGATGCCTTCCATTTAAAATTCGTTTATTATATTTATGGACAATTTTTTTAAAAGAGTTGGTGTCATTTTTTAGAAAATAATGAAAATGTTATTAAGGCTTAGTATAAATACTCCCAAAAATTAAAACATTGGTGAGCCATTCCACGTCAAATCGCACAAAAAAGACCCAAAATTGGTCCTTCATATTCTTAATTTTTTCTATTTTTTCATTTTTGTTACATAGATCAAATACATGAACTCGTGTATTTTGATTTTTTTCTAACTATATTATTTTCAGAAATATTGCGTAATGAAATTTGCTAAAAATGACGCGCATCACTAACTTAAATATATCATATATTTGAATACTCTAGTTATAGAAATTCTGTTCAAGCTAAAAACATGTTTAATTTTTAAGATTTGGCAAAATATTTAATTTCCTGAAATTTCAATTTTTTTAAAAAAATTTACACTTTTGAAAAAAAGTATGAGTGCAAGAGGTTCCATAACAAGGCATGCACGTATGTATATGTAAATGTGTGTATATATGTTGAGTGAAAGGAATCAATAAATTTCTAAATTGTAACTTTATTGTTTGATTTTTCAATGGACGTTGAAAGATATTCAGAGTGAAAAAATTTATCTATGTTAGAACTTTGTACTTTCTAAATTTTCTCATGGGAGTACTGTTTTTGTTCCAATTTTTTTCTCGGCAGGGTTTTCTCGTATTGCAAATAAACTCTTCTTTATCTTCTCTTCATTTATTTCGCAGACGAACTACCTGGGAAGCTTAAATTGCCATTTCCTTGATTTCCACTTTTCACTATATTCACTGGAGGTTCCGCCATCCTAGTGCATTCTTCGAACTTAAATTGGTCATAATCTCATCAGCCACTTTTTTGAGTAACCGGAGTTATCGTTCCTGTTACAGTATTAATTACTTCTTGAAGAGTGTTATTATTGCTCTGCATTTTATTTGCCTTAAAGACGTCCACTAGATGTTTTGCAAATAAATCTGCTTTTTGTTTATTATCTCTTGCCAACTATCCTCTTCTTATTGCTTCTTATTGGAGGGACTGATGTGATCAACCTTTTGATTCGTTTAGAGGCTTTCCACAATGAATATTCAGTACCTTCTTCATTTGTAAGGTATGCTTTGATACTTTCGTCTCTTCACTTACGAATTTCTCTTTTCAATTTTTGTGCCTTATTGTTGAGGACAGTCTTATCAGCTGGGTGTCGTGTTTGTTGCCACTTTCGTCTGGCTGATCTTTTTTCTCTTACTAGGTTTCGTATTTCAGCTGGATAATTAAATCCTTTTGTGATGAATGTTATTTCTCTGGAGCTATTAAATGCAGTTGTTTTTAGAAGTCTGGTAATTTTTCTACTTCTATGTCTAATTGTTCAATTGTTTTTAGATTGACATTCAAATTGATTTCGTTCTGTTAATCAATTTTGAAACTTTCCCAGTTTGTAATTTTATTTACAAGAGTTGGTCTCGCTTCTTTTTTAATTATTCTGTCACACAGCGTTAGGATAACAGCCGAATGGTCAGAATTTAAATCAAAACTTTCGTCTATATCTATAAAAAGTTGATGAAATTTTCCTCGAGATGAAGTCCATTAAGTCTGGTATTTTGTCTCTGTCAGGTTGGCTTTCCTGTTGAATGCGTATTGCAACCTGTTCCCCTAATAGATTTTTTTAACTCCCTTTCTCTGGTAGTGATCAACATTGCTCCCCAATCAGTATGTTAAGAATTCATGTCACCACTTATTATAAACCTTTCAGCCATGTGTTGCAATATTCCTTTGTAATATTCAAATTTCAGGTTGTGTCTTGGTGGGCAGTATATTGAACAAATTTTAAGATATTGTTTGGTAGATTTGATCATTGCTGTGGTAAGCTGCACCTCTTTACACTGTATTAAGTTATACTCATAATGATTTATGCAATCTTTGATGATAATTGCGCTCCCTCCCTCCGCATCATTATCTGGATGGTTAGTATGATAAATATTAAAGCCTTTTAGTTTTACATACGATTCTTTTGCACAGTGAGTGTCTGGTATCAAGCACACGTCTATATGTTGTGTATTTAAAAAGATTTCAAGTTCATATGTTTTATTCTAAATGCCATTAGCATTCCATGTTACTATTCTCAGATCTTCTTTACCCATTATTTTCATCTTTACCGGTTGTTATTGCTTCTAAACGATCTTATCTCTCACCAAAATGGTTCATCAGCTGCATCATCTGTTGTACTGATGTGTTGTTATTTGGTTTAGGTTGTAGTGGATTGCTGTTTTGTTTCATTCCATTCCCTGGAATAGCAATATTATAAGGGTTCGGTTGCCCTTTTGGATGTAAAATTTTTTGTTCCGGACTTCTCTTGTTTATGTTTTTGTCGATTTCTTCTTTTCTGCAGTTCTTTGCCAATAACGTACATTCTTTGGCTGTAATTTGCTGCATGGATTCCAGCGCAGTTACCACATTTTGCTGGTGTGTTTTTTGATTTTATACAAGCAGATGTTAGGTGATTTCCCGCGCACTTGACACATACCGGATTTCTCTGACAAAATGTTTGGGTGTGGCGTAACATTGGCATCTTTTACATTGGGGGATTAACTTTCCAGTCTTGTACATTTCTGTTCTGATTTTCATATTTGCCAGAAATTGTATTTCGTGAATTTTCTTAATGTCTTCATACTTGTCAAAAGTTAACATAAATAATGGGAGTTGAATTCTCATTTATTCTTTTTAATTTATTTTCTGATACAATTTTGAACCCTTTTTGTTCTAATTCCGCTTTAATTTCTTCCGTGTCGCAAGATGGGTGCAAATTTCTGATCATCAATCGTATAGGCCTCTCTTGTTTATTTTCATAAGTATGCCATTGTTGTTTGGCTTCATTATTATTTTTGTCAGTTCGCGGTATTTTGTTCCACGTCTGACATTTATTTTAATTTGGTTGCTAGTCATAAAAATGTACAGTATAATGCTACATTTACTTTCAAGCTGGTTGTAATCTCCTGGTAGCTGGTGAGATTCCTGATTACTACTGGAGGTGGCTTTTTCTCTTTTAAGGTTTTTGATTTTTGCTCTATACCGTGTTTAATTGGTCTCTGCTCCGGTGACGATGTGTCCTTTCTTTTCTTAGAGTCGTTTGGTACGATTCTTGAGTAATAACCAAGCTGTTTGTCTGTTAAATATTTCCTCTTCTTTCTCACAGTTGGTTGGGTTATAAGAATACTTTGTCTTTGCTTGAAGACTTTCTTTTTGATAGCGTAAATAGTTGATCACCTCTTCCGCTTTTTTAGTTCTTCGTGGAGAATTTGTAAGCGTTTCTCATCTTGATTTGTTCCTGGTTCTATCGCATCGTCGCGATTACTTTCTGCATCTGTTGTTTGTGCAACTGTATTTAAGCGAGTTTCTATTACTTTCAAGTATTCGCTCGTTTTTTGTGTTCTCAGTTAAAGAATTTGCTTTTGCGCTTTTTTGTTCATTGTTTTGTTCATTTTTTTGTGTATTTTTCCTGTTTTATTTTCAGTTTTTTGTATTTTTTTCATTATCCATCTCTGTCCCACGAGTAGCTAGGTATTAACTATCAACCTATTCAGAGCCCTGCATGAATAGGAAGGGCTTATTACTGTGGGAGGTCGCAAGGTATCCCACAGGCTCCGTTCGAGACGCAGAAACCCCCTGCGCCACTTCTAGCCCTCAGCATGGGTCGCTTTACACCTTGGCTTGGGGATAAGTGAAGAAGAAAGAAGAAAAAGAAAACAACAGTGGAGAGTAGAGAAGTAAGAAAATAAGAGAAATAGAATGCAAGAGGAAAGAGAACAAGGAAAAAAGAATGACTCCCTAGCCCTCGAAACCTAATAATGTCGGGGTCGAAAAACACAAGGGGTCAAGACAAAGAAGTGAGTCACAAAGTAAGTAGGGCCGTGACACACTAGTAAGGGAACCACCTATCAGTAAGTACCGCAGGTGGGAGGATGGGGAGGATATAAGAAATGAATTTGAAAGGATTTGGAATATGGTTGTGGAAAAGAAAAAATGGTCCGTTGTGAGACATCCCTTCTGGCTCCTCCACCGAGACCCATAGAGCTTGGGTGACCCTGCCGGCACCACAGCTAGTCAGTTCGCCAACTGAATAGCAATGCTACCCCTGCACTGCCCTCGATTTCATTGGAGCACGCAAACCTCCTCCCCCACACGGTCAGTGATACTTTAAGGCGATGTCTCCTGGAGAAGGAAATACACATATCATAATATTGAATTAAACAAACAAAGAAGTTATGTTACGTACATTCGGAGCATCAAACAATTATATTTGCGAAGTACGCGTAAATTCCAAAATTTAATATAGGCATAACTGTACAAATAATCAACTTTCATATAAATAAAGAAACGCGTGCCTTTCTTTTTGATGTCAAAAATGAATTTCATGCCTTCGTGTCATTCATTAAAAAAATCAAATACATTTAAAATATAGACATATCAATTCTTGTGCGATTTAATGTGTAGGGGCCCGTATTTTCAATTTTTTTTCTGTCACCCACAAGAACGCAGATAACCCAGAAGTCACTCACGATCTTACACACAAAAACATGTATGACACAATGTCATAAATTCTGAGGGCAGAGTGAACATTTGAAATACTAATAACTTTTGAAACACCAATCAGGCAGTCGGTAACACTTTTTTTAGTTCTTCAGCACTTCCATCAAAGACTGACCGAACACAATTGGTTAGTGCATGGGCAGGCAGACGCACCCTAATACTTACAAATGATTTTTTGAGAACTGTTTTTGTGGTTGTATTTGATAGAAAATTTAACAAAGAATACACTCATATTTTTTTCAAATTTTTATCTCATCGAGTTTATATAGAAATTTTACTTTTCTCGAAAAAAAAATTTAATGAAAAAATATTTTTGAAAATGTATTTGCAGAATAATGAAATATACATTTCAAAGTATTAAATAAAAAAAACAAACTTTTTCTATATTTAGTACATTCGGAGCAACAATTGATAATATTTTGTGAAGTATCCGTAAATTCCAAAATTTAATATAGACATAACTCCACAAATAATCAATTTTCAGGCGAATAAAAAACACGTGTTTCTTTTTTATGTTCATATTGAGGAACAAAAAATATCGTACATTTAAAAAAAAAGTCGTGTCAGCTCTTGTGAGATTTGACGTGTAATGGCTCTGGTTTCAAATTCAAGAGGCCACCACATCAGTAAAATCGATTGGGGAATATTATTTTTTGTGAAAATCTCCTTATTGTTTAGCCGCTAGAGTTGTTCACAGACCGACTGAGGGTCAGACAGATGTTTTGCTGTAAGTCAATTTTTAGGACCTACGAAACTTCAACTTTGACTACACAATGTGTTAGATTGCTACTCTATGTTTAGAAGTAATTTACTACAAATAAGAACATGATTTATCCAATTTTGCATTACCAAGGTCTGGCGATAAGAGTTTTCTGTCAAAAAATTGCCAATTTTATGCTGCAGCATTATATAACTTTGTCTATTCTACGTATGTAATATGCAAAAAAGTAAAAATTCTAAGAATTTAAAGACGTGTATTGCCATTTTGCGAACTGACAACCTGTGAAACGGATGACAGCGAGTGAAACGAAAATTACAATTTCGAATTTTTTGCAGTTTTCAGAGATACAGAGGGTTCTCTGAAAATGGGACCAAAACCACTTTCTTTACCGTTGCTACATT
The DNA here is from genome assembly GCA_031308135.1 of Acheta domesticus. Taxonomy (NCBI): domain Eukaryota; kingdom Metazoa; phylum Arthropoda; class Insecta; order Orthoptera; family Gryllidae; genus Acheta; species Acheta domesticus. Next base: position 50,420,114 of record JAHLJT010002630.1, read on the forward strand.
CGAGGAAACAATTTCATGAAAAAATTTATCAAACATTGAAAAAACAATGGTTTAAAATTTAAAAATTGCATACGTTTAACGCAAAATTACGTACAAATTCCTCATATTTTCAAAAAATTGAACCTGACCTCTTACTGAAGATCTGTTTTTGATAAACATATTTCATTTACAGAAAGAACTTTCTTAAAGATAATAGTTTTATGAGAAATATGAAAAAAATATTACGTTTGCAATTTCTCGTAAATCTGGAAGTGCAACGAAAATGTGACCTACGCCATTTCTTTATACGTCTTTTGCTCTATTAGAAGGAAAAAAAGACAAAATTGAATTTGAGAAAATTATGAACATGTTGGGACTCTCCAAAGCTGGATTCTGACTACACAAAGTGTTAGAAGAAGTAATTCCGTCCGTATGCAGTCAACATCTGCATCTAAACCGTTCAACCGTGTTTCTCCAAAATTGTTATTCCTCGATCGATTTAAATGAACTCGAGGCTCTGAGTGTGAAAGGGATATTTTGATTTTTTTGACCCGGGATAATTTACTTCACATCTCAACGACATTTTTAAAATTTTCACAAAACTCATCCCAAAGATGTTGATAAATCTTTGTCCTCGGAAAGCATAAACGCTTAACAGAATGCGGTGAGGCTCGTTTTCGTTGAATCGCTGATTTTTTGAAACTGCAATAGTTTATTTTTTCTGGCGTCTTCCTGGAATTACGAGTTCAATATTGAAGATAGAGATTTTTTTCTTTATGAAATCTGTTTTTAAGGTGAGACGGTAGGCCCTACCCCGTCTATGTTAAAACAAGCAACTTTGTGACACATTTTTTCAGGAACTACTTAATAAATTTCAATGAATTTTGCTCTCATTAAGGGGTACATGAAGAGATTATTGATAGTCATAAGAGGTGTTATTAAGAGAGTCATAAGAGGTGTTACCTCTTTTCTGAAGCGATTTATATATTTTTTTTTCAAAAACCATTTTTTTCTGAAAAAATGTATAAAAAAATGTCTAACGCATGGAATAGAGAAGTAATAATAATGAATGAAAATCCACATTCTTAGTATAACATGGTTTATCATGAGTGAAAATTTCATGCAAATATCTTCTATAGTTTCGGAGATAATGGGACAAACGCTTGAAAATTGTAACTTCTGAGAAATGGCGTTTGTTAGGAAAACTTTATAACTTATTGTTAACTAGAGAGTTACTAAAGCAGCCTACGTCATAATAACAGGTTTCACTATCTTTTAAACCAGCCTGAGTTTTTCTTTTCTTCTTTTATGCCTTCTTTGCTGATTATTATATTCTACCTATGCAATGCGTAATTTGTCAAGTTCTCTACAAATATCAGCATGACTTTTCCCAGGTGATATATGTAATTTTTTCAGAATTTTTCATATCTATCGTTATGTTTTATAACAGCTTCAGACACTCCTAATTGTAAGATTCTGAGACTAAGAAAAAGCGTTATTGGTATTCTTGTACAAATGGTATTCTTGAATGCCTCACATTCTGTATTTTGCCATGTAGAGATCTTCTGAAAAGTTATGTCTTCACTTAATGTTCACATAATTCTCAACTTTGTATTTACACTACGTTTCTTTCCTTTTACACTCATTAGGAAGAGTTTCGCATGCATTCGGACTCATTTTATAATCATTTTCGTGATGCAAAGGATTTGATTTGATCTGATTTGATTTGATACGCGGATTTTCTTTAAAAATGCATCTTTTAAAGATTGCTTTACATTTCGCCATTGTAGAACATACTAGGAAAACCCGGCAGACGTTGTTCTTCATCTCCCTCTTTCCCCTCCCACCTCCGCATCGTCACTTGCTAGGCCGCGTCACATCGTGGTTTATATCGTATGGCGAATCTGCCACCGCCGCCAAGTGATTCGCCCACCAGTCGCATGTCAGTTTTGCCTCAAAACAACAGATTGTGCAGTTCGAAACCCGACCCTCATGAGGCCCTGTGAGGCCTCACAGTGATCATGGCTGAATAAGCACCTGTACGGAGTCATCTTTCCCCTTCCCTCCCCTCCGCACCACCCCCAGCGTCCCGCCGCCGGCAGCATATACTAAAATCTAAGCTCCGTCAAGACAAATTAGTAGAAATATCGAGTTTGAGTGCGAGAGGCCAGAATAAACATGTTTTCTATTAATGAGTACTGCGACATGTACTTAGTCTTCGGCGAGTGCCGGAGCAACGCTCGTGCGGCAGCTTGAGTGTATGCAATTATTAAATGGATCTCTGAAGCATATGCCATGTCAAATCTACCGTTGTCTAGTAAACATCTGTATAAACCAATTTAAGTAAAATTATGAGCATTTTAACGTTAAATTGTAATACAATATAACCAGAAGGCATGCGATGAATTTACATATCCCTAACGGTTCCAAAAATGGTTATTACTTTCTCGCCTTACGAATACTTCATAAGAAGAGAAAGTTGTGTGCGGCGGAAAACAGGGAATTTTCGCCAGAAAAAACTCTTATAGCATGGGTTTGGTGACAAAAAGTGGATAAAACCTGTTGCTAAATTTAGAAAAAAATCCTCTATCTCGTGGCGTATTCAAAATCCATGATTTGTTGCTTCTTCATACTGCAAAATCGATTGACAGCAAAACGTCCGTCTATCCGTCTCTCCGTCTGTGGTCAACGCTAGCGCCTAAACCGTTCGGCCAATTTTCTTCAAAATTGATATTTCCCGATCGTTTTTACTTGTCTCAAAGCTTCTTGAATTCGAAATCGATATTTTAGTATTTGAGGGTACTTTACATGAAGCCCATTTTGAGATTTTCTAAGTTAAAAGAAAACGGCTACAAATTTTTATTATGTTTTGTTTTTGAATAGTGCGAAGAACGTTGAAGGGAACGACGTAGGTGTCATTTTCGCTGATAGGTCCAATTTTTCGAAAATTGCAAAAACCTGTTTAAAAACTGCAAAATTGAAGATAGAGATTTTTGCCTCAGACAAAGTCGGTTGTACAAAATTAGAACTTCAAATGAGGTCATGAACCCTTTTTTGGAAAAACGAGTAGTTTTTGCGTAAATTGCGATTCAAATTTACAAAAAAAAATTCTCAAAAACCGCTCCAATTTTTTTTCTTTAAAATTTCTGCACGTGTGCAATAAGGGACGGTAAATATGGTAAATATATAAATAAACTAGTGGTGCTATAGAATGGCACATACTTTCTCGCAGTAGTTATTTTGCAAATGCCGATCAGCGGATCAATTCTTTGGAATAAACCGTTCACCGCTTCCTTTCTTGGTCATGTTTCAAATACATGTTTTTCGCATGTTGACAATTACCGGCTTCCTAATGATAGAACTGATACAATTACGTTTTGACTAAAATATAAGTAGTTGGTCAGGATGTGGGTCCCGTTTCGCTGTTAGATAAAGCACTTTCGGGTTTAGATCTTTAATGAGGAGGGTGCCGAGTTCGATCCCCAGAGGGGGATTATAATTTAATGAATGTGATGTTGCAGGAAAAAACATTAAAGAGAGTGTAGATACATTCTTGAAATTCATTTGAAGTACTTCTACTCACGAATAGAATCAATGCAGATAAATAGACAGGACCTGCCTGTGTTTTCCCTGACTGCATCTTTTAAATAATTTTTCAACTCTGTTATTCAATTTCTGAAGTGTATGACATGCCAAATGAACCGTTGTCTTGTATATATCTGTATGAACCAATTTAAGTAAAATATGAGTATTTTAACGTTAAATTGTAATTCATTATATCCAGAGCGCATGCGATAAACTTACAATCCCTAACGGTTCCGAAATTATTATTACTTTCAAGCCATTACGAATACTTCGTAAAGCGGTTCACCGCTGCCTTTTCTTGCACATGTTTTAAAGACATGTTTTTCGCATGTTGAAAATTACCGGCTCCTAATGATAAAATCGAAACATTTACCTTTTGACTAAACTATACGTAGTTGTGATAAACATACTGGAAATTTCTATCTATCTATCTATCTATCTAAATATCTATCTATCTATCTATCTATCTATCTATCTATATATATATATATATATATATATATATATATATATATTTGTTCAAATTTTTAAATTTTACAAATTTTTTACTTCTCTTCTTGTATTTGTAAAGCGTATGTACCATCGTATCAATTGTGTCTTAATCATGCATTTACCATTTTATAGGTCGGTTCTATTCTTTCAGGGCTCTGTTCGACACAGGCGGTATTAGTGTTGCGTAGTGGTATAAGTGCCGGTTCGTAGACTTTGTTTCGGATGTCGGGTCTCGGTACGGAAAACGTTCGCTGGTTTAATACACATTTTCTGGTTTATGAAGTAGTGGAATAGCAAAAAGGACCGTATAGAAGCAGAGCGAGAAAGTATGTACGTTGGAAAAACCATTAGTTCTATACGTACGAAGCAATTACTAACAAAACAAATGCATTAACAACACTTTACCTATCGCACAGATAGTTCTATCAGCACCTGCAGACAAAATTCCTTTACAAAAGAAAACAAAAACTTGCTTTTCGACAAAATTACAGCCAGAGATATTTGAACTTAGTACTCTGATATTGCAGTCTGACAGTTGTCAGTGGAATCTTTAAAAATACATTTCCTACACCTATAAACCGAACAAATCTACGAATTTGATCTAGAAATGTTCATACATTATTAAATTATGCAAAAATATTTATTATGAAAAATTAATTTTTGTGCCTATTATATAAATATGCATAAAGGAAATTCTATTTTTTAAAGAAAATTGGTCTCACCTTAAACATCGTTCGCCCTACTCAACAACAAAATGTAATCAAAACTTTTGGAGCCATTTTTACTTTCCCGTATACGTACCACTGTCCTATTTATATGATAGTGCACTTTGCATTTTTGTTCCTAATTTTGATCATTTTTACTTTCCCGTATACGTACGAAAACACGGAGTGATATACGTAGTAAAGGGAAAGTTATGTAATGCTGCGCGAAAAAATGGCCAATTTTCCACGGAAAAAAAATCATTGCTGGGCCGTGATAACGAAAAATTGGATAAAACCAGTTGCTAAATTAAGAAACAAAATCTCCTAACATGTGGTGTAGCCAGAAACCCTGTTTTGTGGGTCCTTAATACCGAAAAACCAATGGAAAGAAAACGTCCGTCTGTCCTTCTGTGCGTCTCTCCGTCCGTCTGTGAACACTGCTAGCGCCTAATCTATACGTACTATTTCTTCCAAAATGGATATTCCCCAGTCGATCTGGTTCTAGTCACAGCTTTGAGATTTTGAAAAAGATTCTGTAAAATGTGGTGATACTTTACATGAAGCACCCCGAACAATTTCAAAATTTTATCAAAAACAGCCCCAAATTTTTTCTTCAAATTTCTTGTAGAAATAGAGTAAAATACACTTATTAAGGTTGCATATGTTCGATTTTGACGGATAACAATGAATTTTCGAAAATCGCAAAAGTTCAAATTTTTTCGGCGTCTTTCTGGAACTACAAAATTGAAGAGAGAGATTTTTCTTTTAAATAAAATTTGGTTACAAGGTGAGTTCTTTCATTGAGGTTATTTGCATTCTTTTGAAAAGTTTAGTAGTTTTCACGCAATATTGCGTACAATATGTGAAGTTTTAAATAATTACAAAAACAAGGTTTTCTCAAAAACGGCTCAAAACTTTTTTCTTGAAACTTTTGGTAGGTATAGTGCCTAATGTATTTTGTGAGACGACAAAAACGCCATATTCCTCTATTCTTTTGTTTTTTTCGAAAATTGAAAAATGTCCTTTTTTTTGGCTTCTCTCACGTCGTTAATATTTACATTAGCCTTGATTTGTTGCCATTATTCTATTAAGGAATATATGAGCTGTAAATAACGTCAGGTTAAGTTTCAAGAAAACACAACCGTTTTCTGAAAAAAGTAGTTCAAAATTCCGCATTTTCAGAAACGCTCAAACGCCATTTTTTCATATATGGCTACAATTTTTTTCTTGAAACTTTTGTAACGGATAGTGCTTATTACACTCTTTAATATGACGTTAAGTTTATTTTGAGATTTGTTTTGCTTTTTCAAAAAAAACATAAATGTTAAATTTTTTAAAGATCTCTTACATCTTAAATATGCACATTACCAGCAATTTGTAAAGATTATTATATTTGTGAGTGTAAGTGCTTCAAATAACTTCAAGTAAAATATTTTGAAAACTCAAAATTTTGCTGTGAAAATGAGCTTCAAATTTCACATTTTTAGTAGCGCTAAAACGCAATTTTCTGTAAAACGGCACATAATTTTTAAAAGAAAATTGCCATTTAGGACTAGGTTTTTGTGTTTTATAATACTCTAAAATAATATTTCCGTTCTACAAACAGGAAATTAAGAAAATGACAAAAAATATACTTTTGGCGGTGATAGATGGCAGCTCGCAAGGAGTATGTGGCAATTCCATATAGCTAGCGAAGACCCAAGAAAATAGAAAACTAATACGGGAAAGTCTGTGCCATTCTGTAGCAAATTTAGAGCGGATACCAAAACGTGTATTTCTGTTGAAATTTCGAAATCGATTTTCCGCAGCATTACATAACTTTCACTACACTACGTATATTACTCCGTATATACGTACGTATACGGGAAAGTAACTAGTGGTGCTACAGAATGGCACAGACTTTCCCGTATTAGATTTCTATTTCGCTGGGTCTTCCCTAGCTATTCGGAATTGCCACATACTCTTTCTTGCCAGCTACCATTTATCACCGCGCAAACTACACTTTTTTGTCATTTACTTAATTTTTCGGTTTGCTATTGGTAGAACCGAAATATTAATTTTAGAATATTAAAGAACACAAAAACGTAGTACTAAATGGGAATTTTCTTTTAAAAATTATGTGCCGTTTTAAAGAAAATTGCGTTTCAGCGCTACTAAAAATGGGAAATTTGAAGCTCATTTTCAGAGAAAATTTTTGAGTTTTCAAAATTCTTTATTTGGAGTTATTTGAAGCACTTGCACTAACGAATATAATATCTTTATAAATTGCTGGTAACATTACAACTTTTGCCATTTTCAGAAATCCAGAATCATCCGTGAAAATCGGACCTATGCCACCTTAATTAGTGTATTTTACTCTATTCTTTCAAGAAATTTAAAGAAAAAATTTGGAGCTTTTTTTGAGTAAAGTTTGAAAATGTCGGGAGGTGGGCTTCATGTAAAGAACCCGCAATTTTACAGAATCTTTTTCAAAATCTCAAAGCTTTGACTAGAAACAGATCAACTAGGGAATATCCATTTTGGAAGAAATTGTACGTATGGTTTAGGCGCTAGCAGTGTTCACAGATGGACAGGCGGACAGGCGGATAGGCGGACAGGCGGACAGACGGACGTTTTCCTTTCAATTGGTTTGTCGGTATCAATGACGCACAAAACAGGTTTTCTGGCTACACCACGTGTTAGAGGATTTTTTTTCTTAATTTAGCAACTTGTTTTATTCATATGTTCGTTATCATGGCCCAGCAATGAATTTTTTCCGCCGAAAATTGGCCATATTTTCGCGCAGCATTACATAACTTTCCCTATTCTACTTATATCACTCCGTGTTTCCGTACGTATACGGGAAAGTAAAAATGATCAAACTTAGGAGCAAAAAATGGAAAGTGCACTGTCATATAAATAGGAGAGTGGTAAAAAATGTGTTAATTCACAAGAAAAATTATGCCAATTAATCTTAAATATGTAACAAAATGTAAAAATATGTAACAAAAAATCTGATATTGTTATGACGGTGACAATTCGTTTAGATTAAAATTTTGAGAATGAAAGTAAAAAACAAAAAATAGGTAATTACTGTAAATAAAAATCGGGTCTCTTATCATCAACATCAATTTGTGCCGTGCCATCAACGTTTTGCAGGCGCGACCTTGAAGATAATCCACTTAAAATTGCTCGCCTTTGTTTCACGATAAAAGGGTTTTGTGGGCGTTCAGGAAATATCCAGGAGGTTTACTGGTGACGAAATGTGGAACCGATAAATTTGTATTTAGTCAACAGAATTCTAAATCACATATCCAGTTGTGTTGTACATCATGAAAAGCGTTTCGCGTAATTTTGCGAGAAAGTACGGACGAGAAAGTACGTGCTGTTTTAACACCACTAGTTTAATGCGTTTTGCTTATATGACCAAATTTCGCGGGGCTCTCATGGGTAAACCGTGAATTCGATAATTGTATCTTTCATTTCATGTAGGACCATTTATTACGACAAGTGATAGCTTTGCAGTAATTTTGAAAAACCTGAAAAAGGCGTGATTTTTACACATGTTTTACTAAAAAAAAAACATTTTTGTTAGCAAACCTGATATTCGTGTTCAGCGATTCAAATATAAGAACCTGGCAATATTAAAGCTGCGTCATATGGAGTATTACAGTATAAGGAGTAGTATAAGGAATGTTACGTATTGGTGCTCGAAAAATTGTCGAATTTTCGGCAGAAAAAATTATCATAGCGAAAAGCCGTGATAACGAATAAGTGGATAAATGCAGTTGCTCAATTATGAAAAAATCCTATAACACTTGGTGTAGCCAGAATCCCTCACATGTGCGTCCTTCATACCGAAAAGAACCAATTGAAAGCAAAAGGTCTGTCCGTCTGTCCTGTGTCTGTGCCCCGCGGGGAGATCGTGACCACGTAGGTGGGCACGGTCTCTGGTGATGAATCGTAGTCCATCACCCGGACCATAAGCCTCGCGGCCCCACTCAGGTCGTAGCCTAGCGTGTAGCCAGTGAGTAGGCGATGCTAAGCGCCTGGTTGTCTGTTCAACTCAGCAACCCACCAGTTGGGCACCTGGCGCGTCGACCTTAAGGCAGGATTGGGTGAAGGGGACCTCTCGAGGTACTCTGGAATCCACATATAGAAGTCCGGCAACAAAATACCTATAGTCAGTTTGCCTTGGTTGAGGTCCGACCTAGATCGTTAGCCTGAAGGTGCAGACATTAGGCAGACGTTATGGTGGCCCCGAACCGCCTGGACCTTAGTTCAGGTGGCCCCCAGTTGGGCTCTTGGCTTCGTCGTGGCAGTGGCCCGATACTCTGGGCATAGAGGATGGACTTGGTGTCCCGGCGCATGTGAGTGGCGCGTTGTCATACAGGCAACATTGACTCCGGTACTAGCCCGGATAGCTAGTAGCTCTGAACTGGCCGGATGGCCTTAGACCCTGGCATTGTATGGGGAGGTTGCCGCGAGGGCTAACTGCGTTCCGGAGAGATCCGGATGTTGGTGAAAAGGTGTACTTGAACACCTGATGAGGGTGAAGATAGAGGCTAACGCCTGGAAGCCCTCCCTGGGACTTCGGTCCCCTAATACGATACAATTGCTAGGGGTGCCATGTGGCATAGCACGTATACACATTACATGTCGGGATCTTCAAATTTATTACCGGAACTGTCGAGTTAGGGAATTCGGTAGCACTCGGCCCGCTGAATCCCTGCGTGACATCATAAAAGCATCACGAAGGCACTGGACAACGCAAAGCTGCACGCCACCTCGCGAAAGGTGGCGACCACCTCGCGATGGTCCTGCAGTTCTGCATATTAAAAGCACAGTTAAGAAGGTCGCAAAGGGAAGGGATAGACTTGAGACAATTGACGGAAAATACCCATGGAATGATCTAGAAGCGACATGAACGGCCCAATCCGAGGCAAAACATCACACGCGTGACAGCACAGAACCTTCCAAAGGGAGTGGGGCTGAGAAGGCAGAGGGCTGAGAGAATCGTGGGCACTGGGGTTAACGAGGCTCGACATGGACACTTTGTTAGAAAGGCTTGACCTTGGTTAGAAAGGCTTGAGCCGAGAACTTGCTTTGAGAGACTTGAGACGAAAACTTTGTAAGAGACGAGACTGAGTTGGTCAACGGCGGAGTCGGTTCTGAACCGCCACGTGACGTGACCAGTACTTCCGGCCTAATTGATCCACTTGTCCATCACCCATTTAACTGGAATTAATTCCATGTTAAGGATTAGTCGGACAGACACCCAAAAAGTAACCAAGGGTGTAATGTCCGTTCTAACGATTGGGTAACGCAAGGGGTAACGTGTGACAGCCTTGTCTTCCGCATCAACATCGTGGTCTATCACATCAGAATTGTCGTGGAGGGCTTCTGCTGACGTCCCAGGCTTGAGCAACGGGAGCGCGAGATTCTTCTTGCCGTGTGCGAGGCTTCGTCAGTCGCGCTTCGTCGGGACCCCACAGCCCGAACTGACCGGCAAATGCTCGCGAGCGTGCAATCCCACCGAAGTGAGGTAATGAAATCATCACCATCATCTTTGTGTATTCGCCCATCTTCATTAAATTAAATAACAATTCTGGGCTGGAGATTGTTAAATTAAGAGAGAGAGAGAGAGAGAGAGAGAGAGAATAATTTCAATTCTGAGAGCGTAGGCTTCCGCGGCCGGAGTCAATATTAAGTTGGCTGTCCGGGTGACGCCGCGTCCATGGCAAAGGTGCCGACGTTTCGGTCGCCATTCTGCGACCTCCCTCAGGGCGTAATGCCTATGTAAGTAACCAGGGCGAAACGTCGGCACCTTTGCCATGGACGCGGCGTCACCCGGACAGCCAACTTAATAATTTCAATTCTATCAGAGACTGTTCTAAGTTTAATAAACGAGTTTCCGCCACTTCGATGGGTTACACTTAACATAGTACAATATTTTTGTATTATTCCAATAACTCGTTTTTACTTAATGTATTCCTTCGACCCAGAACGCCCCGACCCTGCGGTTCTCAATGCCGGAACAGGATGGCAGGTAATATCGAGGGGGTAGAGGTCTGGCACCACGTGCAGGGGAGTGGAAGGACGGTAAGGGCAGAAGGTGCCCTCTGGGCCATTCCCTATTCTCTTAAAAGCCTAAGGCGGATGAGAGGGAGCAATAAGACCAGGGATGACACCAGTCATGGCAAACAGCAGTTTATTGGAGAGGTGTTACTTACATAGGCACCTGATGTAACCCAGTCTCGGCAAGGACGGTTACCACCGGGAGAGCGACTTTGCAGCGGCCATGGCGACACTCTAAGTGCACGGCGATCAGGGGCGAGGGCGGGAAGCTGCTAGCAGGACCCCGGAAGGTCTGTCTGGACTAGCGGGATTGGGGAGTGTCGGCAGGGCCAGTTAGGGCCGATCTGAACCGGCGGAGATGTGAAGAGATGTCGGCAGGGCCAGTTTGGGCCGATCTGAGCCGACTCGGGTTGAAGGGAGGTCGGCAGGGGCAGTTTGGGCCAATGTGAACCGACGGAGGAGTGGAAGGTCCGTGCACACGGGCGAAGAGCTCACGAGTGGCATTCGTCCCCCGCTAAGCGGAGGTCACGCAGTTATATAGTAGACCTTTACTACTGAGACACTCTTTCCGCGACGGAGATACGTCATTATGCTTACGCATGCGC
>JAHLJT010002630.1:50441099-50529516 GCA_031308135.1 Acheta domesticus
TTAAAGAATAGAAAGCTTCTGGAATAGATAAAATTAATTCTGAATTACTGAAGTATGGTGGGATGCCTTTTTACAGTGAGCTTGCTACATATAATAAACCTACGTGCTGCAGAAACTCAAGATTCCAAATACCTGGAAAAGTAGCAGAAGTAATATCCTCTTTAAAAAGGGAGATAAGAAAAATTGAGAAAATTTATAGAGGAATCAGTTTTACTCTGCACAATGTATAAAGTCTATGCCAGAATAGTGAATGCAAGAATAAAATCAATATCTGAAGCCTTATTGGGAGAAGAACAAATGGGTTTCGGAAGGAGGTAGATCAACCTCCGACAATGTATTCATCCTACAGCATTTTAGAGAAAAAGAGAGAATTCAATCTGCCAACACATCTTGCTTTTATAGACTTGAAAAAGCATTTGATAATGTTAATAGGACAAAATTATGGGACATAATGGAAAAACAAGCTACCCAGCACACATTGTAAATGTAATGAAAACCATGTATAAAGGTTCAAAAATTATAATAAACATAGGAAGAAAGAAGACGGAGAAGATACCTATTAATAAAGGAGTCCGACAAGGGTGCCCAATATCGCCCACGCTTTTTAACATATATATAAATGAGATAATCTAAAAATGGAAGCTTATTATAAAAAAAGGAATATGTATTACAGAAAATGACTATTTAAATATTTTATTATACACTGACGACACCGTAATTCTACAAGAGGAGAGGATGACTTACAGAGATCAGTACACCACTTAAACAATATATGCAAGGGATATGACATAAAAATCTCAAAAGAGAAAACAAAAGCTTGTTGTAGCCTTTTGTGGAAAATCACCTGTTAGAACAAAGATTGTAGTAGACAACAAAATCATTGAACACGTTTCTTCTTTTGATACCAATATGAAAACTGTCATGATGAAGATACCAATAAGAAACTGTCAAATTTCAATCAGTATGTGGTATAATTCATAGGACAATGAAAAACAATACAAGGAAAGAGACGAGAATAAAGTTCTATAACAAATTCTCAAAATAATCGGTAAATTAAAAAAATAAATATTCGGCCGGTTTAGATGAATTTCCGGATGTTTGTTAAAGACGTGCGCGCCAGCCATTATACACCCGTTAACTCACATATTTAATGCATCCTTATGCACCGGAATTTGTCCAGATATTTTTAAAACAGCTAAGATTAAGCCGCTCTTCAAAAAAGGCAACAAAATGAAGTTCAAAATTATCGGCCACATTTCTCTTTTGTCAGTTTTTTTCAAAATATTAGATAGACTTTTTATGTACGAATGGAAACCTTTCTCAATAAACACGACGCGTTTTCAAAATTGCCAACATGGATTCCGAAAATCAAAATCTACGGAAACAGCCATTTTTTTCTTTTCTTAAGGATGTTGCCTCACCATTGGATCAAAACGAAGCAACTATTGGAATATTTTAGATCTTTCAAAAGCTTTTGACGTCATTGATCATAACATTTTACTTTCAAAATTACCTTCGTATGGAATCCGTGGTATTGCTCTAGATTGGCTATGTTCGTACCTTAAACAACGATCTCAGAGAGTAGAAATACCTTACTGGAATGATGGAACTTTATGTACCACACCTTTCCGGTTCTTTGCCAATTGTACGAGGAGTCCCGCAAGGATCGATTTTAGGCCCATATTCTCTTCCTATTATACGTAAATGACATGCCCTTAGCGATTCGAAACGGAAGAACAGTTCTCTTTGCGGATGATACAAATATTCTTTGCAAACAAAGAAACCGTAAATAGTACAATATCAGACGTTTCAAATTGGTTCCGTAATAACAAATTAAAAGTCAATGAAACAGTTTCAATGCAGTTTTCCATATCAAATAAAAAATTCTGTACTCCATTGAAAATGAACGGTGTGCCATTGACTGATGTTAATGTAACAAAATTTTTACGGTCTATCAATTCACGTCAAACCTCAAATGGAATGCCCACTTAAATGAATTGAACACAAAATTAAGCTCATTATGCTACGCGTTCAGAATTCTTTCAAATTCCGTCAGCCTTCATACAGCTCGTTGTGTATATTTTTGCCAATGTTTCACTCCCGCCTGAGATATGGCATAATATTTTGGGGAAACACATCTTATAGTTCACAGACTTTCAGATTACAAAAAAGAATTGTACGAATAATAAGCAAATCCAACCCACGTGATTCTTGTAAGTCACTCTTTATTAATCTAGGAATTTTACCATTACCTTGTCTCCTGATTTACGAATCAGTAGTTTTTGTCAAAAATGACTTACTTAAGGACGGGAATATATTTTCAGCAAACGCCGATGTCTATAAGTATAACACACGACGTAGTAATCATATTCACCAGGTGGCAGTATCAACAGCTCACTACAAACAATTCACATACAATTCATGTACATTACTCTACAACACTTTGCCAGAAGACATTAAACGATTAATTCAATAGAAAAGTTTAAGTCCCAAGTAAAATCTTTTCTGCTGCATAACTGTTTCTATACAATTCGAGACTATACCGAGCATCAAAAAGGAAAGTAGAATTAATTTTAACAATGATAGTTAATGTAATTATTTATCATTTGGACTGTATAATTATAAAGAACCTGTAACAAGTATTGTACCACAGTTTCTGGGTTGATGGCCCCCATCTCGATCAGGTTTTTCGTCCAGTTTTCCTGATCCTTGAGCAAATGCTGAGATGGTCCCTTGTTTTGCTTCTGGACATAAATGTAACTTCATTATTTTGTGCACGTCTTCTGAATTTCAGTGGGAAATATAGTTATTCAAATTATCGTTTTTCATATTATCGCGGCAAAAAGTATTATTCTTTCATGAAGAACATGAGGGTTCAGGGCAGAAATTTATAGCTAATTTACCTTTGAAAATATATTTTATTATATAGGAGCGAATATTTTGTCAACAAAACTCGAAAAAAAACTCTCTTTTCTGTATTCAAAATTCGACTAGAATATGGTTTAGGATAGAGACCACAGAATTATGAAAACGTGCACAAAATTCACTTCTCCCCATAGCTCGTCATACGCAGTTTTTAACTGTTTTTGACGTAAATAAATAAATAAATAACACAATGGCCATCCCTGTCCTCCTCTATGGAAGTGAGAGTTGGGTCCCTAAAAAGAGCACTTACACACAATTACAAAGTGCAGAAATGAAATTTCTTAGAAGAACAAAAGGATGAAAAGAGAAGATAGATTTAGGAATGATGAAATAAGAGAAGAACTGAATGTGAAGAGCCTCAATGAAAGAATGATGGAGTACAGGAACAAGTGGCTACAACATGTACAAAGGATGGATAATTCTCGTTTACCGAAGTTGGCCTTCCAATATAAACCAAGAGGAACAAGAGATATAGGGAGGCCGAGAAAGAGATGGAGAGAAGTTCTGTGAGGCCGGAACAGGCAGACGCCTAATCCTGGAAGTGAAGAAGAAGAAGAAGAAGAATTTTTCGTTTGATTATTGGATTTTATTAAATTCATGTGTTTTGATTTATTATTTGTGCGTGTGTTTGGTCAGCCCTTGTCACTTGTAAGATCCTGCTTTCCTGAGATTTCCAAAAGCTCGTTTTCGAGCACTCATCTGCGCGTCTGCCTATGCGCGACTACACATAAGGGAGAAGCGTCAGAATTTCTATATATATATATGTATATATATATATATATATATATATATATACAGAGAGAGAGAGAGAGAGAGAGAGAGAGCGGGAGAGAGAGAGAATAAGATGGTGATGATGATGATAAAACTATTTCTATTATTTTTGCAGCCTGTGACACTCCATATTTGATAATAAATTGAACTTAACTATAAAACAAGCACACCAAGTCATTTTTCTATACGTACGAAGCAATTACTAACAAAACAAATGCATTAACAACACTTGACCTATCACACAGATAGTTCTATCAGCACCTGCAGACAAAATTCCTTTACAAAAGAAAACAAAAACTAGCTTTTCGACAAAATTACAACCAGAGATATTTGAACTTAGTACTGTGCTATTGCAGTCTGACAGTTGTCAGTAGAATCTTTAGAAATACATTTCCTACATTTATAGACGGAAAAAAATCAACGACTTTGATCTAGAAATGTTCATATTTTATTAAATTGTGCAAAATTATTTATTATGAAAAATTAATTTCGGAAAAAAATCAACGACTTTGATCTAGAAATGTTCATATTTTATTAAATTGTGCAAAATTATTTATTATGAAAAATTAATTTTTGTGCCTATTAGATAAATATGCAAAAAAGGAAATTCTATTTTTTTAAAGAAAATTGGTATTACCTTAAACGTCCTTCGCCCTACTCAGCAACAAAATTTAATCAAAACATTTGGAGCCATTTTTACTTTCCCGTATACGTACCACTGTCCTATTTATATGACAGTGCACTTTACATTTTTTACTCCTAATTTTGATCATTTTTACTTTCCCGTATACGTACGAAAACACGGAATGATATACGTAGTATAGGGAAAGTTATTTAATGCTGCGCGAAAAAATGGCCAATTTTCCGCGGAAAAAAATTCATTGCTGGGCTGTGATAACGAAAAATTGCATAAAACCAGTTGCTAAATTAAGAAACAAAATCTCCTAACATGTGGTATAGCCAGAAACCCTGTTTTGTGGGTCCTTGATACCAAAAAAAACAATGGAAAGAATACGTCCGTCTGTCCGTCCGTCTGTTAACACTGCTAGCGCCTAAACTATATGTACTATTTCTTCCAAAATGGATATTCCCCAGTCGATCTTATTCTAGTCACAGCTTTGAGATTTTGAAAAATATTTTGTAAAATTTGGTGGTACTTTACATGAAGCCCCCCGAACAATTTCAAAATTTTATCAAAAACAGCTCCAAATTTTTTCTTCAAATTTCTTGTAGGAATGGAGTAAAATACACTTATTAAGGTGGTATATGTGCGATTTTCACGGATAACACTGAATTTTCGAAAATCACAAAAGTTCAAATTTTTTTCGGCGTCTTTCTGGAACTACAAAATTGAAGAGAGAGATTTTTCTTTTAAATAAAATTGGGTTATAAAGTGAGTTCTTTCATTGAGGTTATGTGCATTCTTTTGAAAAGTTTAGTAGTTTTCGCACAATATTGCGTACAATATGTGCAATTTTAAGTAACTACAGAAACAAGATTTTCTCAAAAACGGCTCTAAATTGTTTCTTTAAACGTTTGGTTGGTATAGTATGTATGTAGTAGTATGCCTAATAGTAGTATGCCTAATGTATTTTGTGAGACGACAAAAAAGCCATATTGCTCTATTCTTTTGTTTTTTCGAAAATTGCAAAAATGTAATTTTTTGGGCTTGTCTCTCACGGCGTTAATATTTACATTTGCCTTAATTTGTTGACATTTGTATTATATTAAGAAATATATGAGCTGTAAATAACGTTCGGTAAAGTTTCTCGAAAACACAACCGTTTTCTGAGAAAAGTAGCTCAAAATTCCGCATTTTCAGAAACGCTCAAACGCCATTTTCTCACATATGGCTACAATTTTTTTCTTGAAAGATTTGTAACGGATAGTGCTAATCACACTCTTTAATATGACGTAAAGTTTATTTTGAGATTTGTTTTGCTTTTTCAAAAATTACATAAATGTTAATCTTTTTAAAGATCTCTTACATCTTTAATATGCACATTACCAGCAATTTGTAAAGATTATTATATTTGTGAGTGTAAGTGCCTCAAATAACTTCACTGAAAGTATTTTGAAAACTCAAAACTTTGCTGTGAAAATGAGCTTCAAATTTCACATTTTTAATAGCTCTAAAACGCAATTTTCTTTAAAACGGCACATAATTTTTAAAAGAAAATTGCCATTTAGGACTAGTTTTTGTGTTCTGTAATACTCTAAAATAATAGTTCCGTTCTACAAATAGGAAATTAAGAAAATGACAAAAAATGTACTTTTGGCGGTGATAGATGCCGGCTCGCAAGGAGTATCTGGCAATTCTATATAGCTAGCGAAAACCCAAGAAAATAGATAACTAATACGGGAAAGTCTGTGCCATTCTGTAGCAAATTTGGAGCGGATCCCAAAACAGTATTTCTGTTGAAATCTCGAAATCGATTTTTTGCAGAATTACATAACTTTCACTACACTACGTAAATTACTCCGTATATACGTACGTATACGGGAAAGTAACTAGTGGTGCTACAGAATGGCACAGACTTTCCCGTATTAGTTTTCTATTTCGTTGGGTCTTCGCTAGCTATTCGGAATTGCCACATACTCTTTCTTGCCAGCTAACATCTATCACCGCGCAAACTACATTTTTTTGTCATTTACTTAGTTTTTCGGTTTCCTATTGGGAGAACCGAAATATTAATTTTAGAATATTAAAGAACACAAAAACCTAGTACTAAATGGGAATTTTCTTTTAAAAATTATGTGCCGTTTTAAAGAAAACTGCGTTTCAGCGCTACTAAAAATGGGAAAATTGAAGCTCATTTTAAGAGAAAATTTTTGAGTTTTCAAAAATCTTTAATTGGAATTATTTGAAGCACTTGCACTAACAAAT
Organism: Acheta domesticus; assembly: GCA_031308135.1. Taxonomy (NCBI): domain Eukaryota; kingdom Metazoa; phylum Arthropoda; class Insecta; order Orthoptera; family Gryllidae; genus Acheta; species Acheta domesticus. The sequence continues at coordinate 50,447,683 of JAHLJT010002630.1, forward strand.
ATAATATCTTTATAAATTGTTGGTAACATTTCAAACTTTTGCAATTTTCAGAAATCCAGAATTATCCGTGAAAATCGGACCCTATGCCACCTTAATAAGTGTATTTTACTCTATTCTTACAAGAAATTTAAAAAAAAATTGTAGCTTTTTTTGAGTAAAGTTTGAAAATGTCGGGAGATGGGCTTCATGTAAAGTACCCCGCAAATTTTACAGAATCTTTTTCAAAATCTCAAAGCTTCGGCTAGAAACAGATCAACTGGGGAATATCCATTTTGGAAGAAATCGTACGCATGGTTTAGGCGCTAGCAGTGATCACAGACGGACAGGGCGGACAGACGGACAGACGGACAGACGGACAGACGGACAGACGGACAGACGGACAGACGGACAGACGGACAGGCGGACTGGCGGACTGGCGGACAGGCGGGCAGACGGACAGGCGGACAGGCGGACGTTTTCGTTTCAATTGTTTTTTCGGTATCAATGACGCACAAAACAGGTTTTCTGGCTACATCACGTGTTAGAGGATTTGTTTCTTAATTTAGCTACTGGTTTTATTCACATGTTTGTTATCACTGCCCGGCAATGAATTTTTTTCCACCGAATATTGGCCATTTTTTCGCGCAGCATTACATAACTTTCCCTATACTACTTATATCACTCCGTGTTTTCGTACGTATACGGGAAAGTAAAAATGATCTAAATTAGGAGCAAAAAATTCAAAGTGCACTATCATATAAATAGAACAGTGGTAAAAAATGTGTTAAAAGCACAAGAAAAATTATGCCAATTAATCTTAAATATGTAACAAAATGTAAAAATATGTAACAAAAAATCTGATATTGTTATGACGGCGACAATTCGTTTAGATTAAAATTTTCAGAATGAAAATAGAAAAACAAAAAATATGTAATTACTGTAAATAAAAATCGGGTCTCTTATCATAAACGTCAATTTGTGCCGTGCCATCAACGTTTTGCAGGCGCGACCTTGAAGATAAGCCACTTACAATTGCTCGCCTTTGTTTCACGATAAAAGGGTTTTGTGGGCCTTGAGGAAATATCCAGGAGGGTTACTGGTGACGAAATGTGGAACCGATAAATTTGTGTTTAGTCAACAGAATTCTAAATCACACATCCAGTTGTGTTTAGCGCGTACATCATGAAAAGCGTTTCGCGTAGTTTTGCGTGAAGGTACGGACGAGAAAGTACGCGCTGTTTTAACAACTCTAGTTTAATGCGTTTTGCTTATATCACCAAATTTCGCGATGCTCTCATGGCTAAACCGTGAATTGGAGAAAAAAATCGTAATGCCATTAGATTTGGATTATTTTATCTTTCATTTCATGTAGGACCATTTATTATGACAAGTAATGGCTTTGGAGTGGTTTTGAAAAACCTGAAATAGGCGTGATTTTTACACATGTTTTACTTAAAAAAAATTAATTGGGTTTTGTGTTCAAACCTGATATTCGTGTTCAGCGATTCAAATATAAGTACCAAATATTAAAGCTACGTCATTTTTTTTACTTTCTCGTAAATATACGTATATATGGAGTATTACACGTAGTATAAGGAAAGTTATGTGTTGTTGCTCGAAAAATTGTCGAATTTCCGGCAGAAAAAATTGTGATAGCGTAAAGCTGTGATAACGAATAAGTGGGTAAATTAAGTTGCTCAATTATGAAAAAATTCTATAACATTTGGTGTAGCCAGAATCCCTCACATGTGCGTCCTTCATACCGAAAAGAACCAACTGACAGCAAAAGGTCAGTCCGTCTGTCCTGTGTCTGTGCCCCGCGAGGGAGATCGTGACCACGTAGGTGGGCACGGTCTCTGGTGATGAATCGTAGTCGATCACCCGGACCGTAAGTCTCGCGGCCCCACTCAGGTCGTAGCCTAGCGTGTAGGCAGTGAGTAGGCGATGCTAAGCTCCTGGTTGTCTGTTCAACTCAGCAACTCACCAGTTGGGCACCTGGCGCGTCGACCTTAAGGCAGGATTGGGTGAAGGAGACCTCTCGAGGTACTCTGGAATCCACATATAGAAGTCCGGCAACAAAATACCTATAGTCAGTTTGCCTTGGTTGCGGTCCGACCTAGATCGTTAGCCTGAAGGTGCAGACATTAGGGAGACGTTATGGGGGCCCCGAACCGCCTGGACCTTAGTTCAGGTGGCCCCCAGTTGGGCTCTTGGCTTCGTCGTAGCAGTGGTCCGATACTCTGGGCATAGAGGAGGGACTTGGTGTCCCGGCGCATGTGAGTGGCGTGTTGTCATACACGCAACATTGACTCCGGTACTAGCCCGGAAGGTGGTAGCTCTGAGCTGGCAGGGCGGCCTTAGACCCAAACATTGTATGGGGAGGTTGCCGCGAAGGCTGCATTCCGGAGAGATCCGGATGTTGGTCAGAAGGTGTACTTGAACATCTGATGAGGGTGAGGATAGAGGCTAATGCCTAGGAGCTCTCCCTGGGACTTCGGTCCCCTAATACAGTACAACTGCTAGGGGTGCCATGTGGCATAGCACGTATACACATTACATGTCGGGATCTTCAAATTTATTACCGGAACAGTCGACTTAGGGAATTCGGTAGCACTCGGCCCGCTGAATCCCTGCGGGACATCATAAAAGCATCACGAAGGCACTGGACAACGCGAAGCTGCACGCCACCTCGCGAAAGCAATATGCACCCGCGATGGTCCTGCAGTCCTGCATATTAAAAGCACAGTTAAGAAGATCGCAAAGGGAAGGGATATACGTGGGCCAATTGACGGAAAATACCCATGGAAGGATCTAGAAGCGACATGAACGGCCCAATCCGAGGCAAAACATCACACGCGTGGCAGCACAGAACCTTCCAAAGGGAGTGGGGCTGAGAAGGCAGAAGGCTGAGAGAATCGTGGGCACTGGGGTTAACGAGGCTCGACATGGACACTTGGTTAGAAAGGCTTGACCAGAGCACTTGATTAGAAAGACTTGAGCCGAGAACTCGTTTTGAGAGACTTGAGACGAAAACTTTGTAAGAGACGAGACTGAGTCGATGAACGGCGGAGTCGGTTCTGAATCGCCACGTGATGTGACCAGTACCTGCCGGCCTAATTAGTCCGCTTGTCCATCACCAATTTAACTGGAATTAATTCCATGTTAAGGATTAGTCGGACAGACACCCAAAAAGTAAGAACGGGTGTAAAGTCCGTTTTAATGACTGGGAAACGCAAGGGGTGACGTGTGACGGCCTTGTCTTGCACATCAACATCGTGGTCTATCACATCAGAATTGTCGTGGAGGGCTTCTGCTGATGTCCCAGGCTTGTGCAACGGAAGCGCGAGCATCTTCTTGCCGTGTGCGAGGCTTCGTCAGTCGCGCTTCGTCGGGACCCCACAGCCCGAACTGACCGGCAAATGCGCGCGAGCGTGCAATCCCACCGAAGTGAGGTAATGAAATCATCACCATCATCTTTGAGTATTCGCCCATCTTCATTAAATTAAATAACAATTCTAGACTGGAGATTGTTAAATTATGAGACAGATAGAGAGAGAGATAGTATAATTTCAATTCTATCAGAGACTGTTCTAAGTTTAATAAACGAGTTTCCGCCACTTTGATGGGTTACACTTAACAAAGTACCATATTTTTGTATTATTCCAATAACTAGTTTACATAATGTATTCTTTCGACCCTGAACGCCCCGACCCTGCGGTTCTCAATGCCGGAACAGGATGGCAGTAATGTCGTGGGGGTAGAGGTCTGTCACCACGTGCAGGGGAATGTAAGGACGGTAAGGGCAGAAAGTGCCCTCTGGGCCATTCTCTATTCTATTAAAGGCCTAGAGCTGATGAGAGGGAGCGATAAGAACAGGGATGACCCCAGTCATGGCAAACAGCATTTTATTGGAGAGGTGTTACATACATAGGCACCTGATGTGGCCCAGACTCGGCGAGGACGGTTACCACCGGGAGAGCGACTTTGCAGCGGCCATGGCGACACTCTAAGTGGACGGCGATCAGGGGCCAGGGCGGAAAGTTGCTAGCAGGACCCCGGAGGGTCGGTCTGGACTAGCAAGGTGGAGGAGTGTCGGCAGGGCCAGTTAGGGCCGATCTGAACCGACTAGTGTTGAAGGGAGTTCGGCAGGGCCAGTTTGGGCCAATCTGAGCCGACGGAGGAATGGAAGGTCCGTGCACACGGGCGAAGAGCTCACGAGTAGCATTCGTCCCCAGCTAAGCGGAGGTCACGCTGTTATATAGGCCTTTACTGCTGAGACGCTCTGTCCGCGGCGGAGCTACGTCATTATGCTTACGCATGCGCCAGCCGTCTGCGGCCATGCGACAGTAAGTAAATTTTAGTTTTCAAGAATAATTAGCTGTATTTGGAAACAATTCACGCTGCCGTGTTATGATTTAAATTGTCTGATATTATGACAAAATTGATTCTTCGCTTGGCCGAAAAGAGCATGCAGCTTGAGCATGTAGCTTGAGCATTGTTCCAATGTATGTTTTGCACACTGCCTTAAATTGTGAATGCGTAGTTCTCTGAAAAGTCGGCTACTACAACTATACAAAACTAAAAATATTACAAACAATATCTCTAAAGCCCATTACTTGCCCCAGGGTGGCTCACAATTGTGGGTCACCCGGTACAAATAGAAGTTTCTGTCTTCGGAAATATGCTTAAGAAACATTTAAAATGTATGAGAATTAATCAATAAATGACAAAAGCAAGATTTACAAAAGATAAGCTTTGATATATGTATAGTTATCCTAAGTCCATAAAAAGCAAAAATGAAAATGTAACTTTAAGTGGTAATAACTTTGGTAAATTTCCATTTACCATCGATATTGTTTAACTACTATAAACTTCAATGTCTCAGCTTCAGTTTGACGACAAAAAAAAATCCAAGATGCAGGACTTGAGATAACGAATTTTGAAAAAAAATGCGTAATTATTCACTTTGGCCTTAATATGGTCTTAGTTTATTATATCAAATATTTAAGGTGGGATGTACTCATTAAAAATATAAAACAAGTAGCAAAGTGAAATCAAATTTGAAAATATTCTACTAGTTTTTTAGATAATACCCTCTGTAGCTCATCCAGAAAATCAGATTTCAAACTTTTCAAAAGGAAGTAAAATTTTAATTTAAAAAAGATAATATTCAGTGTTGTTTTGTCATTCTAAAACGATTTAAAAAGTTTCAGTCGAATTGGAAAAAGGTCGGGAAATTTTGGCCGATTCGACATAGAATGACCCACATGAAACAGCAAAAGTGTTTTCAACCAACAAATTTTTTCCGTTCCGAGACCCGAAATCAGGTCCATAAAGTAACAAGTCGGCACTTATACAACTACGCCACACCAGCACCGTATGGGTCGAACAGAGCTATAAAATGATAAATGCATGATACGAAAATAATTGATATGCTGGTACATACTTTACAAATCTAAGAAAAGATGAGAGAAACTGTTAAAAAGTTAAAAATCCGAAAATTATATACAGACACTTCCGGTTCATTTATCGTAATTATCAATATTTGTGATTCAACAGGCTTCACATGGTTTTCAATAAAGTTCCTAGAATTCCCAATGATTTCCTGTGAAAACAGAGAATTTTGACAAATAATATTCCCCGACCAGGACTCGAACCAGCGAAGCTCCCCTCGGAAGAGCTGTGCCAATGCTCGTTATTTAACCCTGCGACCACCTTGGCTATTGATGGCATTTAGACTTGTATAATGGTAATGAATATATGATGGTGGTTTCATTTCTAGCATTAGGAAGCCGAAAAATCTAAAGAATGTGAAAAAAATGTTCTTGGGCGCCCAAAGAAGGTATCTAGGAAGATCATCATTCATAACATAAAATCTAGTTCAAACCAATGGCGTGCGGTGATAATTTTACTAGGGGAAGCATTTTGACGTCCGGGGTATAAAAACCGTAAAACAATTAAAGATGATACGAATTTTCACAAAATGTGAAAATTAACTCGGGGGAGGTCGTGTCTTGCATACGAACGTAACTGGTCGCCCGGGAGAAAACAGACTCCATGGAAAATTTCGTGGCCTAAATGCCTTCTAACATAAAAACAAATATAATAATAATAATAATATAATATAATTCGGTATTTATGAGACTTACAACTGAACTTTATGTATCGAGTACTTTATTTAAAATTATTAACATAAATAAATAATAAAATAATAAATAATAAAATCCATCCATGCATTAGAGCTTTTTTTCTTCTTGCAAAAAATGAAAAATACGTGCATAAACTTTTACACATGGTAAAGTATAATGGTGAATGTTGGGTATATATGGTGAATGTTGATTTGAAAATGTATATATAGAGTTCAGTACTTATGTTTTTCACAGTCTTTACAAAAAATGAATGTGATGTCCGTTCTACTGTTTTCTTACACTTTTCACATTCTCTGGATGGTCTGCGGTTAAAATTCCTGTGACAAATTTCAAGTCTTGTTAATTCTCTTTCTTGCAACTTGTGCTTCTTGTGTTTGCTTTGAATGCAAATATTGTATTAATTTAGGTTATCAACACTCGCGACAATCCTGGTAGAAATTATCTCATAATTAGGGGACGGATTTTAATGGAATCTCATTTTCTTTCTTTTGACTTTAGAACAATGCCGTTTAGTATATAAATTCATTTTATGTTATGACAAAACGAAATTACTCATTTTTATGTCATTTTTTTGTCGATTTCAACTAATAAGTCATTTTTACTTTCCCGTATGTGGAGTAATTTATGTGGTTAGGGAAAGTTATGTAATGCTGCGGAAAATCGATTTCGAGATTTCAAGGGAAATACACGTGTTGGGGGTCTCCTAATACCGAAAAAGTGGTTTTTTCAAAACGTCCGTCCGTCCGTCCGTGAACAACACTAGCGCCGTTTAAGGCTAAATGTACCGAAAAAAACTTGTAGGAAAATTCAATAGATCGCAGCACCATCAGCAGGAATTTACTTTACCGATAACGTCTGAACAAATGGTCCGATTTTCGATCTGTAAACGGCATTTGACTCCTGTTTATAATAGAATTTACGCTACGAAGCCCTTTTTCCAAAAAAACTAGCAGAAACTCTATTTTTAAAATTTTTCTCGTACTTCCGGGAACAATTTCAAAAATGTGGGCTTATAGCGCGATGGCGACACGCTTCCAGAATCCAACGCCGTGTCAAACATGCAAATCGGATAAATAGGAGCGACGGTAAGTCAAATTTCGAAAAACACCTCACCCCACTCCCCATTCCCCTTCCACGCCGCCGGGACATCCCGGCATTCATTGTTGGCCGGCGGCGCGGTCAAGCCGGCACGGGCGAGCCGGGCGGCGGCCGCCGCGGCGCGGCGACGGGCAAGAAGACTGAACTTTCGGGGGCAGCAAGCCAGACACCCAGTCACTTCGTTGATGCTTCCGTCACTTCGCATCTCAAGATATTTTTTCCCCACATATGAAACTAGTTATGCTGTAATAGGGGTAAACGGTCTCGTATCATCTTTAATAGTAGTATAAAACTATTACCTTATTCACATATTCCATCTTCCTTCGAATACCATCATAAGAATGTCTGAGGTATCACTCAAAACACCGATCCCGCTTTGGTGCTGATTTCAAAAAGAAAAAATCGAACTAATTGCGTAAATATCACCCATATTCCATCTCCTCACATCGTATTTTAGATATATTTTACTTCTAAGATCTTCCATTACCATTTCACTACCGGAAAAAACAAGCGGAGATAACGCAAGAGCTCTTTTATCCTACGACTCGATTCATCATTTCAAAACGGCGTTTGTCACCTTGATAGAATTCACCTGGTTAATCCCCTCTTCCAAGTAAAACAGCCGAATCGAATTTTTAAAACGTTTTCGTACTTTAGGACAAATTGCACATACTTTCTCATAGTAATCTAATATCTTTGGTCTGGGCCAATTTTACCATCTTTCCCCATCTTCTGACATCTTGCTGACATCTATCGCCGCCCAAAATACATTTTTTGAACTTTTCTCATTTTCAGCTTCTTAATGGTAGATACGAAATATTACTTTTAGGATATTAAAGAAGAGTAAAACTTCGTCCTATATAGGAATTTTCATTGATAAATTTGGAGCCGCTCTTAAGAAAATTGCGTTTAAGCGTTACTGTAAATGCGAAAATGGAAGCTTCGGAATTTTCAGAAGAATTTTTCGAGTTTTCGAACAACTTCGTTTGTTGACATTTAAAGCACTTCTACTCACAAATGTAATAATGTATAAAATTTCTGGAAATGTGAATATTAATGGCGTGAGAGACACTTAAAAATACATTTATTAATTTTTTGAAAAATCAAAAAAATACAGCCAAATTAATTTTATGTTAACTTAAAGAATGCAAATAGCATTCGTACGAAAAGTTTGAAGAAGCAATTTGAGAAAATGGCGTTTGAACATTTGTGCAAATTCGGAAGTTTCAGTTCATTTTCACAGAAAACATCTGAGTTGTCGAGGAACTTTTAAGACATAATGTAAAGCACATGTACTCGTAAATGTAATAGTAGGGAGTTTTTGCACCCTCGAACGTTACGTACTATCGATCTTCTGCTCATTCGCAGTGCACGTTTCGCATCACTTTGGTGCATCTGCGCATGCGCAAAAGATCGATAGTACTTAACGTTCGAGGTGGCAAAAGTTCCCTAATATGAACAAATCGCCGTTAAAGAAAATATTTACTAAATGAAAGGCTAGTCAAAGAATTACATTTTTGTAATTTTTGAAAAAACAAGGGAATAGAGCAATATGGCGTTTATGTCATCTCAGAGTACATTAGGTACTATCCTTTCCAAAAGTTTAAGGTAAAAAGTTGAAGTCGATTTTGAGAAAATCTTGTTCTTGTAATTTTTAAAAATTGCACAAATTGCACTCAATATTGCGCGAAAACTACTAAAAATTTCAAAAAAATGTGCATGACCTTATTGAAAGAACTAAGTATGAAGAACAAATATAATTTTAAGGGAAAATCTCTATCTTCAATTTTGTAGTTGTAGGAAGACGCCGAAAAAAAATTCGAACTTTTGCAATTTTCCCAAAATCAGTCAGCAATGAAAATAAGAGCTATGCCACCTTGAGTGTATTTTACTTTATTCTTACAATTAATTTAAGGAAAGCATTTGGAGTAATTTTTGATTGATTGTTAGTGATTTTGGGCGCGTCAACTGCTTTGGTCATTAGTCCCGTAAGTGCAATGCATGTTTATTTCATCGTGAGGTGGAAGAGATGTTGTCCGCTGTGCCGATGGCGAGATCCGGCGCCGACCTTCCGTCCACTAGCGGGGCTTCCCAACCAGGTATCTGCCACCAGCGGGGCACCACCCCAGCCGGGACAAGCTCTAAATCACCGACCGATTTACCTGTCGGCTTGCCGTGTTCTTTCTTAACAAGGTATCTCCCACCAGCAGTGCACGGCCCACAGCCGGGACAAGTTCCAATCCTCCCACTGGTCTCCCAGCATATATGGTAGTGTTGTGCAAGTTAGTGTGTGTGTGTGTGTGTGTGAAGATAGGACAAGGAAGAGGAAGGAAATATCGCGGGAGGTCCGTTTGTTAGGGTATTTCTCCGGCATTCGTTTGATGTTGATCGGAGAAACTATGGAAAACTTCCAATCAGAGCAGCCGGTCGCTAGAATTTTCCTCCAGACATCGGTTGAATTCTACATCTAACTGACAAGCTAGTGTTGAAAAATCCTGCCACCGTCGGGACTCGAACCTAGCACCTCTCGGTCAGAGGCATTGCAGTGACATCAGTTGATGCACTGAGCCACCTATCCTGTTTGACATTTTTGAGAAAATGTTGAAAATGTCCCTGGGGCTTAATAAAAAGTATCTCCAAAAATTAATGAATGTTTTTAAAAATCGCAGAACTTCGACTCAGACCAGATCGACAGGGGTTTATTCAGTTGAGCAAAAATTCTACACATAGTTTAGGCGCTAGTGGTGTTCACATATGCCCAGACAGGCAGACACAGACAGATGGACGGACGAACGGACGTTAAAAAGTCAAAACACACATACACCCTTTCGGTATCAGCAGGGCCATCTTTAGGCACAGGCAGACGAGGCTCGTGCCTCAGGGCCCCCCATGATCAAAGGGCCCCCACAGATAATAAAAAATATATAACAAAACTGAACTAGTGGTGTTAGAACAGCACGTACTTAACCGAATTATAAAAAACAGCTTCGCAATATTAAGATATTGCATTTTCTGCGCTACTAACACCTTAGCTATTGAGTTTTTCATTCATATCGCACAAATAATTATATCCATCAAATTTCAGTATTGCTGAATGGCTGGTTAATATCAAAGGCAATGTTTTCCATGAGTGAGGTTTTTTTTATTTGCTCCCAGAAGACACACAGCAATGTACGAACTCGTGGAACCTACAATGTACAAACTTTCCAATAACAAATTACATTAAAATCAATTATTTTTATTTTCCTTTACATACGTATATACGGAGTATTGTAAGAAGTGGCCGACATTTTTGTTTTAATTTTTGCAAAACCAGGCATTTTAACGAACATGAGACATGCACCATTCTCTTAAGCTACCTTTATGCTAAGGTCCCAATTTAATCAAAATTTCTGAGGTGTCTAAGAAAAACTGGTTTAAAGGAAATAAAAATTGCACATGTTTGACACAGAATATCGCAAAAAATACGCATGTTCCGAAAATTTGAATTAGGGGCCCCGAAATCTGAGTGCCTCGGGTACTTTCAAACCCAAAGACGGCCCTGGGTATCAGGGGACCCCAAAACGAGTACTTCCGTTAATATCTCGAAATAGATTTTTCCGCAGCATTACATAACTTTGAGTAACTAACACGAGAAAGTAACTGGTGGTGCTACAGAATGGCACAGACTTTCCCGTATTAGTTTTCAATTTCCTATAGTCTCAGCCAGCTATTCGGACTTTGTCGTAGTAAAATTTACTATTTTGTTGGCATGGGCTAGATTTATTGCCTTGCCCCATCTTGCCACCTGCCATTTAATGCACCCAACTTATTTTTTAGGTTTTCTCAATTATTCGGTTTCCTAATGGTAGATTCAAAATATTGCTTTTAGAATATTAAAGAAGACTGAAACCTTGTCCTTTACGACAATTTTCATTCATAAACTTGATACCGTTTTTAAGAAAAGGGTGTTTAAGCGTCTGTGGCAATGTGAAATATGAAGCCCTTTTTCACAGGAATCTTGAGAGTTTTTTTTTTAAATTTATTTTAAGATATTTTAAGCTCTTCCATTCACAAATGCAATAATGTTTACAAATCGCTGCAAATGTGCATACAAGGCATGCGAAATATTTAAAAAATACATTTGTGTAAATTTTGAAGAAAAACAACAAAATAATACAACAAAACTTTTTTGTTTCCTTAGACAGTGCATTTCACACTATACGTACAAAAACTTTGAACAAAAAATTTGGAACCTTTTCAGAAAAAATTGGCGTTTGAGCGTTTCTGAAAATGCGAAATTTCGAGTTCATTTCCAAAAAAAAAATTTTAGTTTTCGAAAAACTTTAAATGATATAATTTAAAGTACGTGAGCTCATAAATCTAATAATGTGAACAAATCGCCGATAATGTAAATATAAACGACGTGACAGGCTATTCAAAAAGTTTCATTTGTGTTATTTTCGCAAAAACAAAAGAATAGAGCAAAATAGCGTTTATGTCATCTCTTAAAGTACATTTCGCAATATCCCTACCAATAGTTTAAAGGGAAAAAATGGAGCCGATTTTGAAAAAATCTTGCTTTGTTATCTTTTAAAGTTGCATATATTGCACACAAGATTGCGCCATAACTACAAAAATTGTTTTAAAAAAATTCATGATCTTAATGAAAGAACTAATTATGTACAACAAATTTCTTAGAAAGTAAAAGTCTCTATCGTCAATATTGTAGTTGTAGGAAACGCCGAAAAAAATTCAATCTTTTGCAATTTTCGAAAATTCAGTTATCAGTGAAATCGGACCTAAGCCATGTGTATTTTATTCCATTTTTACGAGAAATATAAAGAAAAAAGTTTGAGCCATATTTGAGCAAATTTTTAAAATATCCGGGGGGGGGGGGTTCGTGTAATGTATCTCCAAAAAGTAATGCACGTTTTTGAAAATTGCAGAGCTTCGAATGACAGTAGATCGACAGCTGTTTTTTGTTGTTGTTTTTTCCAGTTTGGAAAAATTTGTACGCAGTGTAAACGCTAGTGTTGTTCACATACACCAGAGACACTGACGGACGCTTTTCCGTCAATCAATTTTTCGGTATTAAGGACCCACAAAACATGGATTCTGGCTACACCACGAGTTACAGGAAGTAATTTACTATACAACAACACGATTTATCCACATTTTCATTATCAGGACTCGGCTTTGAGAGTTTTCCTGCGCACGATATAACTTTCTCTTCGTATTAAGATTGAGAAGAGAGATAAAGTAAAATAAATGTTCACAATTTGAAATTCCATTAATAAAATATTAATTATATCGAATTTAAAAGTAACTACTTTTTCTGCCTACTGTTTTTTTTATTTCTCTCTATCAGCAATGAAAACAAAGAGATGCACGTAGAAAATGCAGACACGAACAGAGAATCTTTGAAGCACTCTGTTCGAAATCTTTACGTGCAGCACATAGGAATGTCAGCAATTCTGAATTAGTATTAGACAAAATATGCTCATTGCAAAAATATAAACACATTTAAATAAAAACTATTTTTCAAAATTAATTAAATATATTTCCGGAAATAATTTCAAGAAATTTGGTAATTTGTGAAAATACCTTAATAATTAGCAAATAATATACTGTTAAGCAGATATTAAATGATCAGCAAAATATGTAAAATACGTAATACAGTACAAACTTTGTAACGAAAAATTTAAATATTTTGTTAGAATTGCAACAGTTCGCCTAGATTACAAAATGAGAACAGTAGACAAAACATATGTAATTACATTAGACCCGGACTTTAGCCATGAGATCGACAAGCAGTACCGTGAAACAGAATTTTGACGTTACTGAAGATCATTTTTTTACATGACTAGAGAAGTCTATTTATCCGATTTCAGTGTATGATATGGCGTTAGATTCAGGGCATCTCGCCAGCACGCTATTTTACCACTTTTTCAAATATGTCCGCAAGTATAAAAACATTTTAAAAATTCGATTCGGCTATTTTACTGGGAAAAAGATTATCCAGGTGAATTCTATCAAGGTGACAAACGCCGTTTTGAAATGATAAATCGAATCGTAGGATAAAAGAGCTCTTGCGTTATCTCCGCTTGCTTTTTCCGGTAGTGAAATGGTAATGGAAGATCTTAGAAGTAAAATATATCTAAAATACGATGTGAGGAGATGGAATATGGGTGATATTTACGCAATTAGTTCGATTTTTTCTTTTTGAAATCAGCACCAAAGCGGGATCGGTGTTTTGAGTGATACCTCAGACATTCTTATGATGGTATTCGAAGGAAGATGGAATATGTGAATAAGGTAATAGTTTTATACTACTATTAAAGATGATACGAGACCGTTTACCCCTATTACAGCATAACTAGTTTCATATGTGGGGAAAAAATATCTTGAGATGCGAAGTGACGGAAGCATCAACGAAGTGACGGGGTGTCTGGCTTGCTGCCCCCAAAAGTTCAGCCTTCTTGCCCGTCGCCGCGCCGCGGCGGCCGCCGCCCGGCTCGCCCGTGCCGGCTTGACCGCGCCGCCGGCCAACAATGAATGCCGGGATGTCCCGGCGGCGTGGAAGGGGAATGGGGAGTGGGGTGAGGTGTTTTTCGAAATTTGACTTACCGTCGCTCCTATTTATCCGATTTGCATGTTTGACACGGCGTTGGATTCTGAAAGCGTGTCGCCATCGCGCTATAAGCCCACATTTTTGAAATTGTTCCCGGAAGTACGAGAAAAATTTTAAAAATAGAGTTCTGCTAGTTTTTTTGGAAAAAGGGCTTCGTAGCGTAAATTCTATTATAAACATGAGTCAAATGCCGTTTACAGATCGAAAATCGGACCATTTGTTCAGACGTAATCGGTAAAGTAAAATTCACTAAACTTGGTGCTGCCACGTGGTGGCGACAAATTGAACTAGTGTCGGTACATTTAGCCTTAAGGGCTTTCCAACTAGCGGCCCGCGGGCCGCATGTGGCCCGCCGGATCTTTTTGTGCGGCCCGCGACTGCTTTGAAAAACTTTTGTTATACCAACCAAATACAATTGTACAATTCATCTTACTTTTGTTTAATGATATATTAATTTTCGCGTTTATGTACATTCATCATTAAGTATGTTGAATAAAAGTCGTATATAATATCAGGGGCGGATCCAGAAACGAATTTTGGGAGGGGAAATTTTTTATTCAAAATGTTTTGGTCGCAAGTGTCATATTACAGATTATGTAGAATGACGCAGGCTAAACTCAGCTCATGATGCGATACATTGTTATTTGTTTTAATGTTTATACGAAAATATTTTTGCTTGAAAGTTTCGGGACAAATTAAAATTAATAGTTACTGAAACATTTTGGGAGAGGAAATTTCCCTCATTTCCCTCCCCGTGGATCCGCGCCTGATAATATATATTTGTTTCAATATAATCTCAGTAGTTCACGAAAAAAACATCTTAAATGAAGGTGCAGCCCGTGTCTTAACTAGAATTTGGTATGTGGCCCATAAGCCCTTCAAAAGGTTTTGCAAAAATTATACGAATGTATTTTTTTGGAAGATCTTTCCCACCTTATACATGCACATTACTAGCATTTTGTAAACAATATTGTATTTGTAGGTTAAAGTGCTTAAAATGACATCAAATTAAGTGTATCCAAAACTAAAAATTTTTTTTGAGAAGAACTTTAAATTTCGCATTTCTAATAGCGCTTAAACGCCGTTTCTTCAAAGCGGCTTTAAATTTTTCAAAGTAAATTGCCATTTAGGACGAGGTTTGACTGTTCTTTAATATTCTAAAATTAATATTTCCGTTCTACTATTAAGAAACCGATAAATTAAGAAAATGTTTAAAAAAAATACTTTGGTTGGCGATAGATTGCAGCTGGCACGAGGATGTGGCAATTCCAAATAGCTCGCCCAGACCCAAAGAAACAAAACTAATACGGGAAAGTCCGTGCCATTCTGTAACACCTCTAGTTTATCTTTTTGCGTCACTTTAATGCATTTTTCGGTGTTTTCAAATATTTTAATACCATTTTAATGGTAGTTGCTTCAAATAATATTTACGAGATGCAACAAATGTTCACCACAGAATTCCTGAGGGGCCTATTGGATTTCTTCGCTCGTATATGTAATGTCACCCTTTGTGAGTACTATGTAATCTAAGATTTCTGTGATGCCTATCGGCCGATTTAGCGATAAATAAAAGTACAGATTTTCTTTTAAAGAACAGTCCAAACCAAAAGTTTGCAAACTGAGTTGACTTAAAAGGAAGACGCCGCGATTACATCAGCAACATATCCAACAGCTTGAGTTGTTGATCTGAAGTGGTTTTGATCAAATTTTTTACGTCATTTTTCTTTGTTTTAGGGCGCATTTAAAACCTTTTAAGAGCATTTTATTGATAACTTTTGGCAATGTTTTAGGTCATCAAAATCCGCCCCCTACTCATAATAGACCAAGGGCGAATACGGTCCAAACTTCCGTCTGCAATTCTTATGTTTGGTGATTGCTCGAAATATCAGTAATGTTTTATTCTCCTGAAAGTTGATCGTGCCTACTTCGAATGTATCACCGGAAACTTAGATAATCGGAAGGGATCCGTGGGCGTTGCGCCGTGCCGATCGGCCCTGCTTGTCGACGCGGGTTGACCACTCTTAACCTCGCTAGATGCCATGACTATAACCGCGCGGAATGAGTTTGCCAATGCATTCCCTTCCTGCAAGGGAGAACTGCAGGACGGTAGCAAAGAATTAGTCTTTTTAAAATACTTTCTTTAATTTAATATACACGTTCTTGGTATTATTAGGTACTTTATACTTTTATTTTATTATAACGTGGTTAGCACATACATCAAACACTCTCAAAAAGCCAAAATAATAATTTCTTTCGAACTTGAAATAGCTATCAGTTGATCACGATGGAACGCATTAGGCAACTCATTCTCGCGCATTCACGGACAGACCCGATATTTCACGAGGCATGAAGTCGAACGCCTGCACCCTCCAAGAACGAAGCTTCGCTTACGTCACGAGACGAATCTACACACCGCGGTGCACCGTTTTGAAATCATCGATTGTTACGGTTCAATAACTAGTCTTAGAATATGAGTTGAGTAAACGGTTTTGCTCTGGCCATAAGCAACGAATAATATAATTATAGAAAGGACTTTTTCTGTGCTTTGATTAGGGGAATGACTCATTCCCTTCATTCCATGGCACGCCACTGGCTCAAACTATAGAGATTAGAAAACTAAGTTCTGCAAGAAAGTCTGTGCCATTATATAGCGCCACTAGTTTATTTACTTGCCGTCCCTTATTGCACTTGTGGAGAAAATTTAAAGAAAACATTTGGAGCGGTTTTTGAGAAAAAAATTTCGCAAATTTCAAGCACCAATTACGCAAAAACTACTGTTTTTTTTTCAGAAAATTCTCCATGTAATTTTTTAAAGGACTAATTTTGTACAACAGACATTGAGGCCAAAATCTCTATCTACACTTTTGTAGTTTTAAAAATATTTTTTTGAAATTTTCCAAAAACCAAGCATCACCCGGAAATCGGATTAGCGCCATATTTTTTACCGTCCCTTATTACGTAAGTGAAGAAAATTTAGACAAAATTTGGAACGGTTTATGAGAAACAAAATTTTAGTAAATTTCACACTCAACGTACGCCAAAACTACTTTCTTCAAATAAGGGATGAATGATCTTATTTAAAGAGTTAATTTTGTACAACCAACTTTGTCTGAGTCAAACATTTCTATCTTCAATTTGGCAGTTTTGAAATTGTTTTTTGCAATTTTCGAATAATCGGGAATATCAACGAAAATGATACCTGCATCACTCTTAAACGTCTTTCGCACGATTCAACAACAAAATTTAATCAAAAAATTTGAAGCCACTTTTTTGAAAACTTCGAAAATGTCCAACGGCTTCATGTAAAGTACCCCCCAAAGTTAAAATATCAGTTTCAAATTCCAGGCGCCTCAACGTCAGAAAAATCGATTGGGGAATATCAAATTTGAAGAAAATCGGCTGAACGGTTTAGGCACTAGCGTTGACCGCAGACGGACAGACTTTTGCCGTCAATCGATTTTTCTGTATCAAGAAGCAACGAAACAAGAATTTTGGCTACACCACGAGTTCGAGAATTTTTTTTCCTAAATTTAGCAATAGAATTTATCCACTTTTCGTTACCAGATCCAAACTATAAGAGTTTTTCTGGTGAAAATTTGCCATTTTCCGGCGCACGATTACGTAACTTTCTCTTCTTACGAAGTATTCGTAAGGCGAAAAAGTAAAAATCTCAATTTTTCGATTTCCTAACGTTAGAACCGAAATATTACTTTAAAAATATTGAAGTAGAGTAAAACTTCGAGATAGAAGAAAATTTTGTTGAAAAATTTGGAGCCGTTTTTAAGAAAATGGCGTTAGGGCGTTACTGAACATGCGAAAATTATAGCTCTTGTTAACAAAAACCTCTTGAGTTTTCGAAAAGATCCAAACGTTTTGTATGAATAGTACTAAATGCATTATTTAATATGACAAAGCTGATTTTTGAATATGTTTTGTTTGTTCAAAATTACACAAATGTAAGTATTTGAAATATCTCTCATGCCGTTAATGAGCACATTTCCAGCAATTTGTAAACACTCTTTGATTTCTGAGTTAAGGTGCTTTAAATGACTTCCAGTGAATGTTTTCAAAAACTCAAAAAATTTCTGTGAAAAAGAGCTTCAAATTTGCATTTACAGAAACGCTTAAATGAAATTTTCTTAAAAAAAGGATCAAAATTTTTCAATGAAAATTGCCATTTAAGAAGAGGTTTTACTGTTCTTTAATATTCTTAAAGTAATATTTGGTTCTACTGTTAGGAAATTAAAAATTTGAGAAAAGTTCAAAAAAATGTATTTTGCGTAATGATAGATGGCAGCTATCGCAAAGCTTCATGTATATTGGGCAGCGATAGATGGCAACAAATGTATGGGGCAAGTCCGAATAGCTAGCCCAGACCAAAGAAAATACAGTAAAACCCCTTTATAAGAGACGTCTGGGGGAATGGAATTTTGTCTCTTATAAGCGGGAAGTGGGAAATCCGTTTTTGACGTGTTTAATGAGATGTTACTGTATTTTTAGTGGATTAGTATGATTTGTACACTTATTTTAATCTTGAGGAAATATAAATTAGTTGATTCCAGAGCCCATTTAACTAGATCTATTGAGTGAACGTTATGACATTTAAAGCACATGTGCTCATAAATGGATTATGTGAATAAATCGCCTCTAATGTAAATATTGACACGAGAGTTATAAGAAAATTACATTTGTGTAATTTTTGAAAAAACAAAAGAATAGAGCAAAATTATGTTAAAGAGTCTCATGAAGTACCTTTATAACTATCACTACCAAGAGTTTAAAGAAAAAATTTGGAGCTGTTTTTGGGAAAATCTTGTTTTTGTGAATGTTTATAATTTCACTCAATATTACGTGAAAACTTTGTTTTGTACATAATGTTAATGAAAGACCTAATTACAGAGAAAAAAATTATAAAAAAATTTCTATCTTCAATTTTGTAGCTGTAGAAAAACACCGCAAAAACTGCAAACTTTTCCAATTTTCGAAAATTTAGTTAACAGTGAAAATCCTAACAATGTCACCTCTGTAAGTGAATTTCACTCTATTCTTACAAGAAATTCAAAGAAAAAATTTAGAGCCATTTTTGGGGAAATTTTGGAAATGACCCACGGGCTTCACGTACAGTATCCACAAAAATTTAGAATGTTGTTCAAAACAGAAGTTTCGAGCGGAACCAAATCGATCGCGGAATATTCATTTTGGAAAAAAATGTACGAATAGTTTTGACGCTAGTGTTATTCACGGACGGATGAAGGGACGTTTTGAAAAAACAACAACAAAAAACAAAAGCAAAAAACAAACAAAAAACGAACCTTTTTCGGTATCAGAAATCAAGGGACCCCAAAACATGCATTCTGTTAAAATCTCGTAGTCGATTTTATGCAGAATTACATTACTTTCTCTATGTTACGTATATATGTACGTATACAAGAAAGTAACAATTGGAAACACTGGTCAAAACCCTAAAAGCAAAATACTGTGATTTATTCAACTCTGCCTCTGGCAGGTATCAACTGCTGGTTTCATCCAATCGGGAGCTTGAAAGTCACCATCGTGACGTCACTAGCGACACAGAAGCTTCCGATTGGATGAAACCGTAAACAGCTGATACCTTCTAGAGGCATGGTTACAAAAGTCGCACTATAGGCGTCTTCTATTGCCAAAAGACCCGAAGCTTACTGAATGAGCTTTCTTCACGAGAACTTCACACAATCCCCCCCCCCGCCGGTGGCATTGGTGTTGCGAACCCCTGCTCCAGCTTATTTAAGCACGTGTCCCAACCCTTACCACGCTGAGGAAATTCCTGATTCACCTGGAGGAAAATCCCACGCTTTGTCTCTTACAAGCGAGAAGAAACGCATGGCGGGGAATAAATTCTTGTGCATTATACGCGGGAATCTCTTATAATGGGGTCTCTTAAAAGCGGGAAATAAATGCATTGTTTATATACAACTGACCTCGGGACCGTGAATTTTGTCTCCTATAAGCGGGATTCCTTTAAAACGGGGTCTCTTATAGCGGGGTTTTACTGTAGAAAACTAAAATGAAAAAGTCTATGCCATTCTGTAGTGGAACTAGTTTTTCAAACATAACTTCTTTTGAATTATTGATTTTTTTACCCATTTTCTGAACAGATAATACAGTTCACTTTTTTTTACAAAGTTTACACAAATGTTGAAGGTTAAGTTACCATATTTTTTTTAATGAAGGGTTTAATTAATCTTTTAAAACTCAAAACAAAAGCAGGGGCTCATATTATCACCTTCCTCCTCTATAAAAAAAACTAATAAAGACTTTTGATCTTGCCAGAAACAGGATTGCATAGTCATTAAAAGAATTTATTAATGTAGATTTTAAAATCTGTATCCTAGAGTAATGTATAAACATTTGTGATCAAAATAAATAATAAATATTTTCAATGTTTCAATATAAAATTCACTGAGAAAAATGTATTGTCAAATTTACAGTTAGGCCTGTTCAATTAATAACGTTCTAATTAATAACATTCAATAATAAATTAAATAATTAACAAAATTGAAAACAATGTATATAATTGCAACACAAATAACTTAAAGTATTAATATAAAAGAATATTTTTGTGTTTATAATAGTGCCCAAATTTATCAATGAAAGATCCAAAATCCTGCTTCTGACTATTATAAAGAAATTTGTAGATATGGCCAGGGCTGGATTTAAGTATTGTGGGGACGCGAAGCACAAAATTGTGTCCCCTTCTGTAAAAACAGCTTCATCTTTATTAATAAAAAAAACTGATTTTAATACAAGTACTTTCTGTACAAATACTAGCGAAAACTAATAATTTTTATATAAAATTTTAAATATAATCTATTTATTACATTAAATACATTTTATGTTACAAAATGTGGAGATAGGATTGGTTTGAAGGAGAGAGATTATTCTGTAACATATATTGCAAATGCATGTCTGAAAATTTCCTGTTTCAATGAATAACATGTTAAAATATAATGAAAGAGGTAAAATCTGTAAAATTATGTAATAATACCCAAATATTTACAATAAAAATGTTTCTAATTAATCAGAAAGTCTTGTAAACGAAAAAATATTATTGAATCCTTGTGACTTGTACCTATAACATCATGTAATTATATGAAAATACTTTCCCTAATAATGCAAGATTTTTTTTTTTCTAACATCTAACAAAATTCCATAATTTTTCCCTTACATTTCCATATCAATGAAATTCTCCAACTTTTCCCAGTTTTCCATAAAGTGGCCACCCTGTAAAAGGTTAGAATTTGAATTCCAAAGGACAAGAGGTATGGTAATAAAATTGGTAAGTTAATTCTTTATTTGCCTCTTAAGTCAATCTGGAAGAAACTGAGCAACAAACTTATGATTTCTTGTGATGGAGAATGAAGAAATAATTTCTAGTAAATTTAATGGCACATTTATTTCATTATTTTTTTTTAACACTGTGCATTATCACCTGATAGGAACAATTGGCATTAAATAAATCAATTTGACAGGTGTTTTGAAATACAATACTCAAATGGAGTTTGCAATTTAGATTACACATTACCTGCATTTGTACATTAACCAAATGCATGTTGCAATTATTTTTCACAAACTGTACAATGCTTAAAAAATTTAATGGAACATAATTGTACTAGATGACTTATGTCAGTGGCTTAACTGCCTGGAGTTCGTTATTCAAA
The DNA here is from genome assembly GCA_031308135.1 of Acheta domesticus. Classification (NCBI taxonomy): domain Eukaryota; kingdom Metazoa; phylum Arthropoda; class Insecta; order Orthoptera; family Gryllidae; genus Acheta; species Acheta domesticus. The sequence continues at coordinate 50,469,219 of JAHLJT010002630.1, forward strand.
TATTATGAAATACATTAAACAATTTGGCACTGAGAAGTTTCTTAGAAGTTTCCAGGAAGTATGTTTCTTAAAACATGCACACATTTTCTCATGTAAATGGCACCATAGTGAGGGAAATTTTTTTTCTTGTTCCATTAACTTTGTTTCATATGGTTTGGAATTCATAATATTTCTGCTTTTTACTCTAGAGGCCTTTTTTACAACTCAGTCTTAGCCTTTGTACATCTGGGCATTCACACAATCAAATATATACAACAAAACATGATAAAATTTTCAAAGGATGATATTATCAAAATACTGTTGAATTGCTAGGTAAAGCACATGTTATGAGATTCAGTTTCTTTTCTGTTATATTAAAACTTACTCTTGCTTTTCCCTAAGTAAAATGGTTTCCTTCTTCTTCCAGCTGATTTAATCTTGTCTATGGCACTTCTGTTTCATTTGGCAGAAACACCTAATGTTTTGGAAACTTTGCAGTGTAAAGCAATATAATTTATCATAAATGGTGCAGAACTGCAACTGTAGTATTTCTGTGGTAGAACATTTTGGAAGCGCTCAAAATCTATTTACACAAAAATAATATAAACTGCCATTCAACACCACTTACAACAAATACCTATTATGCTTTATTTTAACTGCCCTAGGTAGTTGCACATAGCTACTCTACAATAAAAACTAAATCTACTTTCCACCTGCTGCTGGCCCATTTGCAGCTGTGTCATCATCTCGTGGTTCATGTGGTGCAGGTAATTTTTCCCAAGATGGTTCCACATTCCAAATTTCACGAGCATATTCAGCAATTGTGCGGTCACTTGAGAACTTGCCAGGATGAAGCAATGTTGTTGATAGCCATTTCTGCCCATTTTGCTTGATCCTAAAACAGAAAATTCTCAAACTCATCCCTTGATTTGTTAAATTTTTCTTGTTTTATTTTACTAGCCATATATCTTCGTAACAAAGGAATGGTGATCATAACTAAAATAGTGCTTAAAAAGAGCAAATAAAAGTAATAAGTATGAGTAAATGCTAAATTTTTATAAAGATTTTTTTATTGCTTAAAGAGATGTTAAGAAGTATTGGTATATCACTAGTTTGTAACAATGTCCTAACAATATTGGTAATGTTCAATTTAAGTTATGTAATGATAACAGAATGATCAGATTATCTGCTTGTCCATTCTTCTGTACATAAATAAATAAATAAGTAAGTAGGATGAAGAACTAGAATAACTTGATAGTAATACTAACGAAGACTTTCTGTAAAAGCATAAAGAATTCCAAGAATATTTTAGATACATATAATTAATGCACAATTAATAGGCACAGCAGTTAGTAAAGAATTGCTGCATTTGCTAGGTATGTCTGCTAAGAATGTATCTGAATATACAGTGTGACTGAAAATTAAATGGACGGCACATGAATGTTATTGAATGCCTATGCAGTATTTAAACTTTCTTCAAGATTTCGAGTCAGTTCATATCAATTTTGAGGTTAAGAAATCAAGCATGAAGACTGGATTGCTGTTTAAGAATATTGATGCACCTTTAGAAGAGGAAATTTTACACAAGAGCCAAAATGCAATGCTCTTACATTATTAAATCTGTAGTAATTCAAATCGGTTATGAATCAGTTATTTAAACACAGGTTTGTAAAAGAGCATGAAAAAAAAAAAGAAAAGAAAATAAAACAGGAGTAATATTTCAGTTGCAGACGACAACATAAATTTTGAACAAATTATGTTATCTGTATTCCTCTAAATTAACGTTTTTTTATTTTCCAAATGATTCTAATAACTACAGATTAATGTGATCCTATAATTTTTTCTGAGGTCTACGAAAAAGTTGTGTCTCTGTCAAGCTCAACATTTGCGTGCAGTGCACAAAATCACAATCTTTACAACAATTTGAGAAAATGTTATAAGAGAAAATATTTAGAAAACTTTTCAATTGACGCGACGGTTTACTTTTCGTTTCAGTGCAATGCATACTTTTCATTTTGTGTGTAATTAAACAACACCTACATTTTTCAGCATTATTTTGATTTTTGGGCCCCAAATATCATGGCTGAAATCAAGCTTCTGGAATATGGGAGAGAATTGAACTCTCTGCCATTGTTGAGAATTTCAACGAAAAATTTTCAATAGTGTTTGAGAAAATTTCGTTCGAACATTTCAGAAAATTTGCCAATTTTGTTCCTTTATTACGGACCACTTATGGACATTTCATAAAACCATCTTTGGAGATTCTTTGAATCTTATGTGTAAAGAAACACACTAAACAAATAAACACATCTATAATGTAAATTTTGACGGCGTGAGAAACAAATCAAATAATTTACATTTTTGTAATTTTTGAAAAAAAACAACGTAGACCAGTATGACATTTATGTTATCTGATAGAGTATATTTAGCATTATCTTCACCAAAAGATTAAAGAAAACATTTGGGGCCGTTTTTGAGAAAATCATGATTTTGTAATTTTTTAAAATTGCACATATTGCACGCAATATTGCGCGAAAACTATTAAAATTTTCAAAAAAATTACATGAACCTTAAAGAAAGAACTCAGCTATGAAGAAAAAATTTTATATGAAGGAAAAATCTCTATCTTCAATTTTGTAGTTGGAGAAAGACGCTGAAAGAAATTCAAACTTTCACAATTTTCGAAAATTCAGAGTTATCCAGTGAAAATCGGACCTATACCATCTTCATAAGTGTATTTTATTCTATTCTTACAAGAAATTTAAAGAAAAAATTTGGAGCCGTTTTTGATAAAATTTTGAAAATGTCCGGTGGGCTTCATGTAAAGAACCCCAAATTTTGCAGAATCTTTTTCGAAATCTCAAATCTTCGACTAGAACCAGATCGACTGAGGAATATCCATTTTGGAAGAAATCGTATGTATGGTTTAGGCGCTAGCAGGGTGGACAGACTGGACGTTTTCCTTTCAATTGGTTTTTTGGTATCAAGGACCCACAAAACAGGGTTTCTGGCTACACCACATGTTAGGGGATTTTTTTTTCTTAATTTAGCAACTAGCTTTATCCTCTTTTTCGTTATCACGGCCCGGCAATGAATTTTTTTCCGCCGAAAATTGGACATTTTTTTCGCGCAGCATTACATAACTTTCCCTATACTACGTTTATCACTCCGTGTATACGTATGTATACGGAAAAGTAAAAATGATCAAAATTAGAAGTAACAAAAAATGGAAAGTGCACTGTCATATAAATAGGACAGTGGCAAAAAATGTATTAAAAGCACAAGAAAAATTGTGCCAATTAATCTTTACTGGATGCAGAAAAATGCCATGCAATTGTATTATCAATTTTTAAAACAATTCAATAAAATTGATTTCTTTATATTATTATTATTATTATTATTATTATTATTATTATTATTATTATTATTATTATTATTTCTATCATAACTGAGTAGTCCTTAAGGAATTACATTATGGTTCAATAATGTAGCTTCTTGTTGCAACTGTTAGCTTGCCACACAACAGTAAAAAAGACTATTTCCCATCAAAGGAAACTTCAGTTAATTCTTTTCAGATTAACAGCGACTCTTGAGATTTTTTCCCAAGGGTGGTGAAGTTTCATTTGGTGCTTTGACAAGGTTGGTAACAAAAATAGCAAAATTATATAATTAATAATACCTGGTATACAGCTGATACTTTGTCTTGGCACTTGATGTATGCATCGAAGTCTGCAAGAGTGAGGAAGCGATCATACTTCATCAGCACATCTGCCACATCAGCAAACTCTGATGGGTTTTCTGGACTGAAAAATCCATTACGGATCTGGTCCACACACTGTTGGATCTCAGGATTTGCAGCATAGTAGTCATGGGCATTGTATCTACGAAATGGGGAGAAAAAAATTCATGAAAAAGAAAATTTACATACATAAACAATAGTGTGATTAACTTATATTCATAATAACAAATTCACTGTATTCTAGATGTGTTATAGTTACAGGTACCATGGATTCTTAATCTGAACTCAAAAAACAAACTAGATATATGAATGATTTTTACTACCATTTTTATATAGTTTCCTCTATAAAACTGCCCTGAGGAAAAAATTATTATATTTTAATTCAATATTGCTTTGATGGCACACAAAGTGTTCCGCTCACCCCTGACTGCATACACATTAACATTTTGTGCAAACAACCCCACAAAAAAAAAAAAAAAAAATCAAAATATTATGCATACAAGTGATTCATTACCGACCTAAACTACAATATGTTTAGCGGCATTCAATATTCTTTAAATTATTCAATATTCTTTTTTCCATCACTGACATTTTCACTTTTGAATGCAAGTGAATGTTTGTCTTCACAATTAACATGCGATGTATTTCCTGCTTAAACAATGTCATTATTAAACTAGTGGTACTACAGAATACCAGAATTTCTCGTACTATTAAAGTTCATTTTCAAATCTCTCTAGACTGGGCTAACTTTTCAGTTTTGCACTACCCTCTTCCCAACTGACATTGTCATCCAGAAGACATTTTTTAATATTTTCTTAATTTCTCCGTCCCCTAATGATAAAACTGAAATGTGACTATGAGTCTAAATATTGTAAATATCACCAGTAATCTAAATATTATGACATGAAAGAGATAAAAAAATTGAGTAATGTTTGGAAAAACAAACAATACAGCAAAATGGCATTTATTTCATCTTATACACGGTATTTAGCATTATCCGTACAAAAGCTTGAAGAAAAACTGTTTGGGCTGTTTTGAAAAGAAATCTTTTTAATACATTTTAACAGTGGCGGCTCCTAAACTTCAGGCCAGGTAGGGCATGAAAAAAAGCTAGAAAATAACTAATAAAAAATTTATTTTGAAGTTTAAGGTCTGTAAACTTTAAAACACTTGAAATTCCTCACTGGTTTCTCATGTATTAACTTGGCTGAATGAAAAGAGAAAACAATTCAATTAAAACAACAAACGGACACGCTCAAGAAAAAATAACTTGCACAGAATTCATAGCTGCTGATATTACGAAGATTACGCGGGCCCTGAGCTAATCAGCATTTCATTTCTCAGACACTACGAGCGTAGTTTGTACATCTGTAAAGTGGTGCTTGCAGTGGCAGTCACAAAAAACTTGTGACCGTGAAGGGCCTTAAGGGAGCATTACCCCCTCCCTTTTTTCCTCGCACTACGAGGAAAAGCTTTGCTGAACGGGAGGGAGCTGGTCACACGAAGCTTGCGGACTTTGCCCTGTTGCCACAACTACCTCGTTATCAGCGCTGTGAAATAGTATTGATATCGCCCCTGAAAACCTTAACGTAAATTCTCTAGAATTATTACTTGATAAGATGACACGCATTTCAGTCCACTATTAATATTTTCCTTTACAAGTGGGAGGGCACGTGACCATTTGACCTTATGGTAGAGCCGCCACTGCATTTTAATATTGTCCAAACTCAAAATTATATGAAAATTAAGTAATGTCATGAAATGTTTTTGGTAAAGACCTAATTGTGACGAATAAATTTCATTTGCAAAAATAGCTGGCATCAGGATACTGGTAGTAGAAGGACACCATAAGATATCAAACTTTTATAATTTTGAAAATTTACAGTTCACAAAAAATTGGGCCAATGGGTATTTCACTCTATTCTTACCCAAAATTTAAAGAAAAATGCAGTGCCACTTTTGAGAATATCTTAAAAATATCTTGTGGGCTTCCATGTAAAACATTTCCAAAATTAAAAGAAATATTTTTAATATCACAGAGCTTTAAGTCTGGCCAGATTGACTAGAGAATATTCATTTTGTAAAAGTTCGTTCAAATAGCACTAGTGTTATTCATGGATAAATGGATGTTAAAACAACAACAACAACAACAACAACAACAACAACAACAACAACAACAACAACAACAACCCTTTTTCAGCATTAAGGGACCCCAAAACCATAATTTCCATTGAAATGTAAAAATCTATTTTTCACATCATTACATAACTTTCTCTACACTTCATGTAATACTCATTACAAAACTTTCTCTATACTACATGTATTAATATAAACAATTACTGTTAAGTTGTATCATTAAAAAAATAAAAATATCTCTTTATGAGAATGCTATCTGTTTAGAAACATTTTGAAACTATTTACAAATGATATTTTTTTTGGTTGTTGTTGTTGTTATGATTGTTTTAAATCTATGAAATCCAGATTTCAATTTTTTTATATGACTTTTTGAAATTTCAAATAACACAAAAATTTGCAACTTTCGTTTGAGCATGTCTTTTAAAATGAATAAACTTTCCTTTCAATTCTCTAACTCTGAATTAACCAGAGACCACTGCAGTTGCATCCACAAAAAATAATGAAGATTGAAATGTCGTCATCGTCGTCGTTGCTGTCATCATCATCATCATCATCATCATCATCATCATCATCATCATCATCACCACAAACTGTTGGTGTTTAGGCTTAACAGCCTGTTTATTTATTTATTTATTTACGTCAAAAACAGTTAAAAAACTGCGTATGACGAGCTATGGGGAGAAGTGAATTTTGTGCACGTTTTCATAATTCTGTGGTCTCTATCCTAAACCATATTCTAGTCGAATTTTGAATACAGAAAAGAGAGTTTTTTTTCGAGTTTTGTTGACAAAATATTCGCTCCTATATAATAAAATATATTTTCAAAGGTAAATTAGCTATAAATTCCTGCCCTGAACCCTCATGTTCTTCATGAAAGAATAATACTTTTTGCCGTGATAATATGAAAAACGATAATTTGAATAACTATATTTCCCACTGAAATTCAGAAGACGTGCACAAATAATGAAGTTACATTTATGTCCAGAAGCAAAACAAGGGACCATCTCAGCATTTGCTCAAGGATCAGGGAAACTGGACGAAAAACCTGATCGAGATGGGGGCCATCAACCCAGAAACTGTGGTACAATACTTGTTACAGGTTCTTTAGAATTATACAGTCCAAATGATAAATAATTACATTAACTATCATTGTTAAAATTAATTCTACTTTCCTTTGTTAAAATTGTTAAATTTAACAATTTTGTTAAACAACAATAATTGTTAGCAACAATAATTGTTACATTTAACATTTGTTTCCATTGTTAAAATTAATTCTACTGTTCAATTATTTATGCAGTATTCCTAGTAGTTAGTCTTCCAGGTGTTCCTGCTGTTGCCACTTTGTTTATGGTCTTCCAACATCTCTATTCCCTGCTGATTTATATTTCCATATTCATTTTGGCCATCAGTTGTTGTTCATTCTTTTAAGATGATCTTGCTATTTTCTTTGAGAGTTTTCTATTTCCTTTACTTAATCATTAGTTTTTAGTTTCTTTCTAATGTCTGTTTCTCAGTCTGTCCCTTCTGTAACTCTTACAAGGAGTCTCAGAAATCTCATATGTGCTGCTAGTATTTTTTGTTTCTCTCTCTCTTTCATTATCCACTTGGAGCAATAAATGGTAATAGGTTTAACCATTACATTATGTCTTTTGAATTTTGTTTTCGCATCCATTGTCTTTGCCAAAGTGTCATTTAATTGTTCCAGAGATTCTGATGTATTTTATACAATTTATTTTCTGAATCCTCCTGGGTGTGGTTAAATACACTTACGATACTTCCAAGATATGAAAATTTGTTGACTTGTTCCACTATTTCTCCACTTATTACAATTTTGGCTCACTTCTGTTCTTTGCCTTGTAGTGCCATAACTTGTTGTTTGGAACTAAAATTTTCATAAAATATTTCTGGGGCTCTTTTGCGAGTTCAAAAGCTGCTCTTTGCAGATCATTTTCAGAATGTTATGACTCTTTGATCATCAACATATAAGATTGTATTTGTCTTTCCTAATTTGGATACCCTGTTTATTTTTCTTCCTCCAGTTTCTCACTAGGTGGTTGATATATTTGTTTTTTTCTTTCAGTATTTCCCAGTGTTTCTGTCTGTTTACACGGTCATATGCCTTTTCATAATCTATGAATATTATAAAAGTTGGCAAGTTTCTGTCTTTTCTTTAGTCTATTATCATCTGTAATAAGAAGATGGCATCTTTAGTGTTCCTTCCCTTTTGGAACCCACACTGTTCTCAGTGGCGTACCTATGGGATGGCAGGCATGGCATGTGCCATGGGCGCCACTCACAAGGGCCACTATTTACAGTAACCCGTTAAAACAAATAACGACAACCTTAATTTCAAGCATACCCAAAGGGGCACAAATTCTACGCTTGCCATGGGCACCTGAAAACCTAGATACACCTCTGACTGTTCTTCTCCCATGAAATTCTCAGCTATTACACTGAGTGTTTCTCAATAAGTTTGCATAAAGTTTTGATGCTGCTGATAATAAGTGTGATGTCCCTATAGTTGTCACAGCTCTTCCTTAAACCTGTTTTGTGAATATTCATGACCAAACCCTCTGGCCATTTTATTGGTATTTTCCTCTCTTATCATACTTTGTTGAAAAGTTCCACTAATATTTCTTTTAGTTTGTTTCCTCCATGTTTATAGGTTCTATACTGATTCATCTGATTCAGGTCTTTTCCTATCTTTTGATTTCTTTAATACTGTCTCTAGTTCTTCAATATTCAAGAGGTGCCCATATCATCACTGTCACTATTGTCATCTATTTCTTCTATCTCTGTTTGTTCTACGATCTGTATTGTTCTATAGGTTGGAGTAGTACTTTATCTAGTTCTCTTCAGGGATTCTAGTGTGATTTTGTCTTTCACATTCATTTGCAGTATTTTCAAAATTTTGAATCCCCATTTGTTGGGGGCCAGAGATGTCTCTTTCTATTCTTTTGATTTGATCAATTTTCTCCAGTCTTTTTGTCTGTGTATTCAGCTTATACATCTTACTTTGGCTCTTAGTTTTTTTATTCAATGTAATGTTACACTGTTCTTTTCAGAAGGTACGATCTATATGTTTGTTTCTTTTGATTTACTATCTTTCTCATGTCACTGTCCCATGTTCTCAACCATTTTATTTTCTTGAATGGTTTGTAACCTATACTGTCTTGTCCTGCTGTAAACATTGCTGGTTTAAGCGACGTCGAAAATGTTTCGACATTTTGTTTCTTTACCGTTTGTAATTTTCCTCTTAATCTTCTTCCATATAGTGTTCTGATGCTTTCATCTTCTAAAAGGTATACCTTGAGTTTAGCTGATGAAATATTCTAATTTTTCTTGATTTTTGTGCATTTTATGTTTAATTTAATTTTGCTTTCTACCAAATATTGGTCTGTGTCTTCCCACTCCCTCTGCATACTTTCATGTTTTTGACAATATAGAAATGTGTAAATCAATAACATATTTACCAACTATTTAAAAGTTTTTCGAAAACTTTCACATGGTTGGTAAAAAAAGGTCTCTAACAAATGATATCTTTCAAGTGAAAACAAACATACCCTCGTTTCTTCAGTGCCTCTACTTCATCCACAGTCATTCCAAAGATGAAGATGTTCTCCCGACCCATTTCTTCAGCCATTTCCACATTGGCACCATCCAAGGTTCCAATTGTCAGGGCTCCATTCAACTGGAATAAGATGAGCACAAATTGGTCATCTAAAAACTATACTAGAGTAAGTAATTCTTGAAAGTTTAAAGTCAAAGTATTGTTTCTCTGGTGCACGACAAAACAAAACAATTAATTCATTTCTAACTGAATGAACTATTTTTTTAGGTTTCCCAGTCTGAAAATTCTATTAATGGCTAATTAATAGACCATGGACCAAATTAAAAACGTATGTGAATTTTTACATTTTAAACAAGTGCTATTTTATTGCCCTAATTTAATTCTACTTTGTGCTTTTCCCAATAAGAAATGAACACTCCTATGTGGTGGGGATGGGGGAGATATCTAACTGCATTTTGAATTTCTGGAGGTTTCTTTTTTTATTTCACTCAATTTATTTGAAGGTTTACATTTGTGTCATATCTCAAGAGTTTCATGCGGTGTCATAAATTGAACAAATGGAGGCGTAATTCCTTGAGTTTCATTTATTTACTTGGTGGTCGTCTATACATTATATAATACTAAAAGAGGACAGAGGGGGTTGAATTGAATTGAATTGAATTGAATTGAATTGAATTAAATTGATGCCTTATTTTACATGGCGAGACTCAGGCCATAAGGCCTGCTCTTCCATCTGACCACGCAAATTTTGTTATGCACCTTTCACCAACTAGTGAAAACTAGGGCGACGAAACAGGCGATTTGAATTTAGGTCAGAAGCTTCATTTAGGCTTGAGGATCTTTTACATGCAATAAATCTACTAACATGGGACACCCAGCTTTACCTCTGAAGGAGGTTCTACGAAGAATTTTTTCCACCCTTTCACCTTTGAGGCAGCATAATGCTGCATTACATAGAGGTAGGGGTGTTAGATTCATGTTAGAGCTAATGTTTTGTTGTTTTTTTTTTCCTCTTTAACATTTACAGAAATAATTCCTTTTATTCAGTCTGAATAAAATAGTTATTCCTAGGAATTAGTTAAAATAGTTATTCTGAAGGAAATAGTTATTCCTCAATATCATATTTATTAAATTTGTTAGATTAGAAAGAAAATGTTCTCAACTGATGTACAGTATATTCTAGAATCCAATTAAATTGGCTCAGTGTCTTTATGATTATGAAAAGTTTTTTGCCAGTGCATCCTTTCTTCACTTAAAAATTGTCCCATACTGTTACATATAGAGTGCATTATCAACTAATTCTGAATATTTTAAATTTTAATATGATACAAATAAATTAATAAAATTGTTTTATTACTATTACATAATTTACTGTTACTTATTCTAAACGGGGAATGCTGTTGCAAGTGGTATGTAATTAATACAGGAGGAGATGGGATATTCAAAATACTCCAGATTTACATTTATATAATTTAAGGATAACTCTTTGTGCGAGTTAAACAAAAGGAAACACATGAGTAAAATAATAGCAAATGTTTAGTCATGAGCATTTTTAATCTTTTATGATTTTTCCATTTGCCACAATTTGGTTATCTTATATACTATATTGCCAAGTCTCCTCATTAATTTACCACTGCTTCATGGAGCAAATTTAATGCAAAGCAGGGTAGGAATTAAGACCACAATTCATTTGTTTGCTGCTATAATGGATGTAATACAGCAAGTGTTCAGACACTTGTCCCAACTACTGAAAACTAAGCATGTTTACACGGAAACTCAAACAACAGCTTCAATTATGTTGTTTGTTAAATAGTATTTTCAAAAACAGTATATTGCTATTAAAACACAGCCCTAGATATTTATGGTTACAATGAAAGGAACACAATTTAAATGTGAGGTGCAGAAGAATTTAGTTCTAAAGCAAAACTTAATTCATGCCCAAGACAGAAAAACAAGAACTAAAAGATATTTAATTTTTTTTTCAATTAATTTTAAAATTTTAAGAAAACCAGGAACTATTCAATGGAGGTATATCTACACTTTATACAAAAATTTGAACACAGTGAGTTCACACTACATGAATTAGCTGTGAAACAGTGCCTGAAAAAAATGGACAAAGGCATCTTTTCTGTATGGAATTTGTAAAAATGTATGGAATTTGAAACAGTAAATTTGATTTGTAGTTGAAATTATGTAATAAATGAAGAAAAATAAAAAAATAACAAATATATCTGGTTTGTTGTCCTTTGGTTGTTTTAAATAAGTTTTTTCATCTTGTAATATTTTGTAAAAGTGCTCAAGTCAAATTATCTGAATTTTTCCAGGACCTACAACTTTTTCAAGTGTGCAACAAATGTAGAAAATCTAACAGAAGGTTAGTGACACTTAATGTGCAGTGTAAATTGTCATGTGAAGTAAATAAAAACAAAAACCATTAGTATTGACTTAACAGGCACATTTCATATACTAATGTACAAATTTATCTTACTGTATACTAGTAAACTCACCATAAACTTCATATTTCCTGTTCCGGATGCTTCTGTACCTGCAGTAGAGATCTGTTCACTCAAATCAGCAGCTGGCATGATCTTCTCGGCAAGTGTCACTCTGTAGTTTTCTAGGAAAATCACTTTCAATTTATCTCCAACAATGGGGTCATTGTTCACAATGTTGCCAACAGCATTGATCAGCTTAATAATCTTTTTTGCCATATAATAGCCTGGAGCAGCCTGAAAAAAAGCAAAATTATGTATTTCAATAAAGTTCAAAGACTTAATTCAATTGAAATAGGTAATGAGATTTCATAACGTTGTTAAGTTATGATTACGTAATAACTAAGTTATAATTCAAATTCATTATTCTTAAATTTATTGGCATTTAGGAAACTTTTGTTTCTAATTCAATTTTCAGAAAAATGGTAGTTTTTTCTCTCCCAGTTTTTTAACAATGCTGGTTTTGTAATTTGCTTTTTTTAATGCAACAAATACGCTGTTCCATACTTTTTTAATCAATCTTTTACAGATAGGAGTTGTAATCAGGACATGTGGAGTTAAGTATTCATTGTTTATCATATGTGCCTCTATATCAAGTATTTATAATCTTGCTATTGTGTAGAATGTTATACCAAAATGATTTCTGTATAGTGAGATGTATTTGCAATGCGACTGCTGTGGCACACCTAGTCATGCAAGAACTCCTTGTTTCAATATTATTCAATATTATTCAATATTATTTCTGCATGCCTCAGCATTACACAAAAAATTATTTTTCTTACAATGATTCATTGTGCAAAAAAATACACTCAAAATCTGTAAATTTGGATTACAATGCTAAAGTGTAAATACTGTGGTTCAGATGTGAGAGTCTTACACAAATTCCAGGAAAACTAGATGAGAGGCCTTGCAATTTTCTTTCACTATTTTTACATTGTTGGGATGAATGATAATATTTTAAATTTAATAACCCTAAAATCCAAAGAAGGAGAAAAATTGTTTTGAAGAAATTTTCTGTTGATCAGATGAACATTTGCAAAAGCATGCAAACCTTCAGAAAATTACTAAAAATATTGATGCTTTTTTAGCCAGCTGGGTAATGAAACAAAACAGCTAGAATTAGAACAATCTGCTGTGTGTTTCATTTGTGGTACTTGTAACAACCAAAGACAGGCTTACTTGGCCAACAATGTAAGATAATAATAGATAGATAGATAGATAGATAGATAGGGTTTATTCTACAATTGGGCTGATGTTGCCCGGTGGCAGAATACAGAAACACAAAAGTACATTAAAATTACAAAACACAATTAACTATAAAAACAATATATAAAAAATCAATATAAAAAACAATCGAATTATCTTCTTCATTACCTAGAATATGCAACTGCATTTACATGCCTATACATATACAACAAGTGAAACTACATATATACTAACATTTAAGTAAATAAACTTACTTACATATCACACCAACATTCATACATACAAACATACACGCTTACATACATATCATACAAAGACAAAGGAACACTCGCATACACACCATCCTGCAAGTATTCACTCACAATCATATTCAGACAAATATGGATAATCACTTTTACCTACAACATAATAATATACAATACTTATAATAATTTTTACATTTCTAACACGTAAAAACACTCGTTAACATCACTTCACTGCACTTCACGTCACTGCACCTCATAAAACTTTACCTAAATACTAATAGCTCAATACTTTTTAGTTTACTACCCATAATCGCACCTTTCACTTCACTTCACTTCACTTCACTGCACGTTTTCACCCTATTGATTAATTTCCTATACTTTTTTTCTAAAACCACGCGCTGAGCAAGGAAAGGGCTCAAAAACTGTCGCAGGCAAATCGTTCCAATCTACGATTGTTCTGTTTACAAAGGAGAATTTGCCTACGTCCGTTCTTTGAATTCTAGTTCTAATTTTATATTTATGATCAAATCTATTAAAATAATCTGGTTTATCTAGCCTTCCCCGTATTTCCTGCCATGCAGAGCCACCAGTGTAAGATTTATACATTACGCAAAGTCGAGCCCTTTTTCTCCGATGTTCTAACGATTCCCAACGTGCAGGTATGTTCATCCGAAAAGTGTATTTTGCCGCTCTGTTTTGTATCCTCTCTAAGCTCTTCTTAAGTCCTATTCTGTACGGATCCCAACAACTAGCTCCATATTCCATTACTGGCCTAACAAGCGAGGTATACGCGATTTCTTTTGCTTTCGTATTGCATTTTTTAAGATTTCTCATGACGAAATGCAAAGACCTCCAAGCTTTACCCACTACGTAGTTAGTTTGTTTCTCCCATCCCAACTTACTATCCAAGAGGATGCCAAGGTATTTACAGTTTGAGACTCGCGGAACTACGTCATTACCTAGCTGATAAGGCAATGTATGAAAGTCTCTGGCCCTACAAAATGTGATCGCTTTACTTTTATTTCCATTTACAGTCATTTTATTAGCTCTTGCCCAATCATTAATCTTATTTAAATCTTCCTGTAGTTGAATCATATCGTGCTGTTCTGTAATTTCCCTATATAATATACAGTCGTCGGCAAAGAGTCGAATTTTTGACGTTATATTTTGTGATATATCATTTACAAAGATAAGAAATAACAGTGGGCCAATGACACTGCCCTGAGGGACTCCGGAAGTAATGTTACCCTTTTCCGATAAATGCTGTCCAATTCGAACCTTTTGATTTCTATCGCGAAGAAATTCACTTATCCATGCTATTACCCGCCTGTCAATTTTAGCATCAATAAGTTTCAATATCAGAATGTCATGCGGTACTACATCAAACGCTTTGGCAAAATCAATAACTATTGCATCCACTCTTCCCCCTAAATCAATTACATCAGACAAGTCTTGAGTAAGGGAAATAATTTGACTTTCACAAGAAAAGCCATTTCTAAAGCCATGCTGCCCGTGAAAAAACCATTCTGTCTGATCCAAATGATTTCTAATCGAATTAGATAATAATTTTTCAAACAATTTACAGACTACTGACGTAAGACTAACTGGCCTATAATTTTGCACTTCACATTTTTGTCCACTTTTAAAAATTGGCACTATTAAAGCAGATTTCCAATCATCCGGTACACTTTCATTGTTGATTGATACATTGAAAAGTCTGACCAAATATGGTATTATTGTCTCCCCTGCTATCTTTAGCATATCGGATGTAATACCATCCGGACCGCAAGACTTACAGTTTTTCATTTTCTTCAATTGTGAACGTATTTCCCTTTGATCAATTTTGAATACATGATCCACGTTGTTGTGCCCTATATTAATTTGGTTAGCTTTTTGTTTGTATACGGAACAGAAATAATTATTAAATACATTGGCTTTCTCTTCATCATCTACGATATCTACGTTATTCCATCTTACAGGAGGTGTCTCCTCCTGTTTACCTCGACGGTGACGTACATAGTTAAAGAACTTTGCCCAAGCGTTTTCATTATCATCTAAAATTAACTTAAGATATGATTCTTGCGCAGTTTTCTTTTTATTTTCTACTTCTTTCCTAATTTGTCGGAATTTCTGTAAATGTGCCTCGCTGCGATGCCTATTGTTATACGCTTTTCTCATTTTTCTCTTCAATTTGCGAATTTCCGTGTTATAATACTCTGGGTCTGAATTCTTTTTTAAGTACTTAAAGGGAACGAAACATTGCCGAGCTTCCTCAATAATTTCTTTGAATTTTTTCCATATGTCTTCCAATCCTCCGCCTAACTTTTCGAAAACCGCGTAGTTCAGTTTTAAGAAATGTTGCAGTCCATTTATGTCAGCTTTACGATATTGCCAAATTCTATTACCGATTTATCATTTACCCTTGAAATTGTAGCATTTATTTCAAGAACTACGGCATTGTGGTCACTTATTCCCTGAATAACATCGCAATAGTATAACATGTCTATCGGTCTAATGAGAATGATAATAATAATAATAATAATAATGATAATAATAATAATGATAATAATAATAATGATAATAATAATAATGATAATAATAATAATGATAATAATAATAATGATAATAATAATAATGATAATAATAATAATGATAATAATAATAATGATAATAATAATAATGATAATAATAATAATGATAATAATAATAATGATAATAATAATAATGATAATAATAATAATAATAATAATAATAATAATAATAATAATAATAATAATAATAATAATGATAATAATAATAATGATAATAATAACAACAATAATAAATAATATTAAAATTACGTAACATTTATGTACATTTTGTACTAGATATAAGAAATGGAAACTCATTGAAGTGAAGACTCATACCTTGCCTCCAATCATCACAGTTCTTGCAGTAATATTTGCAGATGGATCTCTCTTTATGCGATTGTACAAGGTAATTATATGCAGACAATTCAGCAACTGACGCTTGTATTCATGAATACGTTTCACCTAGAAGAAAGAAAATTCTTTAATACTGTCACATGCAATAGTAAACAATATTTTGGCACAATAAAAGACTTAACACATCATTAACCACTTACATTTGAAATTCTTAGAATGTTATTTTAGAAGACATGGAGGAGTATGAAAGTAACAATATGGCCATTTATGAACATTGTTCAGCAGGTATACAACGAATACAAAAAAAATCATTTGTTATTATTTGCACAGTAAATGTTTGAAACAAAAACTATTTAAAAGATTTGTACTGGTCATCAAGAATATGTAGGTACTTATCAAAATTAAACCTGTCTAGTCTAGTGATTATCTTACCTGTATGTCAAACATGGATGCTGGATTCACCTTGACACCATAGTCCTTCTCCAGAATTTGAGCCAGCCTCAATTTGTTCTCTTGCTTTACTTTTTGGATTGCTCTCTGGAAGCCTGGATCCTTTGCAAATTCTTTCAATTGCTGCAGTTGTTCCAGGTGAGTAATCCATTCCTCACCAATTTTCTGAACAACATCAAGGATTAACAATTTAAATAACTGTATGAATTATCATACTGGACTGAAATCCACATATTTAGAAATAAAACATACTTTAAGAATTTAAGAAAAGCAATGAAAATACCCATTGTATTGGAAACAGCAAAAGTATATGCTTTATATTTGGCAATTTAAATACGCATATCATTAATGAAATCAACTATAGTAACTTAGGATTTAAACTTTTTGACACAAATCTCAACTTTTCTTACCTCAGCAATCAAATCAGATAATCCAGGATTACATAGCAGCAACCAGCGACGAGGAGTGATACCATTTGTCTTATTTTGAAATTTCTCTGGAGTCATTTCATAGAAATCTTTGAAGCTGAAAGCAAACAATGTGGAGACTTTAGTTGGGAACACAACTGTCACAAAAATAATCATAAATAAATTCTAGAAACTTCAAAAAAGAAACAAATTTAATTTGATCCATTAATTTTCAAAAGTCTGTTTTTAGTTGAAGAAGGAAGTCAGTACATGAATAAAAAGAGTTTTTATTTTTGACTAATCAATTACTGCCAACAAATGAAGATTTACCAGGAACAAATATGGTGGGATGCCATTAACAGATTCGATAATTCTAAGAAAATTAGTCCCTAGATATTGAATCCTCAATTCAATCTTAATTAGAATTCAAAATCTGCAATAATACAATGAAAATTAAAAGTGTTTAAAACTCAGCCTGATCATGAGTTGTTTTTTTTTATAATGATAATTTAAAAATTATACAATAGAAAGCAAAAGATAATATAAACAAAAACTAAATAAAATATTGATAAAAAAGTATTTTGTCAATTTGTATAATTTGGATTAATTCTGAAATGACAACTTTTTTTGCACTAATGAATTTCCTAGAACTATGCAAACAATTTCTAATAAATAAAACATCTCACATGTCACTCTTGATGATGTCAGAATGAATTCTTGCAACTCCATTGACTGCATGAGAACCCACAATGCAGAGATGAGCCATATTAATTCTTTTCTCTCCACCTTCCTCCACAAGGGACATCCTCCGGAGACGATCGAGATCTCCAGGGTATTTTTTTTCCACTTCCTAAAAAATTTCATTAACCCGTTATGGATGGAATTTTTTTAATGGATAATTTCCGGTGAGTTTTTTTTCCACGTGTGAATGAAAATACATTTTACTATCAGGAAAAAATCTATCCATCTAATGCAAGTTGGGATTTAACTATGATTTTCTTAAAGGTTTGTGTCATCAGTGTACTTCAGGATGTTGGATTTGATGCCCTATGTTATATCATGTATGTTTATTATGAAAAAAGTCCCAAGACATTTCCTTGCGAGATCCACTAAAGACGTATCAGATGATGAAGTTCGTTTTATAAAGTGAAATCAAAGTTACCATTAATGACACCTCAACAAATTAAAATAGTTTGCCTCTGATTTCTTCAAGAAAACTTCTATTACCATATTAAAAAAGTTATGCTTGAAAAAACAACCTGCAGGTGAAGGAAGTTAATGTGATAGATGATCTGCAGATGGCGTGGCAAGATGGTCTCTAGCAAATGAACAGGCCATCGCTCCAAAGCTTCGGGTAGTACAGTGTGATTCGTATACGCGCAAGTGCGAACTACAATGGGCCACGCTTGTTCCCATGTCAGGCCCTCCACATCAATGAGGATACGCATGAGCTCAGGGATGGCCAGTGATGGATGTGTGTCATTTAGCTGAATGGCAACCTATAAAAAAGAAGAAAAAAAATAGGGTTTATTTTTGTTTACTTTATTATTATTATTTAGTACAAAAGCCTTTTATTTGGAACAACCTCCTGGCAATGATATATATGAAATTAAGTATTACTATGTAATGCCATTGCTGTTTGTAAGCTTTTTTCACATTTGAGTTCATGAATATATGAAGGCCTTAATCTTATCTCAACGTCTTGGAGCAAATTTATTAACTAACAAGGTCATTTTACATAAGCAACATTATAAAAAGAATCGTAAAAAGAAATCAAATGGCAAGGAACTAACAAGATGATCTGGCTAAGAATACCTCAGACTATCAATAATATTTTGAGTAATTTTAAGAAACAGATTATCATAAATAACCATTATCTTTCTCTGAGCCTTTGTACATTGTACAAAATATTTACATTTTTACCAACATATATAACTTTACATCAACATTAATGCTATTATTTTAAATTTTGAAATCAGAAATCTCCATTAAAATATTACAAAGCTGCTAGAAAAATACAGGCTTTTATCAGCAATATTTGCCCTTAAAATATTCCTTCAATCTATTTTTGTAGATTACCTGTCTATGAAGGTCTAGACACTGCATGTAGCACACTTTTTTCAAACTTAACACAACAAATTTCATTACCTTGTCAGGGAAATGTTCAAAATTCGTCCTCACTGCAGTCCGGACACCAAATTTAGAAGCTTTAAAACGGCGTATGAGATCCTGCAAACCATTTTTTTTCATTACAATTTTGGAATATTTCCCATTAGTCATATTTATAGCCTACAAAACCATATGCAACGTACCTGCAAAGTAGCAGCACACATGAAATACTCTTGTTTGAGACGAAGTTCTTTTCCTTCAAAGAAATTGTCGTTTGGATACAGCACTCTTGAGATGTTCTCAGCCAAGTTTCGATCTATTACTGCTTGGATGTAGTCACCATCATTAACTGAGAAATGACAAAATCACAATACAATTTATAGGCCACTAAAATTAAGATGGATTAAGATTTTTGAGGATGTTATACAGTCCAGAAACATAGGTATAATTTGTCGATGACTGTCAAGTTTTGAAAAGTTAGACATTGATCATCTTTTAGAATCAGAAATAACTTACAAAATTTGAGGTTAAATTCCACAGGGGATTTAGCAGACCACAGCCTCAATGTGTTCACAACATTGTTACCATAACCTGGAACAGGGCTGTCATAGGGCATAGCAAACACCACCTGCAAAATGGAAATTAAAAATACCATTTCTTTCAAAGGTATCTGAACTTATCAACAATCAGTATTGTATTGAATTTCAAATTCCATTACCTGTACTTATGAGTGCTATAAAAATATAAATGTTACAGATTCTGATAATGTCAGTGTTGCACACACAATAATAAAAAATGTAGCTTTTACTAATTTTCTATACTACTAATGACAGTTATTCAATGTATTAGTTGTTTACATTATTAATATTAACTGTAAGTCAAAAAATAAAAATACATTTTATAGAAGAAAAATTCTTTCAAATAAAACATCAAGTCAGCTGGACCTATAGCCCCCTTCTCCTGAGAAAAATCTGGCATGCCCCCCTGGTTATTGCTATGGCATATTCTATCTTTCACTACTTCTAATTTTATATTATAATAAGACAATTGTGAAAAGACCTAAAATCTCAGCAGAGTATTTCCAATGTGTATTAAAATATAATCTCTCTCCACACCATAAGTATCTACAATATCTTTGGTGTTTTATGATGGATTTTGTGGTATTTTATAATGCATTACTAATAATTTTACACTCATCATTCAGAAATGCACATCTTCCTTTAAATACATTCTTACCTGTGTGTCCACCCATTTGACACCTTGAGGAGTCTGTTCCACTCGACCATAGAAGTTAACTGGCAACATATATTCTGGTCTTGCCTTCTCCCAAGGGTTTCCAAATCTCAGCCAGTCGTCTGGCTCCTCTACCTGCAAAGCATGAAGTTCTTTGAAGCTTCTGGGCAGAGAAAGTTCCCTTCATGTTAGGGAATAGAACAAAATGAAGTAAAAATTTGAAATGGTAACCTAAAAGAATGATTTACAGAAAAATTAGATGAAGAGGGAAAAATAACAGTGTACATTAATAATGTGTACATTAAAATGAATGCTGGTGGTAAGAAATGCTAAATACCTCCTTTTAGAAGGATGGAGAACTACGAGAGGTTGGGTGTCATGTGCTACAAAACAACCTTCCTGATGAAAACATTAAATACTCACTTTTTTCCTATTTACCTACATCTATCCCTTGCTAATTTGTATCGTTACGTGAAAAACAACAACCAAAGTACTAGGAACTTGCTGAGAGTATTAAACTTTGTTGACAATGTATTCATTCAACAAGTTCAATATAGATTTAAAAAATAAGAACTAATTTCCTCTACATATGTGGAAGTTTCCTTCTTCAGAATTATTTTCACACACACATATATAATAAATTTTTGTGTTAGTTTTATTCCAAGGTTGTTGTTTAGTGACCACAAGGAGAAAGAGAATGATTATACCTGTTCCCCATTACGAATCTTCTGTGTGAAGATGCCATACTCATATCTGATACCGTATCCATACGCTGCCAGACCGAGTGTGGCCATGGAGTCCAGGAAGCAGGCTGCCAAACGACCAAGGCCTCCATTTCCCAGACCAGCATCTTCCTCCAGGTCCTCCAACTCCTCAATGTCCAAGCCCAGCTGCAATCACCAGTCACCATTACCTCAGTTACCCTCCAAACAGTATCCAAAGTGAACTCTATTACATTTCTTAAATTGATAGGGTATTTCTTTCATAGGGTAAATGCACCAGTAGTATCCGTAGTTAAGAATATTTTTGTAGTTTTATTTGTAGTCTAAATTTATTAAGCAATTATAAATATTATTTTACGTTATTACACAACACAAGAACCTGAAAAAATTCTGAGTTAGGAGCTACTGGGTTTTAGATGTTAATTATGCCACTTGCTACATACTCCAATGCTAATCTCACCTGGTACATAGCTTCATCACAGGCTCCTTGTATGCCCAGGTTGATCATGGTGTTCTGTAGGGTACGGCCCATGTAGTACTCCAAGGATAGGTAGTAAACTCTCTACAAAAGAAAGTGTCAAATGCAAACTGATACAAAAAGATATTGTAGAACCTCATTAATCAAGACCATTTTGGAGGGGGGAAAAAAAGTTGTTTAGCAAAGTAAATGAAGATTTGTTTTATTTTCCAATAAATTGCAACTCTCAGTAGGTTTGTTATTGAATTCACTTGTCAGCAGTTGTCACTCCATCTGCCAATCATCTCCATCGCCTCCTCATGCCTTCAGTGACAGGCTGCCGCAAGAGGTGAAAGGGATAAGGGAGGAAGTGGCCATGGCGATGCTATCTTAGAGACACCGACTTGTTTGTATTAAAGCATTTTGTATAGTGTAAATAAATATTACAATGCGTTTTTAGGTGAAAAAGTGCTGATAATAATTTCGTGGTCAAGTAAGGAATTATCCTAAGATTGAAAATGCTCTACTCCACTAGAAGTTAAATTACTTTTAAATTTGATCTTGACTTCAATAGTTGTTCTTGACAAGAGATATGACAAGTCTGTCAAAACTCTTAATCATATAACAAACTCATAAATGAAAGCAGCTATAATTTTAATGCATGCATGCATGAATGAATGAATAAATAGTTGAGAATAAAATGAGCCCACAGATCACCTTCCCTGTACTTGCACATCAGGCAAGGTGGTCTTTGGTAAAGATCATAACAGTTCAGAATAGCATATGAAATTATACAAGTTCAAGGCTTTAATGTGATGTGTAACATATTTTGAGATAACGTCTGTTAAATAACATGATGGCCATGACTGTGATACAGAGGTTTGATGAAGTGCAAAAGAATTTGCTTTTTCAAGCACAAGCAGTTGCCTCAGCACAGTTATTTCTGTTTCTATCATTTCACAAAACAACCACTTTATCAGTTGTGATGAACCCTTCAAAGAGAAGAATACATATTCTTTCAGGGCAACAAAAATATTGAAGACAAACCGTCACTATGTTTAAACAGGAATTCCTGTCCATTATGCACAGACTCAAAAAAAATGACAAAAGCTGGGTTTGTCCACTCCACATACAACACTAAAAGTATACTGTTCAACTTTAATAAATAATAAAATTTATAAAACTGTAGTTTGGGCAAAACAGGATAAAGAATTTTTAAATTTCCTTTGTAGATGTAAAACAGTGGTATGGGGGCTTTAAGTGATAATGGTGGAAATAATTAAGAAATTAAATCATATGAAAAAAATACTTCTTGCAATTTAACAAAACTTATTGAGATACATGGAATGCTCGACCAATAAGCCATCATACGGAATGAAAATAATATCTTTGCTATTCTCTTGGGGTAATTTCTATTCAATGATATTAACAAAATAATGCAATACAATTTATAATATGAAAGTACAAAAATTCAAATGAGAGAATATCCCTGAAATCAATCTTTGTCCCCTTGTGGAGGCACAATATTTGTGATGAAAGGAAAGTAATCCACAATATGATTGTTAAATGAGGCAAACACCCTAACAACAGAATAGTAGTAATAATTAACATTTGATGAATTCCCATTTGCTAATTAACAATGGAAGAATTTATGAGTTTTCGAAATAGAACATGGGTAAGTCCGTCACAGTTTCACTGATTTGTCCCCTATGCTCTTATCTTTCTCCTCATTCTGAATATGATGTGAAAGTCAATACTGTCAAGTGTTTGCAAATTTTCTGAAGCCAGTTTGAGGCTGTTTCCTCGCTTCTCCGTACGGTGCGCACGATCGTTTGGGGTCACGGTGTAATATACACATCTTAAGATGACATCTTAAACTATGGCTATTACACAGTTTTACAAAACATTTCCTACCCATTTACGTAACTGTTCGCTCTAGACTTTACCAATTCCACTGCGAAACGACAAATTACTGACTTGAAATTAGAAATCAGCTGGCTACAGAGCTGTCGAATGGATCACGACCAATCACGACCTTGCCCAAATGAGACCCAAAGTCGCAGCACTTATATGCGAGAACTGTGAGAACTAGCCTCACACGAGCTACAGTTTTAGACTGGCAGTGAACACAACTACACTGCGATTTTTCTAACTTTGCCCCTCAAGGTTCGTCTTGAGGATGGAATATGACACGGTATTTCGCGACGTTCCGAGTCAGAGCCAGACACCGATTGATCGCGACCGTATCAGGCAGTGTTCGCGAACATGCGCCTTCTAGCTGCATGACGGAGAAAGACGCGAAATGCCGTGTGATATTCCATCGCGGCCATAGAGGCTTGAGGGGCAGAGTAAGAAATATCGCACTATATATAATCTTACACCGTGCTTTCCACCATGGCCCTCAGAGCTTGCATCTCTCGCGTCTGCACTGCCGCGCACTCGAACCTACCGCGGCGCATGCTCACTCGCCCGCCCAATCGCGAATCACGCGGCGTGCAGCCCGCACGCACGACCGCCCGTAGCGAAATGCGAGTCTTCCAGGGCCAACAACCCACGCTCACACATGGACAAACTGCGGTGTTAAAAACCCACTGAAGAATACTTCGGTTTTTCTTTCTTGGCGCGTGGGGGTGTGGCAACAAAATGGAATATCTCCCGGTATTTCGCGTCGTTCTCGGTTGTGCCGCTAGGAGTCGCATGATCGCGACTGTATCAGGCAGTGCTGGTAATCATGCAACTCCTGGCGGCACAACGGAGAACGACGCGAAATACCGTGAGATATTTCATTTTATTGACACCCCCTCGTGTGCCAAGAAAGAAAAATCGAAGTATAGTGAGGCACCGCCCAAGCCGGGACAAGCTCTAAGCGCCAAGTCGAACTATGCCAGAGGGCTTCCAGTCGAGAGCTTACGTCTCCCGGCATGTATGATAGTGCATGTAAGTGTGTGTAAGCAGGGGTAGGATAGGACGAAGACTGAAAGATCGCGCGCGGTTCGTGGCCCGTTTGCGAGGGTCCTGCTCCGGCATTCGCCTGGTAATGATCGGAGAAACCACGGAAAACTACCGATCAGAGCAGCCGGCCGCTAGAATTCTCCTCCAGACAGCGTCTGAATTCGACCTAGCTATCTTGTTGGTGTCGAAAATTCTGCCACCGTCGGGACTCGAACCTAGGACCTCCCGGTCACAGGGACTGCAAGACATCAGCGGATGCCCTGAGCCACCTCTCCCGGTTGTAGGGTAATCTGGCATATGTTTTATTTATTTTTCGTTCACATACTGCAATATTAACGCAACCAACGAAGGAACGAAAATTAATCGGCGGTCGGTAAGCCCGAGATTTAAGAACAATCGAAACCGCTGTCAAAGATGGTGTTTATAAATACACTTCTGCCAAGAACTGGTATTCGTTTATTCAATCGTATTACGAAAAGCATTGAACGAGATATGGCCGACAGGGTACAACAGATATGGTTATAATCCTCGGCTATAGACTATTTAATAAACTTCAACTGCATCTGCTTTTTGCGGTTTATCGTCCTAATGAAGTTGATAACTAACGTAAAATGTGGGAAAGTGCAATTTGTGCAAGTTTTCTTCACTTCCCAATCCCCCTTCCCCTCTTTTACAAGGCACATGAAGTAAAAGTATGAAGCAGTATGAAAAGTATGAAGTAGCAACGAAATCGTCCCAGTTTCTATTGCTGTGAAGAAAAAACTCGGGTAGGCCAAGTAAGCTAGGTACGGTGAAGGGAACATACTATGCACGCAACGTGTCTCCCTTACCTCCAGACGTGGATATTAAATCAAAACAAGACCCAGGCCTAGGGAAACCGCTAGGTGGCAAAAGTTGGATTAATCCGACCTCAAATGCGAAATACAGACATGCGTGTATACTTCGTTTTTTCTTTCTTGGCGCGTGGGGATGTGTCATCAAAATGGAATATCTCACGGTATTTCGCGTCGTTCTCGGTTCTGCCGTTAGGAGCTGCACGATCACGACTGTATCGAGCAGTGCTGGCGATCATGCGACTCCTAACTGCACAACCGAGAACGACGCGAAATACAGTGAGATATTCTATTTTGATGGCACCCCCCACACGCCAAGAAAGAAAAACCGAAGTATAGCAATGAGCGCGTTTGGCAAAACTTGATTACCAGTAGTATTTGTTTCAATAAAAAAAACAACGATTTGAAGACCTGGATGGCCGAGGTGGCTAAGAGCGTGTGCCGACCCAGTGCTTCGGTACGAAAGGTCGCGGGTTCGTGTCCTGCCTCGGGCGTGGTCGTTTGTCCCGTCTCTCTCCTTGTCGTGGAGGGCGTCGCCTTCTGCTGACCCCAGTTCAGGAAAGCCTGCAAAGTGTGTTGGTGTCTAGTGTACGGTCGATTATGCGTCCCATCGAGACGTTAAGGGGAAACTGGCTGTCAGCTGGAAAAAAGCCCTAGCAATAAAAAGTTAAAAAAAAACAGCGATAGCAATGTACAATAATATAATAACAAATATGTTTATTTATTTAACAAAATGTATGATTCCCCCCCCCCAATGATCGGCTGGATTCTATAACAACTGCAGCTGCTTTTGGAGGCTGGAGTGCAGAGTAGAGGCTTGCATAACAGCTGATCGCGATGTCGCTTTCCGCAAACGACCGTTGGCACACGTACTCGCACACACGAAGCGCCGCAACAGGTGAGAGGGAGCCAAGGGAAGAGAGGGGAGGGGAGGGGAGAGGAGTGGTGGCGGAATGAGGGAAGGGGGGGAGGAGTGGTGGAAGCGGGAAAGAAGAGGAGGCGGCACAGCGCCAACTTAGTGTAGACCATGTTGTTGTGTTTTTCTTTCAAGTCTCGGACCTTGTAAGTTTGCAGGATCAAACGAATATATTCGATTCTCAAAGTACTATTTTTATAATTACAATTATTATTATTATTATTATTATTATTATTATTATTAGCGTTTAATATTTGAATATTTGCAGAAAAGGCATCATCAAAAAGAATATCGTGGTGTCTACACCAAAAATGGACAATCGATATGAAATAATTATCGGCATACAATTGATATACGAACTTACAATCATATTCACGAGGACGCTCTTTTGAAATATCAACTATTTCTCTGGAGTATTGGAGGAAAAGTACATTTTTCGTAACATAAAAAAGTACAACATATTTTCAGAAATAAATATGATCTCAACAATACTCAATTTCTTCCAAATATTCTGAAAATGCTTTTTGGGATATTTTAGAATATTTCTTTCGAAAAATGCCAGCAATATCTTATATTCTAAAAAGAGCCAGAAGGAAATGATGTTCTAAACGTTCAATAAAGACTTTTGAAATTTGTAAATATGGCATCGAAGTATCGTAACATCCCTTATCGTACACTACGGGGCAAGATCTAGCGAACACAACATACAAAAATTTTTCTCTTTCTTAGACACACAGACAAACTCGTTTAAATAGATTAACCGTTTTCCTTCGGAAGGCGTTAAGATTGGAATGTCGGTAATATCCATCAGTATGCGTGGAATTTCGCTAGATTCTTCGGACAAACTATCTCAAAATGAGTGGTGTCCAATGTTGTAACGTAACAATGTTGCTGTAGATTTTTGTGGAATATCTACTAACTTTACTTTCTCTATATTCTATAAAGGAATTATGACGAGTTTTCGCTTTTTGAAAGAGGAAATTTAAGAACGGCACGAGAATTCGTTACAGCTACTAGCTTGCATGCTTTACTTAATGCTGATTGTCATTGCACATCCTGGGAGATTGAGTTAAGTAACATATCACACATTGGAAGTTCGCCAGAAGTGGTTCTAACGAGATCCTGTGTGCTATGGAGCTTTCAGAACTTCAACAAAACAACTGTATCCAAAGATAATTGGATAGTTGTATAATAACGCGATAGTTCATTGCCGAGTGAATTTTAATTTTAGCCTGGATTCGTAAATTTTATAGTTTATTAAATGTTTAAAGTTACATACGAACTTCCCAACTAGAAGATTAGTCATTCAATAATATGATTAGTTCCTTTCTGTAATTAGCAGTTCAGAATTAATGTGACAATTTCCAGGGCATTTATAACGTGGTCAAATATAACTTTTCCCCAGGGAACATTTGATGGGAAATCGCAAAACAAAGTTGGATCAGTGACATTGGTGAAATAGTGCTCCTATCTGGTAACTCATCCTGCACTGGTGTTAGGCAGGTTCCCCACCTCTCAGGGTTATGACCTGCCAATTGGCAACGACAGATTTATTTCGTGTTTCCGGGCGCGTCAACAGCTACGGTCATTAGTCCCGTAACTGTAGTGAATTGTTTTGTCACAGGAATTCGTTATGCTTCATCTGGAGAGATGCGGTGCCGACCTACACACGGCTAGCGAGGTGTTCTCCATCCAGATGACTCCCACTAGCGGGACACCATCCCAGCCGGGACAAGCTCTAAGCACTCAGCATGTGTCGTAGAGTGAAGCTCTAAGCACCAGGCATGAAAATGTGTGTGTGTGCGCGCGCGCGCAAATAAGGGATAAGGATAGCGCAGGAAAAGGAAGGAAAAATCGCGCGCGATCCTTGGCCCATTTGTTAGGGTACTTCTTCGGTATTCGGCTGGTGTGGCTGGAAAACTAACGATCAGAGCAGCCGGCCGCCAGACTTTTTGTAGTCAAAGCTGAACGAGCCTGAACAATACGGTTCCGTTTTCGTCAGACACGAGTCATGTTTCTTATGCAAATACAAAATGAGATTTTTTGATTGATTAGTGGCTCCGAGCACGTGAGTTGCTAAGGTTATTAGTCACGTAAGTGTAGTGCATGCTTTATAGCGGGAGGTGGCGGTGTTCTCCCCCCCCCCGCTGGATGGCGAGATTCGGCGCTGATCTAACGTCGGTTTGCGGGTTTCTTTCCCAACTAGTAACTCCCACCAGCGCCCACGACGGAACATGCTCTAAGCTCCTGACTGGCCTCCCGACAAGTGTGGTAATGGAGTGTGTGTGCGTGTATAAGGGGAGAGGATAGGACGGGAAGAGGAAGACGAAAGAAAAATCGCGCGCGGTCCGTGGCCCGTTTGTTAAGAACCTCTCGGGCATACGCCTGATGGCGATCGGAGAAACCACGAACTACCAACCAGAGCAGCCGGTCGCTATATTTTCTCTTCGAGACAGCGGTTGCTAGACAACGTAGCTATCTAGCCAGAGTCGAAAATTCTGCTACCGTCGAATCCAGGGGCGGAGCAAGCCGATCATTTTGAGGGGGGGGGGCATTATAGATTTTTGTTAAATAAAGACATTTATATTGTTTATTATTTTTGTAGTGTGTGATAATATACAATATTATTGTTTAATTAATTACATAATTTTAATATAAATATTTAAATCAATTGTGCCATATAAAACACTATATTCATGGGCCCCCATGCCGCCCCCTGGATCTGCCTTTGGTCGAAACCTAGGATCTCCCAGTCAGAGGCACTGCCGTGACATCAATTAATGCACTGAGCCACCTAACCCGAGACCTTTTTGAACTTTATTACATTTATGAAGGGTACCCCCCATTTCACAGCGCGGGTCGTCGGAAACCTTCGTTTCTCGAGTTTCGTTTCAATTTGAAACCATTTACAATGATTTAGAGTGCGAAATGCTTGTACTGATCGTTAGAAGTTGGAAATATTTATTTATTTATTTATTTATTTGCTTATTTAATTAATTTTTATTCCTCTCGGGTGACTCATGGACACTTTACTAGCTTTCTGTGAGGAGGTCCCGGGTTCGACTCCTGGCCGGGGCAAAAATGAAGCTGTAGCTTTCTAATACAGATCGTCTCAGTTTCTGTAGCCGTGTGATGAAAGAAACTAGTGGTGCTACAGAATGGCACAGATTTTCCCGTATTAGTTTTCTTTTTCTTTTGGTCTCGGCTAGCTATTCGGACCTGCAACATACTCTTGCCAGCTGCCATCCTATCGTCACCCGAAGTACAATTATTTGACACTTTCTTAATTTTTCGGTTCCCTAATAGTAGAACAGAAATATTATTTTAAGAATATTAAAGGACAGAAAAACCTCCTCCTAAATAGCAATTTTCCTTTCCACAATTTCGATCCGTTTTTAAGAAAACGGAATTTAAGTGCTAATGTAAATGCGAAATTTGAAGCTCGTTTTCATGGAATTTTTTTAAATTTTCGAAAAACTTTCATTAGACGTCATTTGAAGCGCATTAACTCACAAATAAAATAGTGTTTTACAAATTGCTGGAAATGTGGATATTAACGGTGTGAGAGATCTTTAAAAAATTATATTTGTGTAATTTAAAAAAAAACAACCAAAATGAACTTAACTTCATATTAAAGAGTGCACATAGCACTATCCCTTCGAAAAGTTGGAAGAAAAAAATATTTGGGGCCGTTTTTGATAAAATTGCGTTTGAACGTTTGTGAAAATGCGGAATTTTGAGGAAGTTTTCACATAAAACTGTTGAGTTTCCGAGAAATTTTATATGACATTATTTTAAGCACATGTACTCATTATTATAAAAGCTGAAGCTCGCGAAGTATGCTAGGTACAGTGATGGAAAATGCCCTGCTCCGCACATGTTTCCCTTGCCTCCAGGGGTGCAATAACACGATACAGGTCTGGCAACACCACTAGCTGGCAAATGTTGGATCATTCCGACCCTAAAATTCCAAATACATGCACGCCCGCACGCTGTCATATATTTCTTTTGATTGGTACCAGGATAGACAACGAGACTGCTAAGGATTGTTAAAAAGTTTCATAATTAATTAATAAGATTGTTGGTGATGTAGATACATTTTAATAATAAATAAATAAGGTATTGTACGGTATCACATAGAGTATATTTAAGCTTAAGATCTTTTCAATAGCATAGCGATCATCATCACAGCTATCTAAAAATTTACATGAACACATGAAATATAAATTATACAAAATATTTACAAAAATGATATACAAAATGTTAACATGATATGAGTATCCCAGATGCGTAAGCAAAGTGGATCGTGCATCCTTTGCAGCGTCTGGGCGGTAAACGAAGTTCTGCGGATAATTTGGAATGTAACTCATTGAAGGTCGGGGTGAAGCAAGTGGGTGCGGTGTAGGGGTGGGGGTGGCGCGTCGGCTGAAAACATTAAACTTAAATATACTATATTTGATACCGGACAACACCATTTATTTATTTAATTTATTTATTTAATTTATTTATTTAATTAATTTATTTATTTATTATAATTAATGCTAATGCGACCAACTTTTCCCGAAAATTATCAAATATTTGAATAAAGAGCAAATCAGTAGTTTACAAAGACATTTTTCTTTTTAAAAATTAACTTACGTAGCTCACGAGATTTACAAGCCTGAATTTAGTGGTCCGCTGTGTTCGGAAAATTTGCCAACGCTGTGCGCACATGTATTCGAGAATGTTCCGTGGATAAGAAAGGTGCATTTTCTTAAGCTATAATATAAAATGCTTAGGTCGACATTAAGCAAAATCTCCGAGCTGCAACAGGAGCAGCAAAAGATTCATTCCAGTCGGGAAGGTCTGAACAAAGGTGCCGAGGTCTCGCTTCACACCACCTTATGAACCCTGGCCAAGGATTCGTTCATTTTCTTTGTTTCTAATTACTTCTCATTCTGCGTGTTGCATTGCTCCTCGCTAGCTACTTTTTGCTCAGTTTTGACTTTGCTTTTCTATTTGGCTACGAGCCAAGCGGGTATTCACCGAAAGGTCCCCAGCCTAGGATGAGAGGGTTGTAGTCAGGGTTGTTGGAGGCGATTTCTGACAGCTCCAGATGCAAGAGAGTTTTTTTAAAATTTTATTGTATTTTTTTACAAAGTAGCCGACTGCTTTGTCAGTAAGTTTTTTGTGGTTTCTCCGATCAAAAATAGAGGAATGCCGTGGCAGTACCTTAACACTAGAAAAAAACATAAAATCTATAGCATGCAAGACCAAAGGGGGCAAACTTTTGCCCGAAGATTTTATTCTAATATGTGCCTTTAAATGTGTCAGTGACTGAGTGATATATTAAATATAGTATGTTACGGACTAGTTATGATTTATTTTCAGATATAAAACATTAATAAAAGTTATAGAATTATTATAAACAAATATTTTAAATCATAACGTATTACAGTGCTCTCTAATCACTTTCCTCTTCTGAAAAGCAAGTAGTACATGCACCTTTTTGTTGGAAAAGTATTTTGCAAACATGTTTCCCGTACTAAGCACATGCTATTATTACTTAAGTCAAAACGTCTTTAAATTTTTTTGTGTGGACACTGGCAGACAATTAACATATCGTCCTCGTGTAGATTCTTTTGCGTGACTGCCGTGGTCCCACTTGTTGCAATGCCAAACTAATATTTGCTTGAAGTGCGGGTGTATTCAGAAATCATTCTTTTAATAGATGCTTCACAAGCTCTCTGCCGAGTTATAATAAACAGTCTTCTTTAATTTACCTTTGCTTTGTACCGCTACATGTTGCTTAGAAAGAAGAGCGTGTAGGTATTGCGTGCTGCAATAAATCAAAAGTGAAAAGAACTGAGAGATGACGTCGCCTTGTACCTCTTTTGTTGAATATAATCTTACCCATTAGATCAATATCAACCCAACTTCTGTTGGAATTGTTATATAAACCAATGCCCGGTTTTCTCTTCTCTGATTCTTCAACCTTTCTTTATGTTGCGAGTAATACAGTAAAAGATTTCTAGAAGGTTACTTCTTTGCTATACAGCAAACGACGGAAAGAAAGAAACTCTTATAATCAACAAATATCGTCCACATTAGCGTTCTTCAATAAAATTCATTTTATCATCAGCAAAAAGAAATTTTATGTTCGACGAAAATCTGTACCACCCAAGTCCAAGGGCGGGCAAAAAAACGTTCGCACATATAAAATTCTATTAAAAGAACAGGCTTGCTTTTTATTTTTGCCACATAGAGGAATATGTAGAAAGGAACCTAACAGACAATTTACAATGAGCTCACCGACATTTTAATAAAAAAAGAACAAGTATACTGAGAAAATCTGATAGCGCGGGCATTATTTGCCCCCCCCCCCGGTCTTTCTAGGATCAACAAATGAACTACGGACCGATCGCGATCTTCCTTCGTCATTATCAACGCTAGCTAAAAGAAAAAAGAAAGACAATGAGGCAGTGGTTATAAACTTGACGTCTTCATTAGTAGTTATTAACGTCATTAGACCGATTTAGAGCAAATAACTGAGGCAGTTTATGATTGTAAACCCGATTCTGTGGCTGAGGTTTATAACAAACCATGTCCGTTATTTCTGATTTCAATTCAATTAATGTCTTCTTTTCCGTGAAGATATGCAAGCAATCAGGTCTGCATTTCCACCTGACCTTGCAAATTCCGCTACTCTCCTTTCACCATCTAGCGGAGAAAGAAAGTAATACTCGGGCGACGAAACTGGCGATTTTTAATTTTGCTCTGAGGCTTGTTTTAGGCTTGAGGATCTTTTACATGATGTAAATCGACAACATGGGACAAACGGCTTTACTTCCCCTTCGAAGGAAGACATTCAAACGATTTTTGCGTCCTCAAAAATTCACAACTTCGATCAGGTTTGAATCCGCGAACTTTGGTAGTTTGTGTTGCGTAGTGTAGCTTAGCAACGGAGGCATAATAAAGAACATATCTCTAAAAAAAATAAGTTCAATAAATAACTAAAAAATGAATCATCACTACACAAACTTACGCACGTTGATAATAAGCCATCGCCTGTTCTAAATCGAAAACTGTTCACATCCAATGAGAAGAGATTTCGAAGACATTTTTTGTGAATAAGGCCTTAATCTCTCGTTTTTTACAAGCCTTCTGATAAAACGGAGCGTCAAAGCCCCCTGATAAAAAACATGCTCCGAAGAAGACCCACGCTAGAGATAACCAGAAAAACTCACCGGTTACGTCGCGAGTTTTGCATCACGAAAATAGCAAATGTGTGGCACGTGACTTTTGCGTGTCCATCGGAGATCATATTAGCGACTTTGAGGTTTGGGAATACCGAATTTCAGCGAATACATCGAGAAATCGGCTGTTTGGAGTTGTTATGAAGTAAACATTGTAGACTCAAGATCTATGGGGTGAGCGGGCACGCTTTTGTTTTCGTTTTTCCATTTTATTTCGAAAATTACACACCTAAAATCGTATTGACTAGCGAAAAAGGTGTTTTACTCAAAATAAAGTGTGATAAAATTCCCTCCAGTGTTGTTCCAATTGGTTTTCTTGCGAATAGTTTTCGAGAAATCCGATAGGGAAAATAGCAAATTTCAGAAGAAAAAACTCATTTCCACCCTTTTTGACAAACTTTGCCTTTTAGTGCAGCACTCTTTAGAGTAATAGCAATCCTTCAAAACGAGTTATAATTTGTTATTTTACCTTCAATTAAACACGAGTAAAAGCAACTTGAACGATTAGATATCACGAAATTTGAACTTCAAGGAAGTCTAGCTGATTTTTATACAATTTCTTCCACTCAAAATAATGGAACACAAAAAATCTTAACTCCATTCAATAATTTTAGCCAGTCAAGTCAATGCTGGAAACAGAGGTGTAGAGAACTTTACCAGGAACATAATTTTAGACTAGAGGGCTGTGTTTTGAGGTAAGGAGTGGGCTGGAGGAAATTGGAGGTAAACAAACTGAAGTCTTCAGCTGTGGGGTGCAAGGGGAGAAGACAAATCATTTTTTTTCAATTTTTGGTGTTATATATTTTACTACGTAGACCCGTGCAAACGTTCCGTAAGTCATTGACGTAAAAGTGAAAATAATTTCATACTGAAACCGAACTGGATTATGAAATGGAGAGAGATAACACTCCAAAAAAATTAACAGAACGACCACAAGTGCCACCACATTATGCACAAAAATCAGATTTTAAGGATCCAGAATGCACAGTCTTCGAGTTTTGTACAATGCAAAAGTGCGCAGCGGTGTAATGGGTGTTCCTCATTCCATTTGAGACTCATTTTCGCCCTATTTTATAAAATCTTATGTTTATTTCCATATTTATAATATCTACATTAGGCTGTCTCGAAAAAAAAAATAGAATTCAATGGCTTAGTAAAAAAGTTAGTTTTCGATGCAAGAACAACATCGGCACCAATAAAACCGGGTTTTTAAAATGGGTTTAGGGGTGCCACACACCCTATTTAGGCATTTTCGCTACTTTTAGAAAATAAGGAATAAATACTATTTAATGAGATTTTTATCAACGGATTTTGGGCTGAGGTGGTGCCCACGTTACCCCGCAACAATTTTGTGATCATCAACCAATACTTATTTGATTCAGTGTGCCACATTAGCTCGCATACGGCCAATTTTAGGTTAAAACCATAGAAATAGACACTTTTCAACTGACCATAGCTCTGTAAATTTATATCCAAAATACCTTTAATTTAGATAAGATTAGAACTCAAAATCTCTGTGCACAGGGAGAGAGGATAAATATAATTCACGGTTCAGGTTTTCTCAGTGGCCGATACACATCCTCGACGAAGAAATTACCGGTTATTGCTCTCTCCTCATCCATATCTCTGTGGAACGCGTGTTTAATGCGCGCCGTTCGCCGAATCTTCTATTGTTAGTCGCCAGCCACCGCATCGCATCGCACCAGCACCAATGTCACCCTGTGGTTCGCAGCGGTCAGCGACCGCGGTCGGGCGGTGAGGCGCGGTTCGTATTTTTACCAACCCTTCCCCCTCCCCTCCTTCCCATTCCCTTGGCCTCGCCCCCCCACCCCCCCACGCGATTTCGCAATCGCTTCGCAAGGCGCACCACCGGCGCTGGGAGCTGCTGTCGGCTCGGCTAGGGACGTTCGATTCCTGTAAAAGAATCGATTCTGGAATCGATCCCAGAATCGAACAGTTGGAGTCGATTCTGTAATCGAATCGAAAGAAAAATTCGATCCCCTAAGTAATCGAATCAACGAGGACACCATTCAATGGATGTATCGATACCGGAATCGCAATTACTATTTAATGAAATAACCAGGCGTTAATTAACTAAACTTTAATAACAATAATAATTTACTATGTGGCTGGAAAATATTATAGACAAAATAATACATTTGAAATAAAGTAATAGAATGTATTAATGAAACAATGCATTAATAGAACATAAATGAAAAATATAATAGATTAAACATGAACAACAGTATGAACTAATCAACGAAATTGTAACGTATTGAAAGAAACATATCTTCACACAACGCGATCCAGATAGGAAATATTTGTTTTTTTTTAATTGAGAAGCTAAAAATGCAATTTGAGCCAAGAGGTTTGGTTCGAAGCGGAAGGTGGACGCATGGTGGGAGGTAGAATGCATGCCCAACATGGACTTCTATAAAATTAATAATATACTAGTAACTACATTAATGATAAAAACAAATAACGAAAACCCTAAAAAAACAAAAGCGCGGGAATATGTATATTTAAAAAAAATAAGGAATTCATTTGATTCTATTCGGACCTTTTGGAATCGATTCCATCAAGAATCGGAAGCAAAGGAATCGAATAACGATTGCACAGGAATCGAAAGAAAAGAATCGATTCCGGAATCGAATCGGTAGAATCAGAATGCCCCTAGGCTCGACCACGGTGTAAGAGATATAGGAGTGTTCACTTCCAGTCTAAAGCTGAAGACTGTGTGAGGATAGTTCTCACAGTTCTCGCATACAAGCGCTGCCATCTTTGGGTCTCATTTGGGCAAGGTCGTGATTGGTCGTGATCCATTCGACAGCTCTGTGGCCAGCTGATTTCAAATGTCAAGTCGGTGATTTGACGTTTCGCGGTGGAATTGGTAAAGTCTAGAGCGAACAGTTATGTAAATGGGTAGGAAATGTTTTGTAAAACTGTGTTATAGCCACAGATGTCACCTTAAGATGTACATGTTACACCGTGACCCACACCTATCGTGCGCACCGTACGGACGAGCGAGGAACTAGCCTCAAACTGGCTTCAGAAAATTTGCCCCAAAGGCGGCTAGTTGACACATCTATATAAATCTTACACGAACTTACCGAATATCTTACCGAAGAGCAAATAACAAGTAGAGAAGTGAAATCACGAGGCTATTGGGAAAAGAGACTCTTGAAATTGACATTCTAGTGCTACTGTTTACGGCAATTAACGTTGGCCCGAGAGGTATTTAGAACTAAAAGAGCTAAAACCTTGTTATCGACTGTTAGCGGAGACGCTGGAGTTGTAATAGTTATCGCTTCATAATTTTCGGCACGATTGCTACGGAGCATTTGTAGTCCTTATTTGCAATATTTAATGTACGAGTAAATCCAAGCTAACAATTTCAATATTACAATAAAAATGATACGTAACAAAGCAAAGGCTACTTTTCATCATTAAACAATTTCCTCTCATTAAAAGAAATCGATATTATGACTTCATCTGAACTTTCCGGAATACGATATTCTCAACGTCATTCCTTCTCTTCCTTATACACAAATAGCAAGCGTTGCCTCGGAAGAATACGACCCGCAAATTCTTCCATCCTTCATTTCGTCGCCTAATTTGTTTTCTTTCACGGAACTCTTCAAACGACTGAGTTCAACTGTGTAAATTTTATTTTAGAACGTCATATTCATATTGAAAAAAAAACACACACATTTACATCAATAAAAAAAATTGGATTGAAATTGTATTGAAATATTTCAAAATTTAACAAAACAAAATTTAACAAATTTCAATCCAAATTTTGTTCTTTTAATAATTTGTATGCTTTTCAAAGTGTGTCTATATATACAGTTTGGACCAAAAACATATAATAAAATTGAAATTGATGTAAATTCTTCCTATTGATCCTGGTATATAATTGGAGGCGTAGATGGTACGAATAAATATAAATTTTGACCATAAAGGATCAATCAATATTGACTTCAGGAATTAAAATTTCAAAAACATTTATTTATGGCTCAACGTTTCGCACGTTTAGTACGTGCCTTGTCAAGAGCAATAATCGCAACGGTTGACAATATTGATTGATCCTTTATGGTCAAAATATATATTTATTCGTACCATCTACGCCTCCAATCATATAATAAAATGTTAATGACAGTCTGAAGATAATTGAATACTACTGTGTAAACTATAGTACCTAGTTGAATAAGCGAAACATGTTGACGCTGCCACTGCGGACATGCGGTAACCTCCAATAATGATGTTCTTTTTCTGGAACAGATTTTCCCCTTAGGACGCAGGTGAATATTTCATCTTAACGGTTACCTATCCCTGGGGGTCAATGACCAGGCACACTTCGTAAATTATCCTGTTTTAGACGGTCATATTTTCCTAACGCAATTCCAGCGGTTGGACACTAAAAAGGAGCTTCAGGTATTTTGTAAATTAAGAGTAATAAAAAATTATTAAATGTGTAATCGATATAAACGAAAATGAATATTGTACTTGGTTAACAAGCAACCTTTACTATCTCCATTGCAAATAGAATGAACTTGGATGTTCTCTTACCATGTGATCATAATCTTCATTAAACCATCACCGCACTAAACGCCACTTTTTTCCGAAACCGTGAGTTACTGTTTAAAACAGGTTCCACTGAGTCTTTTTTTTAATTTTGTCCAATGCGTTTACTATTATTCTCAGTACCCATAATTTCATCTCAGATTACTTCACTAAGCGAGTGTGAAGTGGTTGGTTTCTCATCTCTCCACTGAATCGTTGGGATCTTCATTCCACTCGCAAAAGCTGATGTTGAGGTAACAACATTTTTAGGTCTCTCAATTCAATCAAACCTCAAATGGAATGTATATATAACAGAATTAAACACTAAATTAAGTTCATTATGTCACGCATTCCTAATTCTTTCAAATTCTGTCAGCCTTCATGCAGCTCGTTGCGTTTATTTTGCAAATGTACATTCCCGCCTGAGATATTGCATAATATTCTGGGGAAGCTCATCCTGTAGTACTCAGACCTTCAGATTGCAAAAGAAAATTATTGGAATAATGAAAAAATGCCTTCCACGTGATCCCTGCAACCCTCTTTTCATTGAGCTTGTAATCTTACCATTGCCTTGTCTATTTATTGACGAATCTGTAATATTTGTCAAAAATGACCTACTTAACGGAGGGAACATATTTTCATGCAATATTGATATTTATAATTACAACCCACGCCGTAGAAATCACGTGCATCAAGTGTCAGTATCAACAGCTCAGTACAAGAAATCAACATACATGTACGTTACTTTACAACGCATTGCCAGATGGCATTAAACAATTAAAGTCGGAACACAAATTTAAGTTAAAAGTAAAATCTTTTCTGCTGCAAAACTGTTTCTATACAGTTAGAGTCTATACTGATCGTCAAAATGAAAAATAATGTTTATTGTAACAAAACAAAGATATATAATGAATTAGTTTACGTTTATATTTTATACATTTAAAAAAAATATTTAATACACCTGTAACAAGTAATGAACTTCAGCTTCCGGGTCAATGACCCCCATCTCGATCACGTTTTAGCAAATGCTGAGATGGCCCCTTGTTTTGCTTCTGGACGTAAATGTAGCTTCAGTGTACGCACGTTTTGTTGAGCACTCCTTTTGCTTGTAATGGTAGGAGTAGAATTGATGTTCATTACTATTTGGTTAGCAATGCAGAAAAATCAAATCAGCAGTTCATTTGCCGTTGAAATTGATTTCCTATAATTCGGGAACAAACATTTTTCAAATTTTTATTTTTCTAAAATCATAATTATTTTCTAAATTCTTGTTTCTAGTTTTTCAAATGTTTTTTTATTGTGGGCCTCAACGAAATGTGCGCAGATAATCTCTTTTCCCACACGCCACATACAGTTTTAACTGTATTTTGGCCAAATAAATAAATAAATAAAATAAAAAACTTTCACCTCTCAAGAACACCCAGTGGAAGGCAATATCAAAACATCTATGTGATCTTTAGAGACCGGATTTTATGTAATATTTTTTGCCTTGCTACTTACCGTTCTCAAAATTGTAATCTTGGCGAATCATAGCTCTCCTAACACAAAATCGAATTTTTTCATTACATATTTTTACATATTTAGTACTATTTTACATATTTTGCAGTTTTCACAATATATTTTCTTATTTTATCAATTTTCTTCTATTTAATACCATATTTTGTATGAAAATATGTATTTTTTTAAATATCAGCGTTTTCCCTCCATTATTGGGAAAATCTAGGTGCCCAAAGCATCATTGACATCGCATGTTGTGATCTGTATCCTTAATTTCGGAGAAAAATTTGCGATCACTGACTTGTAACACTTCGATGAAGATGCTACAGTGTATGTTTGCTGGTCGTAGATCTCGCGAATTTGTGCGATGGCTTCTATTGCGATTAGTCTGGCTGCTAAACTACGGTCCTGGATTACAATAGATGAAGCTTTTACTACTGACGAGAAAGTTGTATGATGTGAATTGAGCTGTTTTTACAAATCTAATTTCGTATTACGTACATGTATTTTATTATTAGTGTATTTTCATTTTACATATTACATCCGAATTTACACCTTTATTACATATTCTTCATATTTTCATTACATATTTATGTACATATTTTGATGTTTTTTACTACAGATTTTTTCGTTCTCTAGTGATCATCTGCCCAGGGAATTGCATCTGCTGTAAGGGATAAAATCAAAGTCTCCTCCCACGCCTACGCTCTCAATGGAGTAAGCAGTCGATCATTGGGGGGACAGATTTTTGTTAAATAATAAAGTACTTTATATATGGTATATTTCTGCAGTATATATACATATGATACCATACAATGTTTTAAAATAATTACATCATTCTAAGATAGATAAATACTTAAATTTTGGCAAATAAGGTAACAAACTTTAAGTTTGACACTCTTCGTACTAAATTACACAGCAAATACTATCAACTGTTATTATTGGACCCGATGACAATGTCAACGACTATGCGCCAACGCCGACTATAATGATGTCGGTACAGTTTATAGTAGGAGTATAAAGGAGTACAGTTTATTCCCCCCCCCAAAAAAAGAATACTACAACAAGCGTAAATATAACAAGAATGGTTAAGTAGAGTGAAATAATATTGAATGAATTGTGATAAAACTTGCATAGACAAAATGCTTTGATAAGTATTGTTTAGTCTCTGATGAGTAATCTAGCCTCCTCTCTTCCGACATTGTTTTGACGGTTCAAATGACGTAAACAAATACTTCTCTAAACTGGATTTGTCTGCACGTATATGTTATCGCTATGGCATACATTTTCTCCAACGGGGATGTCCATTTTTATGTGCAGGTTTTCAGTT
Organism: Acheta domesticus; assembly: GCA_031308135.1. Lineage (NCBI taxonomy): Eukaryota > Metazoa > Arthropoda > Insecta > Orthoptera > Gryllidae > Acheta > Acheta domesticus. The sequence goes on from JAHLJT010002630.1 coordinate 50,510,215, forward strand.
ATTGTTGAGTATAAAAAAGTTCCAAATAATTATAGACAGTCTTAAACAAAAGATATTTATTAATTCAAAAGAGACAGTCTATTTTTGAATTTTTTCAGTTATTGCTTATTACTTACACGACTTTCCGGGAAGACTACTTTCCGCTCAGATTTTTCTTTTCTTAGATTATCATGCCGACTTTACCAGTTTTACAGATTTATTTTCGTTTTATGGAGCTTAATTGGGTAAAATTCATTTATCAATTTCAATTAGTTTTCGACCTGTTTTTAAACTATCTTTCAAAAATACCACCCTGGGTGCTGTATTTAAACACTAATTTTGAGTAAATAAGATCGGGTACTCCTGACGATTTACTTCAGTTCGTTTCAGGAAAATATATTACTATGCATGTTGTGTAACAAAATTAGGAAATGGGCACAAGCAATCAAATGCTTACTACTCACGGCGTGACCCCGATACTAACATTATCCAATTTCAGAAACAATTAGTTTCTAGTCCTTTTAAAATTGACTAGTGGAAAAATATTTCGTACAAAAATCATTTAGAAACAGATACCTTCTTTTCGACTTAATTGAGTGGGATACAGAAAAATCCCTAAATCTAGCTTATCCCACAAATTGATGCAGACTCAATTCGGGTGACGAATACTGACCACTTTATCACGCACTTCATCCCGTCTTACTTACATGACTCATGATTTGAGAGTCGCTTGGATTGAGAAACACAGCAATAAAGATATATTTGTATCGCAGGTTCAATAGCCTAACTCAAAGGACAAGGACCACCGGTTCCCATCTCTTTGCATCAAATTTTATGTGTAGTAGAGCTGCCAAAGTTGCGGGAGTAAAAAGAGGTAACTTCTGAAGAAAAATACGGGCATAAAATAAAGAAATGATGATGACGCGGGAACACTTAAACATGTAACATATTTATCTTATGGAACATCTTATTTATCACTGACGCAATAACAATACTCTGATGAGAAAAGAGCCCTAAAATTTTACGTGACATGTTTAATAACTTTCATACGAAACAAAAACAAAACAGAACACATCAAAAGATCTTCTGTTTAACTTACGTTAACAAACCGCAATGGACTATTTACTTTTAGTTATCGAGGAATTACAAAACACAGCCACACGTTACAGATTTTTTTCTTCGTGTGGCAAATGCTACTCCTACAAGCATTTGTAATGACAGGGCACTCCTAGTATCCAGCCATTAGTAGCCGAATGGGCAGACATTTTTATGTACAGGAATAAAAATATATTACGATTGTCCTAATGAAAACTTTTATCAGGTCGTTGCAGTGCAAAGTAAAACTTCTGTCAGCTGCCTTCCACCAGATATTTTCAGTTTTGCCACAATATACCACCGAATGTTTCTTTTTGTTTTTTTGGTTAACTAAGGGAGAAACAGTGCGTTAATTTGCAATCAGACGTTTAGGATGCATAGTATTGTTTAGTAGTAATAAGTGATTCTCTCACATTTTTGAGTGTGTATTCAGAACTTTGGAAGGATTTAATTAATAGGATAACTAAGAGAGAGTTCATTAATTACGAAGGAATCGGCAAAATTAGCCACAATAAGGATTCACAGTGTCAAAATTGCACAATTCTAGTTTGCCAATGTACGTTAAATGATGATCCGAGACAATTCTTTGTTAGATCTTATCAATAATTCACGATGACTCGATTATCGACTTTACTGTGCGTAACTCATGATCAAGAGAGATCAGTCGCTTTAGAAAAACGAGGCCTAAACGTCACCAATTAATATTTTCGCTATAATGTTTCACCACCAGCATACAATTAGAGTAGAAAACGTAAGGAAAACGTCACACAAACGTCAACGAAAACAGCCATGAATTCCGGGAAAAATTATTTGTTGGCACAGTAAAAGCGACAATTACGAAAAAATGGTCAAATCAAAGTAACGAAAAATAAAATATTTCTTTTGGATTTCATTCTACTTCTTGACACTTTATTAATTGATTCGGTGGTGTTCCCGAGGTTGTGCACTGCTAACGTCATTAGTCCCGTGCACGTGTAGAGCAGTAATGTCAAGGTCTTCTACTGGTGGCAGTGGCACGCGTCGTGGCTCCGTAGCATGCCACGAGCTTCTCTGCGCAACTAGCGTCGGCAAAGGAAACTATTAGTAACATCGCCGTTTTACAATAGGGATGCCGATGTGTCTGGTGCCAGGGTGACGAACTGCGTGGAGGGGCGATTTCGTCGTGGCACTCGTGCCACGGACTCCCGCTCGTGGCATCGACCTTCACAACTGGTGTAGAGCATGTGTTATCGCCGAAGGTGATCTCAAGGTAGGCGAGATCCGGCGCCGACACACGTCTGTTTCTAGGATCCCCCCCCTTCCACCCCAACCCGCAAGGCACCGCCATAACCGGGAGAAACTTTTAAGGCCCCCAGTGGGCTCCCAAGTGCGATAGTGTAGTTCATGTAAGTGTGAGTACGTAGTACAGAAGAAGGATAGAATAAGGAAGAGGAGAAGAAAGATCGCGCGCGACACGTTTGTTGGTGATGCTCCGGCATTCGCTTGGTGTAGATCAAAGAAACCACGTAAAACTACCGATCAGGCCAGTCGGCCGCCGGAATTTTCCTCCAGACAGCGGCTGAATTCGATCTAGAGCAGGGTTGTCCAAATGGCGACACCCGGGCCGCATGCGGCCCGCGGTGCCATTTATTCTGACCCGCGAAACGGAATTAGTCAAACGTGAAAATCCTTTGCATCCACGTCCATCGAGAACATTGTCCTCGCACGCGTCCAAACAAGGTGAACTCCTGAAGTAAAAGAACGTTAAGTTTAGATTTAAGAATTTTTTTTCTAGTAAAATTCAAATATTCAAAATCATCCGAATGTGTTACACTGCATTATGCAATGAACGCCCTGCTATCACGCATGGATCCACCGCCCCCCGCTCCGTTTCAGAGCAACCGGGCAAAGAGCCGTCGAGATCAACAATAACGGGAAGTCAGGTGTGAATCGCCCGAGTAATGAAAATATGGCCCCCAACCGTGTTAAAATTATATCCGGTTTTTCTTTCTTGGCGCGTGGGGGGGGTGTCATCAAAATGGAAAATCTCACGGTACTTCGCGTCGTTCTCGGTTGTGCGGCTAGGAGTCGCATGATCGCCAGTACTGCTCGATAGAATCGCGATAATGGGACCCCCTAGTGACACAGCCGAGAACGACGCGAAATTCCGTGAGATATTCCATTTTGATGACACACCCCCACGCGCCAAGAAAGAAAAAACGAAGTATATAGTTGTGACACTTGAGGCCATGCAAGGTGGACACCCCTGATCCAGAGTGTCGAAAATCCGTCGCCGTCGGAACTCGCAATCCAGGAACTTCCGTTCGCGCCGCGCCGAACACCGCCACGGAGCACCGCAGCCTGGTAAGACGGCCGGCGCGTGGCCTGGTGACCCCCACGCACGCACGCAGGCGATCGATGGCGAGGGGAGGGGGGCGGGTGGGGGCGGGGGCGGTCGTCGACCCGCGACGCACGCGGCGGACGCCCGGCGGCGCATGCGCGCGAGGACGCAGGCGCAGGGAGCGCGCGCGCGGCGAAAGTGACCCAGATCGCCGCTCCGCCGAAGGCCACCCACACCGGCCCGAGGCGGCGGCGACGGCGGCGCAGTGACCTCTGCTCAAAGTCATCGGCGCCGCGCAAGGCGCGCGAACCGCTTCATGCACCACATTTAGTCACATTTATTTATTTCGTGCTGACTTCTTACGTACTGACTTAAGATAAGTCATCAATGAGTAAATAAGTCATCAATGAGTAAATAAGTCATCAATGAGTAAATAAGTCATCAATGAGTAAATAAGTCATCAATGAGTAAATAAGTCATCAATGAGTAAATAAGTCATCAATGAGTAAATAAGTCATCAATGAGTAAATAAGTCATCAATGAGTAAATAAGTCATCAATGAGTAAATAAGTCATCAATGAGTAAATAAGTCATCAATGAGTAAATAAGTCATCAATGAGTAAATAAGTCATCAATGAGTAAATAAGTCATCAATGAGTAAATAAGTCATCAATGAGTAAATAAGTCATCAATGAGTAAATAAGTCATCAATGAGTAAATAAGTCATCGCACATCGACATTAAATATGTCGCACGATCACATACATTGCTTGATACGGTCGCGATCATGCGGCACGAGTGAGAAAGACGCGAAATAGCGTGACATATTCCATCGTGAAGACGGGCCTTGAGGCCAACGTAACAAAAATCGTTTAAGCTACCGATCGATCTTCCATCATGAGTAGTACTGTAGTGCATGCTAGTGTAAGTGCGTATACGTAAGGGGGTGAAGATTGGACAAGGGAAAGGGAGGAAAGACTGCGCGCGGTCCGTGGTCCGTTTCTTAAGGTACTGCTCCGGCATTCACCTGGTGTTTATCGCAGACATTTCGGAAAACTGCAGATCAGAGCAGCCACTCCCTAGAATTCTCCTCCAGACAGCACTGAAATCCACCTAGCTGATAAACTAGTTTCGAAAATCCTGTATAAGTGTTCTTGGAGACTACTGAAAACTAGGCAATTTATTCATCAAATAAATCGTTTTCGGGCTGCACCAGTTTGTCTCGTTACTTATTGAATAGACCTCGTCTGAGTCGGTTGACGCTTCGCTACCCATTTCCTAGTTGAGAACGATGTGGTTACCTCCAGCAGCCATCTTGAGTTCCTTAAAATAACCCTAAGACTGCAATGTATTCTATTCCAAAATACGTCTCTCGAACACACAAGGGTCTCATTCAACGACCACATATTTTAGTCAGTACCCTGTGGCTACTTCACGAATTAAGATTTCCGAAATAATTCATTCATCGCCACTTAGTGTACAGTTTTATCCACACGATCTGGCTAAAGTGCGAGTTAACCCGTTAATTCGCGAGGAGCAGAAAAAGGAGCAGTAAGGAAAGAAAAAAATTCAAGGAGCAGAAAAAAGATAGGGGATAGGAAGAATAAGACGAACGGTATTACCGTGAACAGACGACGCGCGTCAAGGCTTGCCTTGTTATACCATCATTAACCCCCTTTACGGCTAACTACGACCTCAGGCAGACACTGGCCGATGTGCTAATTCCGAGAGTCTTCACTCCTTTGCAACTCAATCCTCACTAGATACTTCCAGTGCACAAAATAAATAAATGGTATAACAATAGTTGGGAACAATGCAATGGCGCTGCTGTTACAAATTTCATTTCATCCAAGTCTCCAAAGATTTTAAATTCTAGGTAACTAACAAATGAATTGATGGGGTGTAAACATTTTAAAAATGGAGATAAAAGCAATTTAACTTTTGGGTAAAGGGCTCAATTGCGTTACAAAGACATAACAACAGCGGGCCACTTATGTGACAAATTTAACTATTGTTGCATCACACCGGTTGGACAACTGAGGGCATGAGTGAAAAATTAGTGTAACAAACACTAAAATTTAGAGGGTAATATTTAAAGCCTGAACCTTTCAAATATTGTATAGTAGCCGAGTACACGAGTTAACAACAAAGTTTCAAATGAATTGTCTTCTAATTAAAATAGAACATTACTATTCGTTATGTCATGACGCTGAAGGTTAGGGGTTGTTAACCTCATCGAGCCTAATATCAGTTCAAGTTCGCGGAAAGGCGAAAGGTTATAATAACGATGGATATCTGCCAAATCAATGAAATAAACCTCTATAAAATACAATATATCGAATAACAAATTCACACTTTCTCAGATAAAACTATATTTAAAAACAAAAGAAAACAAAAGAAATTTTTGAAAACAAAGGAAAAGCATTCGAAGCAGGCAACTTTATACACTTGTTTTAAATAGGCAAGTAAAATAAGCCAATGTAGTCTAGGTGTTCTTGCACAGAAAATCTAAAACAGATGTGAAGAAAGGGATAAAAAAGTAGAAGAATAGGTAGAAATCGAAGATTGGAGGAAATTTCAATGAGAAAAAGTGACCAAAAAAGAAAGTAAGAATTAAAGAACAAAAATGATCGAGAAAGGAAAGGCCGTAGAAAAAGTGATCAATAAAAGAAAAGACGAACGGATAGGAGATCAAGAAAGGAAGGACGAAAGAACAAGAGATCAAGGAAGCAAGGAAAAAAATAAAAGGTAAGACAAAGAGATAAAAAAGAATAACAGTTGAAGAAGGAGGAGAATTCAAAAAAACAAAACTGTTCCGTCTGAGGTGGCGGCGTCCTCACGGACCGGCCAAATAGGACGGCGCGCCGCAGCAAAAGCACAACTGCTGCTGAAGAGCAGACCGAGGAACGACCTCTGCTCAAAGTCATCGGATGCGAACGCACACTGGAGCAATATGGGCAGGCGGCGAGAAATAGACGCACGCGCCAAGATTCGCCCAACTATCGGATAGCAAGACCCGTAAAAATACCGCTGACAAGCGCCAAGCACGCTAGAGACATTAACGGAGTCAAACACTGCATAAAACATAGGAGAAGGTTCTAAAATTGCCACTGTCACAACAAGACGTTTACCGTATTCCCTTCTATTAAACCAGCACACAACATTCTCAAAGAAGTGAGCATCGACATTTAGCTACATGCCGAGTTCACTCTTACACCACACCTCCATAAGCATCTTTTCTTTAATGTTTATTTTGTTTAACGTGAAAAACAGTTGAAAATTGTGCGTGATGTATGGGGCAGGAGTGCAAACGGTCAACGTATTAGTCAGCTCCAGAATCCCTCCCCTCTCCCTATATTAAGAAGAATTCGTTATGAAAGAAAGTAACAACAAGAGTTTTTGACATACCTTGTTATTAAGAAATATTTACTCCCATATACATATATACTAATAAAAGTGAATTTCAACATTTTACAAAAAATCACAAATCACACCACAAAAAGTGTGTGCGTGCGAGTGTGCGAGTGTATAGATACGAAATTTTTACAGGTTCTTCATGATTGTCACAGTTGCACTTGCAAAGTTTGGTAAAGATTAATACAATGTAAATGCAGAATATAACTAATTTAAATAATATGTTCGTAGGTGCACAACTATCATTATTTTTCGCCTGTCGCTAAGAGCAGGTTGGTTCCCAATAAATTCCGCCGGGGTCAGTAATGATGCAGCAGATCTGGTATCTATTAGATTCGCTAGAGACCAGTAACAGTGCATAAGATCAAAATGTTTAATCTAACAGCAATGTAATGTAAAATAAAATGAAAGAAAATTATAGTGTACTGTTAAAATTTGAACCAATTACATTTTAAAAAATTGCCTTAAACACCATGATTTATATACAATTTATCCTTTTCCTCGTTCACAAGGACTACACAAGAATAAAGCCCAGGCAACACTGAGTATTTTGATATTTGCACCGGCAACTGCATTAAAAACTATTTGCATCGGCAATTGAGCTGCAGATTTTACCTCTTATCGAAAATAAAGCGACTGTATCGTGAGAAAAATGAACTATTATTTGATGGCACTGATCAAGAAATTGCTATAGTAATCCCCTTCTGACGCCTCACAGAGCTCAATAAAACTAGCACAAGTTGAAACAATATGTATGCATAAGAGCAAAAGACAACAGTTTTTATGCTACCTATATACAATATTCCAGACGCTAATGCATTAGATCTTCGTGAATGGTTGGTGTCAGCAATTCATACCTCCTTCCCAAAATTGTCACGTCTTCTAGGCGTGAAGATTTTCACAAACCACGAGCTAGCGACTTCTGTTGCCAAGAACCAAGAGAAAAGTTCCCTGGTGGTGACAGGTCTTTCAATCGACTCCAAACTCACTAATAAAATATTTAAAACTACCATCGCCAATTAGACTTTCAAAAAGGATAAAACTTGTTACGAAATCTCTGAAAGGCACCAGTCTCTTGCGGTCGTGAGAAATTGTTGGTATTTGTTTTGTAATAATAGTCCTAAAATGATTTACATATTTTCTTTGACTTTTTCTTTAAATTACTTATTTCATTTATTTCCAATTTATCTGAAAACTCATTTGCTTTTCTCTCAGTATTTGTAGTGATACTATACTCATGCATTGATATCGTAAAAAATCTATTGTCAATTTGTATTAGTGCGAATATTTTAAAATAAAATATAAATATGACATCTATAGTTAATACAATCTTGTTTATTTACCATTGCACAATTTTGGTGATTAGATTTATACGAACAGACAGTAATATAATAATTAAGTAACCTATATAATACATCACAGAGTACAATACAAAAGGGATATCCTAGCTCGTGGTAAAGAAACATTCCTTACGACCAAGATGCAACAAAATTTAAATTGAAAATAAAATAATCTTAAAATTATCAATTCCACAAATTCTGCGCAAGTATACAGACGTTTTCAGAGATTTCAATAATTTATCATGACATACAACATGGGCGGGTTCCAAACTAATGCATAGAAACTTCAACATACAATAGATCGTACGCAGCTAAAATTGGCTCTTGCATATGCAGCTACAACGCATCACTACAGTAGGCTCTTGCCGCAGCAAACTGAAGGCTAAAAATATCCCTTCCATAACTTCGAAAGGATGTTGAGCCACTTGACCGCTTCAACCCCAACCTACAGCAACAGCACTGCGACCTTCTGATGTAGCCGAAAAACCAAAACAACCTTGGAGCAGTTTCTTTGATCTGTTGATTGATTCATTGATTCCGGGAGCGTCAGCTGCTGTCAATATTCCGTAAATGTAGTGGACGCTTTGATCGCGGGAGGTGGTAATGGTGATTGTTCCCTGCTGGATGGCGAGATCTGGCGCCGATCTACGTCGGCTTGCGGGGTTTTCCCCAATCAGGTATCTCTCACCAGAAAGACACCGCCCCAGATGGAACAAGTTCTAGCTCCCGACTGGTCTCCCGGCATGTGGGGTAGTGTAGTACGTACAAGTTGCATAAGGGGTAAGATAAAGACAAGGAAGAGGAAGGATAGATCACGCGCGGTCCGTGGCCCGTTTGTTAGGGTATTGCTCCGGGTGTCGCATGATGTTGATAGGAGACACCTGGGAAATCTATCAGAGCAGCTGCATAAACCGATAATAAACAGACACAGCTCACTACAATACAATACTGCCATAGCATTATATAAAACCGTAATAAGACCCACAATTACTTACGCCTGTCCCATATGGATTAATGCCGCCAAGACCAATATTCGCAAACTCCAAATCATCCAAAATCAATTTCTGAGATCCATTACTAACGCCTCATGGTTCATTTCTAATAATCAGCTTCACAAGGAATTCAATATAGAATCATTAGATCATCACATCACATACCTTGCTACAAATTTCTATCATAACATCCATTAAATTCCAGCACTCTCCGAATTCAGACTAGCAAATAACCCAATCCATAGAACAAGAATCCAAAATAAATACCCATTCCATGTTTTTCAAATAAAATTCGCCAACATAGAACCAGATTAGAGGACCCATAATGGAACACCTCCCCATTGTATAGTATGTAAGTTTAGAATAAGTTAGTGAGTAAGCATCAAAACTACGTATGTAAAGTTTAAATAACTTTCTATGTATCTACCTTCAGGAAAAATAAAAAGAGCAGCCGCCCGCTAGAATTCTCATCTAGGCAGCGGCCTAGCCATTTAGCTAGTGCCGAAAATTTTGTCACTTCGGGACTCGAAACCCAGGACAGAGGGACTGCAATAACATCAGTTGATACCTAAGCTGGTTTTTATGTGTTAATTTTATGGATTTATTCAAAATGAAATGAACGTGATCTATTGAGAAGTGTGAGTACTTTAAGAAGTTTCAATTTTTCAAATAAGCTAAGCAGGGGATTTTATTTTCAAAAATTTCTAAAGCGAGGTTACTATTATACTTTGTGGATGATTTTATATCAGACTCGAATAAATGTGGAACGGGTAATTTTTTTAATGTTTCGCCTCTAACACACCTCGTATTTTCCGGGTAAAAATGTATATGTGTCCAGGTTTTTAAGGAAATCATTTAATCTCTAATTTAGGATACTATTTATTTTTCATTTATATACTCAACGTCAAAAATATGAAGTATAAACTTGCGACCAGGGAAGACCTCAAAATAAAGTGTAAGTCGAGGAAGAAATTTAGCATTCGCAAATGCAGGATGATCTGGATCACATCAATTTTTAATTCTGAAATGTTTTCCTTTTCAGATGTTAAGTTTTCCATGTTCTTCATTCCGAATTAGATAGTTTCTTTCACTGATTAGCAGTAGTACTTGTATATTTTTAACTTTTCACGCGGGGCCCACGTAATGTTAATTTTCTCTCTTTTTCTTCTCAAGCCATATTTTTTTTATTTTTCATTTCACAAAACAATATTTTGTGTTTCCTCTTTCATACTCAATTTCTTTTCTGATTATTTTCCGAATAGGTGCCGCTCATGAAAACAATTACATTAGAAATTTCAATATTTTGGGGTAGGTTTTTGACTGACGTACATCAAGTACAATAATATGAAAATAGTTCTTTATTGGATACATCATGACGTTAACTTCTTTCAGAAAACTCACTAAGTTTCAATTGAACGTTACCTTCAGACACGTATCGTGTATCGTACAGTGAATCTCGAAAAGAAGTAGATGTTGATTTTATCAACAATATTATTTTCGATTTTAAAAACTTCAGATAAACATCAATACAATATGATGCAGGACAGCGTGTTTGTATTAAACAATAATTATGTCGCAAAACCTAGATAAAGATAATTAATGTTTACGGGTAAATTTAACGGATTTGCCTGTTTTTTAGGGGAAGAGGTACTCATTGCAGCGTAACATATCTATATCCCCGACCAGAAATTAAACCACGACCTGCCAGCCCTACACAGTTTTTCACGACAGATTAAGTTTGTTCCGTTCAATGATTTGATTTATTTTGTCAAAGAACAGTTAAAACTACTAAAACCTTTTTATTTTTAAAGTCAAAAACTGTTATAAAATTGTGACGTACTATGGAGAGAGGTTTATTCTGGGCACTTCTTAAATTCTGGGATCCTTACCCTTCCCCATATATAAGTTGATTGAATTTATCGTTTGGGGAAAGAATTAAGAAAATATTTGCTCCGGTGTAATAAAACTTATTTGCAAAGGCAAATCAGCTATAGATGCGGCCCTCCTGCTGCGATTTCGTGCCTTTCTGCTGCGACATTTGGGGGAGAAGTACAGTACTCTAAAAATATATATTGTACGAATTGATACAAATTATATCGAAAAACAGATGAGAATATCACAATGAGACAATAAAATTTAGGCCCTTCACGTCGAAAGTAAACCAACAACTTATGATCACCGAATAACAAATGGCCTTCCTGATGCCCGTGGTGTAAATTTTATACGGACACAAGTTTAGCGAAACATGCTGCAAATACATTGGAATAACTCTAGGAAATGGAGTGTAGTTTCCATGGCAACGCTAAAACCCCGAGACTTGAAGTTCAAGCGTAGAATAAGTTGGAAATAGGAAGACATGGGAGACAAATCCAGCTGTTTGGGCTTCCTGTATCATTATTTTGATTTCGACAGTGCTCCTTTCCGTGTGTTTTTGTCGGATATTTAACGGCCTAATTTCTTTCATGGATGATTCATTTGTTTTTGTTTGCTGTCATCGTTGATTCAAAGAAGTAGCCATGCAAACAATATTTCTTAAATATAAATGTTAAGAGCAATCTTCAATAACAAAACAATAATAGGAGGTATCACAATCAAAGCACGAGTGTGAAATGAATGTGAAACATATCCTCATCCACCAAGCCCCCCATTTAGTTTATTTATTTATTATTTAGTCAAAAAAACAGTTAAAAACTGTATATGACGTGTGAGGAAAGAAATTTATCTGCGCACATTTTCTTGAGAGCCAGAATTTTATTAAAAAAAAAAAACGAAAAAATTAATTTAGAAAATAATTATTTTAGAAAAATAAAGATATTTGAAAAATGTTTATTCCCGAGTTATAGAAAATCAATTTCAACTGTAAATGAACTACAAGCAAAAGGACGTGCTCAACAAAACGTGCGCACAGTGAAGCTACATTTACGTCCAGAAGCAAAACAAGGGGCCATCTCAGCATTTGCTCTATGGATCAGGGAAACTGGACAAAACCTGATCGAGATGGGGGTCATTGACCCGGAAGCTGAAGTACATTACTTGTTACAGGCGTATTAAATATTTTTTTAAATGTATACAATGCAAACATAAACTAATTCATTATATATCTTTATTTTGTTACATTATTTTTCTTTTTCACGATCAGTATAGTCTCTAATTGTATAGAAACAGTTTTGCAGCAGAAAAGATTTTACTTTTAACTTAAATTTGTATACCGACTTTAATTGTTTTATGTCATCTGGCAATGCGTTGTAAAGTAACGTGCATGTATTGTATGTTGATTTCTTGTACTGAGCTGTTGATACTGACACTTGATGCACGTGATTTCTACGGCGTGTGTTGTAATTATAAATATGAATATTGCATGAAAATATGTTCCCTCCGTTAAGTAGGTCATTTTTGACAAATATTACAGATTCGTAAATAAATAGACAAGGCAATGGTAGGATTCCCAGCTCAATGAAAAGAGGCTTGCAGGAATCACGTGGAAGGCATTTTTTCATTATTCGAATAATTTTCTTTTGCAATCTGAAGGTCTGAATACTACAGGATGAGCTTCCCCAGAATATTATGCCATATCTCAGGCGGGAATGCACATTTGCAAAATAAACGCAACGAGCTGCATGAAGGCTGACAGAATTTGAAAGAATTCTGAATGCATAGCATAATGAACTTAATTTAGTGTTTAATTCTGTTATATGTACATTCCATTTGAGGTTTGATTGAATATGAAAGACCTAAAAATTTTGTTGCCTCAACATCAGCTAATTGCATATTGTTCATTTTCAATGGAACATGCGATTTCCGATTTGAGATGCAAAATGCATTGAAACAGTTTTTCTTTCGTTAACAATTAATTTGTTATTATTAAACCAATTTGAAACTTCTGAAATTGTACTATTTACTGCTTCTTTTTTGCAAAGAACATTCGTGTCATCAGCAAACAGAACCGTTCTTCCATTTTTAATAGACGAGGGCATATCGTTTACATATAACAGAAAGAGAATAGGACCTAAGATCGAACCTTGCGGGACCCCATGCACAATTGGCAAAGAATTGGAAATATAAGTATGTAATGTTCTTTCCTGCCAGTATGGTATTTCTACTCTTTGAGTCCGATGTTTAAGGTAAGAAGTTATCCAATCTAGGGCAATACCACGAATTCCATACGAAGGTAATTTTGAGAGCAAGATCTTATGGTCAATAACGTCAAAAGCTTTCGAGAGATCTAAAAATATTCCAATGGGTATTTCATTTTGGTCTATTGATGAAGCAACATCTTTGAGAAAAGAAAAAAATGGCAGTTTCCGTAGATTTTGATTTTCTAAAACCGTGTTGTGAGTCTGAAAACGCTCTGTTTTTCCTGAGAAATGATTCCATTCGTAAGTAGAAAAGCCTTTCTAATATTTTTGAGAAGACTGACAAAAGAGAAATTGGCCGGTAATTTTGAATATCATTTTTTGTTCCCTTTTTAAAAAGTGGCTTAATTTTTGCGGTTTTGAAAATATCTGGAAATATTCCTGTACATAAAGAAGCATTGAAAATGTGAGTTAACGGATGTATAAAGGCAGGTGCACAAGTTTTTAATAAACAATCCGGAAATTCATCTAAACCAGATGAATATTTATTTTTTAGTTTACTGACTATTCTGAGGATTTCGTTGGGAGAAGTTTCGGGAATAAACATCGTATCTGAAATTTTTTGGGAAGTGTAAAATGTTGAATTTTGTGATTTTAGTCCCTTCGTGAGATCAGACGCAATTCTGGAAAAGTGTTTGTTGAAGAGATTGGCAACTTTTTTCCGGATTACTCGTTTCTCTTTCATTATCCTTTAAAATAACATTCTCTACAAGGTATCGAGATGATGTGGTTGTATTTTTTACGATATCCCACATTGCTTTAGTTTTGTTACTAGCGCTCAAAATGTCCTGACTATTTTTTCATTATTTTTGCCTGAACTATTACTTTTCTTAAAATTCTTTTATATTCTCGGAAGTATATATGGAAACCGGGTGATACGTTATGATGTTTAGAAATAAAGTAAAGCGTACGTTTGTTTTTACACGATGTTCTATTTCCTTGTGTGATCCAAGTATTACTTTTGCTTGAATGTTTAATTTTCTCTTTTTAAGAGGAAAGCACGCGTTTAAAATGAATTGAAAGCTTGGAGAAAAATAATTATATTTTTCATTTGTGTCAACAGCGTTATAAACTTCGTCCCATGATTCCTTCATCAAGTAGTCCGTAAATAATTTTATATTAACTTTAGTGAATGCTCTGCACATGCGTGTATTATTTATTGTGTCAGTGTTTATGTTCTTAGTAACTGTAAGAATTTGTGCATCGTGGTCACTGTATCCTAGATTATTCGTTATTATTTCATATGTAGTTGTGGTATATGTAGTTTGGCAATCCGAGAGTCAAAATAATTGCTGCGCATGCGCACGCACGCGCGTGCGTGTGTGCATGTACGCGTGCGTGTGCGAGCGCGTGCGCGAGCGTGTGCGTGTGTGTGTAAGGGGATACAAGAATATAGAGTGCAGCAGTCTTAATATTTTGTTGTAAGAATTATTCCATTTATGCTGAATACACGAGTAAAATGTATATTTTGGTTGATCTAGTTAATATTTATAATGTAAACAATTGATATATATTGAAGGAGTTTTTGTTCGTACAGATTCATTTTGGTATGTATCACTCACTGGCTTTTGGGGAGAGGTCTGAAGCCACCTGAGCTCCCACTCCTCCATTGTGGGCGTGCCACTGAATTGTGTGGTTAACATTTTGGTACAATTGAAGGCCAAAACTTTTCAGACGACAAACTATAGAAAAAACTAATTGATTTATTATAGATTTGATCCATACTTAACCATTATTTGTTAACTGTGTGCATAAAGCCGTTTGTAGTAATTAATGTCATTTGGGCGCTGCGTAGCACATAATCAGGCAAACCTGTTATTTGAGATATCGTTCACCTACTTACAAGGTACAATCATAAATCAAGCATTTTTTCGAATAGGAGTACTCGCACACCATCTTCAGGTATACAATGTATTTGCCTCTATTGATAACGGACGGCGGACTACAAGATCCCGAACGGAGTCGTTTGTAGATGTCCTTTTCAATGGTCTATTGCGTTAAGTCGATATAACAGGACGGTATTACGAAAGTATAATATAACTGATCACATGACTAGACTGATACGTGATTGGGTCCCGAATTACGCTTCCGTGTAAAAAAAGAGGAAAGATGGGTGGCGGCAGCGGAGGCGGCCGTTGGGAGTCCAACGTTGACGTTTCCTCCCCACGCTCTCTAGGGGTCAGCGGTTGCCTCAAGTGGACGGCGCCGACGCCAATGTCGCACGCCCGCGGACACATACGGAAACGGGACTTTGGAACGCGGAGTTCAGGCACCCGCCTGTCCGCAGACGCCGAGCGAGACGCCGAGCGAGACGCGAGCGAGACGCCGAGCGAGACGCCGAGCGAGACGCCGAGCGAGACGCCGAGCGAGACGCCGAGCGAGACGCCGAGCGAGACGCCGAGCGAGACGCCGAGCGAGACGCCGAGCGAGACGCCGAGCGAGACGCCGAGCGAGACGCCGAGCGAGACGCCGAGCGAGACGCCGAGCGAGACGCCGAGCGAGACGCCGAGCGAGACGCCGAGCGAGACGCCGAGCGAGACGCCGAGCGAGACGCCGAGCGAGACGCCGAGCGAGGACGCCGAGCGAGACGCCGAGCGAGACGCCGAGCGAGACGCCGACCGAGACGCCGACCGAGACGCCGACCGAGACGCCGAGCGAGACGCCGAGCGAGACGCCGAGCGAGACGCCGGAGCGAGACGCCGAGCGAGGACGCCGAGCGGGACGCCGAGCGGGACGCCGAGCGGGACGCCGAGCGGGACGCCGACCGGGACGCCGACCGGGACGCCGAGCGGGACGCCGAGCGGGGACGCCGAGCGGGACGCCGAGCGGGACGCCGAGCGGGACGCCGAGCGGGACGCCGAGCGGGACGCCGAGCGGGGACGCCGAGCGGGACGCCGAGCGGGACGCCGAGCGGGACGCCGAGCGGGACGCCGAGCGGGACGCCGAGCGGGACGCCGAGCGGGACGCCGAGCGGGACGCCGAGCGGGACGCCGAGCGGGACCGCCGAGCGGGACGCCGAGCGGGACGCCGAGCGGGACGCCGAGCGGGACGCCGAGCGGGACGCCGAGCGGGACGCCGAGCGGGACGCCGAGCGGGACGCCGAGCGGGACGCCGAGCGAGACGCCGAGCGAGAGCTGCCGAGCGAGACGCCGAGCGAGACGCCGAGCGAGACGCCGAGCGAGACGCCGAACGAGACGCCGAACGAGACGCCGAACGAGAGACACACACTTGTAAGCGCAATTTTTTACATAGCTGCCCCTCAAGCCCCTACGGCCACGATGGAATATCACACCGGCATTTCGCGACTTTCTCGTTCGTGCCACTAGATGTCGCACGATCGCAAGCACTGCGGGAAACGGTCGCGGTCATGAGATATCTAGCGGTGCGACTGAGAAAGACACGAAATCCCGTGACATATTCCATCGTGAAGACTGCCCTTGAGGGGCAAAGTTAAAAAAACCGCAGTATAGAGGGTGGATTCTCAGGTCTGAACGGCTGTGTTGGCTCGGCGGCAACTCCGCCTTTGCAGAGGGGTGTCATCAAAATCTCACAGTATTGCGCGTCGTTCTCGGTTGTGCTGCTAGAAGTCGCAAGATCGCCAGCACTGCTCGATGCAATTGCGATCATGCGACTCCTAGCGGCACAACCGAGAACGCGAAATACCATGAGAGATTCCATTTTGATGACAACCCCCCCCACGCGCCAAGAAAGAAAAACCGAAGTATAGGTCGCGTCTTGTCTGGAGGAGAATTCTAGTGATCGGCTGCCTCTGATAAGTTTTCTGTCGTTTCTCCCAACCAAGCGAATGCCGGAGCAGTGTTCTAACATACGGCTACGGGCCGCCGCGATGTTTTCTTCCTTTTCCACGTCCCTATCCTCACTCCTTACTTACATTTATGTGCACTACACTTTCACATATGTCGGGATACCAATCCGAGTACTAACTTAGAGCTAGTCCCGGCTGGGCGGTACCGCAAGGGGCGTGGGCGGAGAGCCCACCTAACGTGTATGTCGGCGACGGATCTCCCATTCCAGAGGGGAGGAACACCGCCATCTTTCGGGATACAACATTCCTTTCGCTTACAAGTCTACTGATCTACTAAAAGTAGTCAACTAGTCTAGAAATACTATCCTGTAGTTCACTACTGACTGAGAAATAAACTGACGCTTCCGGAATCAACTCTCTATTCTTAGGTTATGTTTGGATATTTTACAGGAAGCAAACCCTCTTCACGAAACAGCTTTCTTTTAAGCCGTTGTTGTCTTCTTGGGCTCTGATTTTGCGGGGGGGTTGATTTCTTCGACCAGACCTATCATTCTTCTACTAGCACTGTCAAATTAACTCCATGGTCGTTCGTAAATTACGTAACTCTAAAGAAGGGTGTGAGGGTTTGTGACAGTTACACTACGTTACGTGGAGGTATATTGCGATTTTTCTAACTTTGCCCCCCAAGGCCCGACTTCACGATGGAATATGTCACGGTATTTCGCGATGTTCTGAGTCGCTCCGTCAGGTATCGCATCATCGCGACAGTATCAAGCAGCGCTTGCGATCATGCGGACTTCTAGCGGTACGACGGAGAAAGACGCGAAATGTCGTGTGATATTCCATCGTGACCATAGGGGCTTGAGGGGCAGAGTTAGAAAAATCAATATAGCAATATAGGTGTGTTACTTTAGTGATACGTTACGTTGATAGTTTTTTTTCTATGTTTACTGACATAATTCCTTATAATATTCAGTCTTACAATAAAATATTTTAAATATTACAAAATAAGTCACGAAATATAAATAAATTAAGAACTTGTGTATAAATGTTAACAAAATTCATTTTTTTATCAACGGTAAATTGATTGATTCTTACTTTATAAAGGAAATATTCGGAAATTATCTATAATATAGAATTCAATTAAATCGACGCAGTAGATTCTTGCCCACACGTCCACCACGACACAACTTGTCAGAAATGTTATCATATAACAAAATAAAATTAATAAAAATTGTTTTGACTGTTACATAATTTATTTTTACTTATTGTAAATGGGAGGAGTTTTTTCCCCCCGTAAACGTTACGAGATTATTTAAGGGAGGGGACTTAAAGCATGCGTTACAGGGAGAGGTTATTAAAAATATTCCAAATTTGCGTTAATTTATGGACGGCTCCCTTTTTGGTAGATTGTCAAGGCAAAAAATTTCTGTACGGTACAATTAATTCAACAAGAAAATCAGATGAAATGGTAAAGCATCTGCCTGGGTAACAAAAGATCGCGCAGTTGGATTCCTGACAATTATTTGCACTTTGTGACAATCCATTTTCATCAAATAGTTTCTATTTAAGTGGAGCGAAAATGTATTCTTATCAAATGTAAACAACGCTACTTGTTACTTTTATTTCATAATTCAATAGTGTTGTTCAAGAAGAGATTCCTGCGCTTAAGATCGATGTGCATAGAACGAGAGAGGGACACTCGACTATAATAGCTTCTCGTGAAGGAGGAGGAGGAGGTGGTGAATGTAGAAGGAAAAGACAGGGTTCTGAGGGGAAGCGAGTCTTGAACTCGCTAAGGCAGTGTTGTCAAGGTCGATGCCACGAGCCGGAGTCCGTGGCACGAGTGCCACGACGAAATCGTCCCTCCACGCAGTTCATCACCCCGCCACAAGACAGCGCCATTACTATTGTAAAACGCTGGGGTTACTAATAGTTTCCTTTCCCGGCGCTAGTTGCGCAGAGAAGCTCGTGGCATGCTACGGTGCCACGAGCCATGCCACAGCCATCAGAAGAAGACATTGACACCACTGCGCTAAGGTGACATGATTCAGAAAATCTTCAAATCATTTTCGCGACACAGGTCTGAATAATTTCTGCGATTACACGAACTGCATTATAATGAACGAAATCGCGTTTGTTAGGTTTGTAAGGTTGTGAGAATTAATGTTTCAGTCATTTGTTTATACTCGGTGGTACACCCAAGGGGATGGAAGCTCTTGGGGTTTCAGTCCCCCAGAAGCCAATGATGTAAAAAAAATACT
>JAHLJT010002630.1:50530516-50543544 GCA_031308135.1 Acheta domesticus
CAATACCTTATTTATTTATTATTAGAAAGTATCTACATCACCAACAATCTTATTAATTAATTATGAAACTTTTTAACAATCCTTAGCAGGTCTCGTTGTTATCCTGGGTACCAATCAAAAGAAATATATGACAGCGTGCGGGCGGCATGTATTTGGAATTTTAGGGTCGGAATGATCCAACATTTGCCAGCTAGTGGTGTTGCCAGACCTGTATTCGTGTTATTGCACCCCTGGAGGCAAGGGAAACATGTGCGGAGCAGGGCATTTTCCATCACTGTACCTAGCATACTTCGCGAGCTTCAGCTTTTTATAATAATGATACATGTGCTTAAAATAATGTCATATAAAGTTTCTCGGAAACTCAACCAGTTTTATGTGAAAACTTCCTCAAAATTCCGCATTTTTCACAAACGTTCAAACGCAATTTATCAAAAACGGCCCCAAATCTTTTTTTCTTCCAACTTTTCGAAGGGATAGTGCTATGTGCACTCTTTAATACGAAGTAAGTTCATTTTGGTTGTTTTTTTTTAAATTACACAAATATAATTTTTTAAAGATCTCTCACACCGTTAATATCCACATTTCCAGCAATTTGTAAAACACTATTTATTTGTGGGTTAATGTGCTTCAAATGACGTCTAATGAAGTTTTTCGAAAATTTAAAAAAATTCCATGAAAACGAGCTTCAAATTTCGCATTTTACATTAGCATTTAAACTTCGTTTTCTTTAAAACTGATCGAAATTGTGGAAAGTAAAATTGCTATTTAGGAGGAGGTTTTTCTGTACTTAATATTTCTTAAAATAATATTTCTGTCTACTATTAGGGAACCGAAAAATTAAGAAAGTGTCCAATAATAGTACTTCGGGTGACGATAGATGGCAGCTGGCAAGAGTATGATGCAGGTCCGAATAGCTAGCCGAGACCAAAAGAAAAAGAAAACTAATACGGGAAAATCTGTGCCATTCTGTAGCACCACTAGTTTCTTTCATCACACGGCTACAGAAACTGAGACGATCTGTATTAGAAAGCTACAGCTTAATTTTTGCCCCGGCCAGGAGTCGAACCCGGGACCTCCTCACAGAAAGCTAGTAAAGTGTCCATGAGTCACCCGAGAGGAATAAAAATTAATTAAATAAGTAAATAAATAAATAAATAAATAAATAAATATTTCCAATTTCTAACGATCAGTACAAGCATTTCGCACTCTGTAAATCATTGTAAATGGTTTCAAATTGAAACGAAACTCCAAAGGTTTCTGACGACCCGCGCTGTGAAATGGGGGTACCCTTCATAAATGTAATAAAGTTCAAAAAGGTCTCGGGTTAGGTGGCTCAGTGCATTAATTGATGTCACGGCAGTTCCTCTGACTGGGAGGTCCTAGGTAAAGCCAGGGAGAGGGGGCATGGGGGGCCATGAATACAGTCTTTTATTTGGCACAATTGACTTAAATATTTATATTAAAATTGTATAATTATTTAAACAATCTTGTTTATTATCACATATACACTACAAAAATAATAAACAATATAAACGATTTTTATTTAACAAAGTCTATAATGCCCCCCCCCCTCAAAATGATAGGCTGGATCCGCCCGTGGGTTCGACCGTAGCAGAATTTTCGACTCTGACTAGACAGCTACGTTGTCTAGCAACCGCTGTCTCGAAGAGAAATTCTCGAAGAGAAATTCTAGCGGCCGGCTGCTCTGATTGGTAGTTCGTGGTTTCTCCGATCGCCATCAGGCGTATGCCGGAGAGGTTCTTAACAAACGGCCACGGACCGCGCGCGATTTTTCTTTTCGTCTTCCTCTTCCCGTCCTATCCTCTCCCCTTATACACGCACACACACTCCATTACCACACTTGTCGGGAGGCGAGTCAGGAGCTTAGAGCATGTTCCGTCGTGGGCGCTGGTGGGAGTTACTAGTTGGGAAAGAAACCCGCAAACCGACGTTAGATCAGCGCCGAATCTCGCCATCCAGCGGGGGGGGAGAACACCGCCACCTCCCGCGATAAAACATGCACTACACTTACGTGACTAATAACCTTAGCAGCTGACGAGCTCGGAGCTACATCAATCAAAAAATCTTATTTTGTATTTGCATAAGAAACATGACTCGTGTCTGACGAAAACGGAACCGTATTGTTCAGGCTCGTTCGGCTTTGACTACAAAAAGTCTGGCGGCCGGCTGCTCTGATCGTTAGTTTTCCAGCCACACCAGCCGAATACCGAAGAAGTACCCTAAACAAATGGGCCAAGGATCGCGCGCGATTTTTCCTTCCTTTTCCTGCGCTATCCTTATCCCTTATTTGCGCGCGCGCGCACACACACACATTTTCATGCCTGGTGCTTAGAGCTTCACTCTACGACACATGCTGAGTGCTTAGAGCTTGTCCCGGCTGGGATGGTGTCCCGCTAGTGGGAGTCATCTGGATGGAGAACACCTCGCTAGCCGTGTGTAGGTCGGCACCGCATCTCTCCAGATGAGGAAGCATAACGAATTCCTGTGACAAAACAATTCACTACAGTTACGGGACTAATGACCGTAGCTGTTGACGCGCCCAGAAACACGAAATCAATCTGTCGTTGCCAATTGGCAGGTCATAACCCTGAGAGGTGGGGAACCTGCCTAACACCAGTGCAGGATGAGTTACCAGTTAGGAGCACTATTTCACCAATGTCACTGATCCAACTTTGTTTTGCGATTTCCCATCAAATGTTCCCTGGGGAAAAGTTATATTTGACCACGTTATAAATGCCCTGGAAATTGTCACATTAATTCTGAACTGCTAATTACAGATAGGAATTAATCATATTATTGAATGACTCATTGGCCCACTGTTATTTCTTATCTTTGTAAATGATATATCGCAAAATATAACGTCAAAAATTCGACTCTTTGCCGACGACTGTATATTATATAGGGAAATTACAGAACAGCACGATATGATTCAACTACAGGAAGATTTAAATAAGATTAATGATTGGGCAAGAGCTAATAAAATGACTGTAAATGGAAATAAAAGTAAAGCGATCACATTTTGTAGGGCCAGAGACTTTCATACATTGCCTTATCAGCTAGGTAATGACGTAGTTCCGCGAGTCTCAAACTGTAAATACCTTGGCATCCTCCTGGATAGCAAGTTGGGATGGGAGAAACAAACTAACTACGTAGTGGGTAAAGCTTGGAGGTCTTTGCATTTCGTCATGAGAAATCTTAAAA
The DNA here is from genome assembly GCA_031308135.1 of Acheta domesticus. Classification (NCBI taxonomy): domain Eukaryota; kingdom Metazoa; phylum Arthropoda; class Insecta; order Orthoptera; family Gryllidae; genus Acheta; species Acheta domesticus. Next base: position 50,533,739 of record JAHLJT010002630.1, read on the forward strand.
AATGCAATACGAAAGCAAAAGAAATCGCGTATACCTCGCTTGTTAGGCCAGTAATGGAATATGGAGCTAGTTGTTGGGATCCGTACAGAATAGGACTTAAGAAGAGCTTAGAGAGGATACAAAACAGAGCGGCAAAATACACTTTTCGGAAGAACATACCTGCACGTTGGGAATCGTTAGAACATCGGAGAAAAAGGGCTCGACTTTGCGTAATGTATAAATCTTACACTGGTGGCCCTGCATGGCAGGAAATACGGGGAAGGCTAGATAAACCGGATTATTTTAATAGATTTGATCATAAATATAAAATTAGAACTAGAATTCAAAGAACGGACGTAGGCAAATTCTCCTTTGTAAACAGAACAATCGTAGATTGGAACGATTTGCCTGCGACAGTTTTTGAGCCCTTTCCTTGCTCAGCGCGCGGTTTTAGAAAAAAAGTATAGGAAATTAATCAATAGGGTGAAAAGTGCAGTGAAGTGAAGTGAAAGGTGCGATTATGGGTAGTAAACTAAAAAGTATTGAGCTATTAGTATTTAGGTAAAGTGTTATGAGGTGCAGTGACGTGAAGTGAAGTGCAGTGAAGTGATTTCATTTCGTAGTTTATTTCGCTAATCTTAAGCGTCTTTTATAGGCTATTCTGACAAAAGTTCGTATTTATTGATTGATGTTAACGAGTGTTTTACGTGTTAGAAATGTAAAAATTATTATAAGTATTGTATATTATTATGTTGTAGGTAAAAGTGATTATCCATATTTGTCTGAATATGATTGTGAGTGAATACTTGTAGGTTGGTGTGTATGCGAGTGTTCCTTTGTCTTTGTATGATATGTATGTAAGCGTGTATGTTTGTATGTATGAATGTTGGTGTTATATGTAAGTAAGTTTATTACTTAAATGTTAGTATATATGTAGTTTCATTTGTTGTATATGTATAGGCATGTAAATGCAGTTGCATGATCGTTTGATTTTTATATTGATTTTTTATATATTGTTTTTATAGTTAATTGTGTTTTGTACTTTTAATGTACTTTTGTTTTTCTGTATTCTGCCACCGGGCAACATCAGCCCAATTGTAGAATAAACCCTATCTATCTATCTATCTATCTATCTAATCTTCTAATTGGGAAGTTCGTATGTAACTTTAAACATTTAATAAACTATAAAATTTACGAATCCAGGCTAAAATTAAAATTCACTCGGCAATGAACTATCGCGTTATTATACAACTATCCAATTATCTTTGGATACAGTTGTGTTTTGTTGAAGTTCTGAAAGCTCCATAGCACACAGGATCTCGTTAGAACCACTTCTGGCGAACTTCCAATGTGTGATATGTTACTTAACTCAATCTCCCAGGATGTGCAATGACAATCAGCATTAAGTAAAGCATGCAAGCTAGTAGCTGTAACGAATTCCCGTGCCGTTCTTAAATTTCCTCTTTCAAAAAGCGAAAACTCGTCATAATTCCTTTATAGAATATAGAGAAAGTAAAGTTAGTAGATATTCCACAAAAATCTACAGCAACATTGTTACGTTACAACATTGGATACCACTCATTTTGAGATAGTTTGTCCGAAAAATCTAGCGAAATTCCACGCATACTGATGGATATTACCGATATTCCAATCTTAACGCCTTCCGAAGGAAAACGGTTAATCTATTTAAAGGAGTTTGTCTGTGTGTCTAAGAAAGAGAGAAATTTTTGTATGTTGTGTTCGCTAGATCTTGCCCCGTAGTGTACGATAAGGGATGTTACGATACTTCGATGCCATATTTACAAATTTCAAAAGTCTTTATTGAACGTTTAGAACATCATTTCCTTCTGGCTCTTTTTAGAATATAAGATATTGCTGGCATTTTTCGAAAGAAATATTCTAAAATATCCCAAAAAGCATTTTCAGAATATTTGGAAGAAATTGAGTATTGTTGAGATCATATTTATTTCTGAAAATATGTTGTACTTTTTTATGTTACGAAAAATGTACTTTTCCTCCAATACTCCAGAGAAATAGTTGATATTTCAAAAGAGCGTCCTCGTGAATATGATTGTAAGTTCGTATATCAATTGTATGCCGATAATTATTTCATATCGATTGTCCATTTTTGGTGTAGACACCACGATATTCTTTTTGATGATGCCTTTTCTGCAAATATTCAAATATTAAACGCTAATAATAATAATAATAATAATAATAATAATAATAATTGTAATTATAAAAATAGTACTTTGAGAATCGAATATATTCGTTTGATCCTGCAAACTTACAAGGTCCGAGACTTGAAAGAAAAACACAACAACATGGTCTACACTAAGTTGGCGCTGTGCCGCCTCCTCTTCTTTCCCGCTTCCACCACTCCTCCCCCCCTTCCCTCATTCCGCCACCACTCCCCTCCCCTCCCCTCCCCTCCCTTCCCTTGGCTCCCTCTCACCTGTTGCGGCGCTTCGTGTGTGCGAGTATGTGTGTGAATGTGTGCCAACGGTCGTTTGCGGGAAGCGACATCACGATCAGCTGTTATGCAAGCCTCTACTCTGCACTCCAGCCTCCAGAAGCAGCTGCAGTTGTTATAGAATCCAGCCGATCATTGGGGGGGGGGGGAATCATACATTTTGTTAAATAAATAAACATATTTATTATTTTATTATTATATTATATTATTTTACAGTGCTATCGCTGTTTTTTTTTTAACTTTTCATTGCTAGGGCTTTTTTCCAGCCGAAAGCCAGTTGCCCTTAACGTCTCGATGGGGCACATAATCGACCGTACACTAGACACCAACACACTTTGCAGGCTTTTCTGAACTGGGGTCAGCAGAAGGCGACTCCCTCCACGACAAGGAGAGAGACGGGACAAACAACCACGCCCGAGGCGGGACTCGAACCCGCGACCTTTCGTACCGAAGCACTGGGTCGGCACACGCTCTTAGCCACCTCGGCCATCCAGGTTGTCAAATCGTTGTTTTTACTAAAACAAATACTACTGGTTATCAAGTTTTGCCAAACGTGCTCATTGCTGTACTTCGGTTTTTCTTTCTTGGCGCGTGGGGGGGGGGCATCAAAATGGAATATCTCACTGTATTTCGCGTCGTTCTCGGTTGTGCAGTTAGGAGTCGCATGATCGCCAGCACTACTCGATACAGTCGTGATCATGCAGCTCCTAACGGCAGAACCGAGAACGACGCGAAATACCGTGAGATATTCCCCTTTGATGACACACCCCCACGCGCCAAGAAAGAAAAAACATGCATGCATGTCTGTATTTCGCATTTGAGGTCGGATTAATCCAACTTTTGCCACCTAGCGGTTTTCCCAGGCCTGGGTCTTGTTTTGATTTAATATCCACGTCTGGAGGTAAGGGAGACACGTTGCGTGCGTAGCATGTTCCCTTCACCGTATCTAGCTTACTTGGCCTACCCGAGTTTTTTCTTCACAGCAATAGAAACTGGGACGATTTCGTTTCTACATTTATTCATACTTTTACTTCATGTACCTTGTAAAAGAGGGGAAGGGGGGATTGGGAAGTGAAGAAAATTTGCACAAATTGCACTTTCCCACATTTGACGTTAGTTATCAACTTCATTAGGACCATAAACCGCATAAAGCAGATGCGGTTGAAGTTTATTAAATAGTCTATAGCCGAGGATTATAACCATATCTGTTGTACCCTGTCGGCCATATCTCGTTCAATGCTTTTCGTAATACGATTGAATAAACGAATTCCAGTTCTTGGAAGAAGTGTATTTATAAACACCATATTTGAAAGCGGTTTCGATTGTTCTTAAATCTCGGGCTTACCGACCGCCGATTAATTTTCGTTCCTTTCGTTGGTTGCGTTAATATTGCAGTATGTGAAAGAAAATAATTAAAACATATGTCAGATTACCCTACAACCGGGAGAGGTGGCTCAGGGCATCCGCTGATGTCTTGCAGTCCCTGTGACCGGGAAGTCCTAGGTTTCGAGTCCCAACGGTGCAGAATTTTCGACACTAGCAAGATAGCTAGGTCGAATTCAGACGCTGTATGGAGGAGAATTCTAGCGGCCCCCGCTGCTCTGAGCGGTAGTTTTCCGTGGTTTCTCCGATCATTACCAGGCGAATGCCGGAGCAGGACCCTAACAAACGGGCCACGGACCGCGCGCGATCTTTCAAGTCTTTGTCCCATCCTACCTCTTCTTACACACACTTACTGTACACTACACTGCACTACACTATCACACATGCCGGGAGACGTAAGACTGGAAGCCCTCTGGGAGAGTAGGACTGGGAGCTTAGAGCTTGTCCCGGCTGGGGCGGTGCCTCACTATACTTCGATTTTTCTTTCTTGGCACACGGGGGGTGTCAATAAAATGAAATATCTCACGGTATTTCGCGTCGTTCTCCGTTGTGCCGCCAGGAGTTGCGTGATTGCCGGCACTTCTCGATACAGTGGCGATCATGCGACTCCTAGCGGCCCAACAGAGAACGACGCGAAATACCGGGAGATATTCCATGTTGTTGCCACACCCCCACGCGCCAAGAAAGAAAAACCGAAGTATTCTTCAGTGGGTTTTTAACACCGCAGTTTGTCCACACCGCAGTTTGTCCATGTGTGAGCGTGGGTTGTTGGCCCTGAAAGACTCGCATTTCGCTACGGGCGGTCGTGCGTGCGGGCTGCACGCCGCGTGATTCGCGATTGGGCGGGCGAGTGCGCATGCGCCGCGGTAGGTTCGAGTGCGCGGCAGCGCAGACGCGAGAGATGCAAGCTCTGAGGGCCATGGTGGAAAGCACGGTGTAAGATTATATATAGTGCGATATTTCTTACTCTGCCCCTCAAGCCTCTATGGCCGCGATGGAATATCACACGGCATTTCGCATCTTTCTCCGTCATGCAGCTAGAAGGCGCATGTTCGCGAACACTGCCTGATACGGTCGCGATCAATCGGTGTCTGGCTCTGACTCGGAACGTCGCGAAATACCGTGTCATATTCCATCCTCAAGACGAACCTTGAGGGGCAAAGTTAGAAAAATCGCAGTGTAGTTGTGTTCACTGCCAGTCTAAAACTGTAGCTCGTGTGAAGCTAGTTCTCACAGTTCTCGCATATAAGTGCTGCGACTTTGGGTCTCATTTGGGCAAGGTCGTGATTGGTCGTGATCCATTCGACAGCTCTGTAGCCAGCTGATTTCTAATTTCAAGTCAGTAATTTGTCGTTTCGCAGTGGAAGTAAAGTCTAGAGCGAACAGTTACGTAAATGGGTAGGAAATGTTTTGTAAAACTGTGTAATAGCCATAGTTTAAGATGTCATCTTAAGATGTGTATATTACACCGTGACCCCAAACGATCGTGCGCACCGTACGGAGAAGCGAGGAAACAGCCTCAAACTGGCTTCAGAAATTTGCAAACACTTGACAGTATTGACTTTCACATCATATTCAAAATGAGGAGAAAGATAAGAGCATAGGGGACAAATCAGTGAAACTGTGACGGACTTACCCATGTTCTATTTCGAAAACTCATAAATTCTTCCATTGTTAATTAGCAAATGGGAATTCATCAAATGTTAATTATTACTACTATTCTGTTGTTAGGGTGTTTGCCTCATTTAACAATCATATTGTGGATTACTTTCCTTTCATCACAAATATTGTGCCTCCACAAGGGGACAAAGATTGATTTCAGGGATATTCTCTCATTTGAATTTTTGTACTTTCATATTATAAATTGTATTGCATTATTTTGTTAATATCATTGAATAGAAATTACCCCAAGAGAATAGCAAAGATATTATTTTCATTCCGTATGATGGCTTATTGGTCGAGCATTCCATGTATCTCAATAAGTTTTGTTAAATTGCAAGAAGTATTTTTTTCATATGATTTAATTTCTTAATTATTTCCACCATTATCACTTAAAGCCCCCATACCACTGTTTTACATCTACAAAGGAAATTTAAAAATTCTTTATCCTGTTTTGCCCAAACTACAGTTTTATAAATTTCTATTAAAGTTGAACAGTATACTTTTAGTGTTGTATGTGGAGTGGACAAACCCAGCTTTTGTCATTTTTTTTGAGTCTGTGCATAATGGACAGGAATTCCTGTTTAAACATAGTGACGGTTTGTCTTCAACATTTTGTTGCCCTGAAAGAATATGTATTCTTCTCTTTGAAGGGTTCATCACAACTGATAAAGTGGTTGTTTTGTGAAATGATAGAAACAGAAATAACTGTGCTGAGGCAACTGCTTGTGCTTGAAAAAGCAAATTCTTTTGCACTTCATCAAACCTCTGTATCACAGTCATGGCCATCATGTTATTTAACAGACGTTATCTCAAAATATGTTACACATCACATTAAAGCCTTGAACTTGTATAATTTCATACGCTATTCTGAACTGTTATGATCTTTACCAAAGACCACCTTGCCTGATGTGCAAGTACAGGGAAGGTGATCTGTGGGCTCATTTTATTCTCAACTATTTATTCATTCATGCATGCATGCATTAAAATTATAGCTGCTTTCATTTATGAGTTTGTTATATGATTAAGAGTTTTGACAGACTTGTCATTTCTCTTGTCAAGAACAACTATTGAAGTCAAGATCAAATTTAAAAGTAATTTAACTTCTAGTGGAGTAGAGCATTTTCAATCTTAGGATAATTCCTTACTTGACCACGAAATTATTATCAGCACTTTTTCACCTAAAAACGCATTGTAATATTTATTTACACTATACAAAATGCTTTAATACAAACAAGTCGGTGTCTCTAAGATAGCATCGCCATGGCCACTTCCTCCCTTATCCCTTTCACCTTTTGTGGCAGCCTGTCACTGAAGGCATGAGGAGGCGATGGAGATGATTGGCAGATGGAGTGACAACTGCTGATAAGTGAATTCAATAACAAACCTACTGAGAGTTGCAATTTATTGGAAAATAAAACAAATCTTCATTTACTTTGCTAAACAACTTTTTTCCCCCCTCCAAAATGGTCTTGATTAATGAGGTTCTACAATATCTTTTTGTATCAGTTTGCATTTGACACTTTCTTTTGCAGAGAGTTTACTACCTATCCTTGGAGTACTACATGGGCCGTACCCTACAGAACACCATGATCAACCTGGGCATACAAGGAGCCTGTGATGAAGCTATGTACCAGGTGAGATTAGCATTGGAGTATGTAGCAAGTGGCATAATTAACATCTAAAACTCAGTAGCTCCTATCTCAGAATTTTTCAGGTTCTTGTGTTGTGTAATAACATAAAATAATATTTATAATTGATTAATAAATTAGACTACAAATAAAACTACAAAAATATTCTTAACTATGGATACTACTGGTGCATTTACCCTATGAAAGAAATACGCTATCAATTTAAGAAATGTAATAGAGTTCACTTTGGATACTGTTTGGAGGGTAACTGAGGTAATGGTGACTGGTGATTGCAGCTGGGCTTGGACATTGAGGAGTTGGAGGACCTGGAGGAAGATGCTGGTCTGGGAAATGGAGGCCTTGGTCGTTTGGCAGCCTGCTTCCTGGACTCCATGGCCACACTCGGTCTGGCAGCGTATGGATACGGTATCAGATATGAGTATGGCATCTTCACACAGAAGATTCGTAATGGGGAACAGGTACAATCATTCTCTTCCTCCTTGTGGTCACTAAACAACAACCTTGGAGTAAAATTAACACAAAAAATTTATAAAATGTGTGTGTGAAAATAATTCTGAAGAAGGAAACTTCCACATATGTAGAGGAAATTAGTTCATATTTTTTTAAATCAATATTGAACTTGTTGAATGAATACATTGTCAACAAAGTTTAATACTCTCAGCAAGTTCCTAGTACTTTGGTTGTTGTTTTTCACCAGTAACGATACAAATTAGCAAGGGATAGATGTAGGTAAATAGGAAAAAAGTGAGTATTTAATGTTTTCATCAGGAAGGTTGTTTTGTAGCACATGACACCCAACCTCTCGTAGTTCTCCATCCTTCTAAAAGGAGGTATTTAGCAATTCTTATCACCAGCATTCATTTTAATGTACACATTATTAATGTACACTGCTATTTTTCCCTCTTCATCTAATTTTTTCTGTAAATCATTCTTTTAGGTTACCATTTCAAATTTTTACTTAATTTTTTTCTATCCCCAAACATGAAGGGAACTTTCTCTGCCCAGAAGCTTCAAGGAACTTCATGTTTTGCAGGTAGAGGAGCCAGATGACTGGCTGAGATTTGGAAACCCTTGGGAGAAGGCAAGACCAGAATATATGTTGCCAGTTAACTTCTATGGTCGAGTGGAACAGACCTCCTCAAGGTGTCAAATGGGTGGATACACAGGTAAGAATGTATTTAAAGGAAGATATGCATTTCTGAATGATGAGTGTAAAATTATTAGTAATGCATTATAAAATACCACAAAATCCATTGTAAAACACCAAAGATATTGTAGATACTTACGGTGTGGAGAGAGATTATATTTTAATACACATTGGAAATACTCTGCTGAGATTTTAGGTCTTTTCACAATTGTTTTATTATAATATAAAATTAGAAGTAGTGAAAGATAGAATATGCCATAGCAATAACCAGGGGGACATGCCAGATTTTTCTCAGGAGAAGGGGGCTATAGGTCCAGCTGACTTGATGTTTTATTTGAAAGAATTTTTCTTCTATAAAATGTATTTTTATTTTTTGACTTACAGTTAATATGTATGTGTATAATGTAAACAACTAATACATTGAATAACTGTCATTAGTAGTATTGAAAATTAGTAAAAGCCTACATTTTTTATTATTGTGTGTGCAAACACTGACATTATCAGAATCTGTAACATTTATATTTTTATAGCACTCATAAGTACAGGTAATGGAATTTGAAATTCAATACAATACTGATTGTCGATAAGTTCAGATACCTTTGAAAGAAATGGTATTTTTAATTTCCATTTTGCAGGTGGTGTTTGCTATGCCCTATGACAGCCCTGTTCCAGGTTATGGTAACAATGTTGTGAACACATTGAGGCTGTGGTCTGCTAAATCCCCTGTGGAATTTAACCTCAAATTTTGTAAGTTATTTCTGATTCTAAAAGATGATCAATGTCTAACTTTTCAAAACTTGACAGTCATCGACAAATTATACCTATGTTTCTGGACTGTATAACATCCTCAAAAATCTTAATCCATCTTAATTTTAGTGGCCTATAAATTGTATTGTGGTTTTGTCATTTCTCAGTTAATGATGGTGACTACATCCAAGCAGTAATAGATCGAAACTTGGCTGAGAACATCTCAAGAGTGCTGTATCCAAACGACAATTTCTTTGAAGGAAAAGAACTTCGTCTTAAACAAGAGTATTTCATGTGTGCTGCTACTTTGCAGGTACGTTGCATATGGTTTTGTAGGCTATAAATATGACTAATGGGAAATATTCCAAAATTGTAATGAAAAAAAAATGGTTTGCAGGATCTCATACGCCGTTTTAAAGCTTCTAAATTTGGTGTCCGGACTGCAGTGAGGACGAATTTTGAACATTTCCCTGACAAGGTAATGAAATTTGTTGTGTTAAGTTTGAAAGAAGTGTGCTACATGCAGTGTCTAGACCTTCATAGACAGGTAATCTACAAAAATAGATTGAAGAGGAATATTTTAAGGGCAAATATTGCTGATAAAAGCCTGTATTTTTCTAGCAGCTTTGTATTATTTTAATGGAGATTTCTGATTTCAAAATTTAAAATAATAGCATTAATGTTGATGTAAAGTAGTATATGTTGGTAAAAATGTAAATATTTTGTACAATGTACAAAGGCTCAGAGAAAGATAATGGTTATTTAT
>JAHLJT010002630.1:50544544-50576894 GCA_031308135.1 Acheta domesticus
ATAAGTCATCAATGAGTAAATAAGTCATCAATGAGTAAATAAGTCATCATGAGTAAATAAGTCATCAATGAGGTAAATAAGTCATCAATGAGTAAATAAGTTCATCAATGAGTAAATAAGTCATCAATGAGGTAAATAAAGTCATCAATGAGTAAATAAGTCATCAATGAGTAAATAAGTCATCAATGAGGTAAATAAGCATCAATGAGGTAAATAAGTCATCAATGAGTAATTAAGTCATCATATGAGTAAATAAGTCATGCATGAGTAAATAAGTCATCAATGAGGTAAATAGTCATCAATGAGTAAATAAGTCATCAAGTGAGGGTAAATAATAGTCATCAATGAGGTAAATAAGTCATCGCACATCGACATTAAATATGTCGACGATTCACATACATTGCTTGATACGGTCGCGATCATGCGGCACGAGTGAGAAAGACGCGAAATAGCGTGACATATTCCATCGTGTGAAGACGGGCCTTGAGGCCAACGTAACAAAAATCGTCTTAAGCTACCGATCGATCTTCCATCATGAGTAGTACTGTAGTGCATGCTAGTGTAAGTGCGTATACGTAAGGGGGTGAGATTGGACAAGGAACAGGGAAAGGGAGGAGACAGACTGCGCGCGGTCCGTGGTCCGTTTCTTAAGGTACTGCTCCGGCATTCACCTGGTGGTTTATCGCAGAACATTCGGAAAAAACTGCAGATCAGAGCAGCCACTCCCTAGAATTCTCCTCCAGACAGCACTGAAATCCACCTAGCTGATAAACTAGTTCGAAAATCCTGTATAAGTGTTCTTGGAGACTACTGAAAACTAGGCAATTTTTTCATCAAATAAAACGTTTTTCGGGCTGCACCAGTTGTCTCGTTTACTTATTGAATAGACTCGGTTCTGAGTCGGTTGACGCTTCGCTACCCATTTCCTAGTTGAGAACGATGTGGTTACCTCCAGCAGCCATCTTGAGTTCTTAAAATAACCCTAAGACTGCAAGTATTCTATCCAAAATACGTCTCTCGAACACACAAGGGTCTCATTCAACGACCACATATTTTTAGTCAGTACCCTGTGGCTACTTCACGAATTAAGATTTCCGAAATAATTCATTCATCGCCACTTAGTGTACAGTTTTTATCCACACGATCTGGCTAAAGTGCGAGTTAACCCGTTAATTCGCGAGGAGCAGAAAAAGGAGCAGTAAGGAAAGAAAAAAAAAAATTCAAGGAGCAGAAAAAAGATAGGGGATAGGAAGAATAAGACGAACGGTATTACGTGAACCAGACGACGCGCGTCAAGGCTTGCCTTTGTATACCATCATTAACCCCCTTTACGGGCTAATCTACGACCTCAGGCAGACACTGGCCGATGTGCTAATTCCGAGAGTCTTCACTCCTTTGCAACTAATCCTCACTAGATACTTCCAGTGCACAAAATAAATAAATGTATAACAATAGTTGGGAACAATGCAATGGCGCTGCTGTTACAAATTTCATTTCATCAAGTCTCCAAAGATTTTTAAATTCTAGGTAACTAACAAATGAATATGATGGGGTGTAAACATTTTAAAAATGGAGATAAAAGCAATTTAACTTTTGGGTAAAGGGCTCAATTGCGTACAAAAGACATAACAACAGCGGGCCACTTATGTGACAAATTAACTATTGTTGCATCACACCGGTTGGACAACTGAGGGCTTATGAGTGAAAAATTAGTGTAACAAACACTAAAATTTAGAGGGTAATATTTAAAGCCTGAACTTTCAAATATTGTATAGTAGCCGCGAGTACACGAGTTAACAAAAAGTTTCAAATGAATTGTCTTCTAATTAAAATAGAACATTACTATTCGTTATGTCATGACGCTGAAGGTTAGGGGGTGTTAACCTCATGAGCCTAATATCAGTTCAAGTTCGCGGAAAGGCGAAAAGTTTATAATAACGATGGATTATCTGCCAATATCAAGAAATAAACCTCTATAAAATACAATATATCGAATAACAAATTCACACTTTCTCAGATTAAAAACTATATTTAAAAAACAAAAGAAAACCAAAAGAAATTTTTTGAAAACAAAGGAAAAAGCATCGAAGCAGCAACTTTATACACTTGTTTTAAATAGGCAAGTAAAATAAGCCAATGTAGTCTAGGTGTTCTTGCACAGAAAATCTAAAAACAGATGTGAAGAAAGGGATAAAAAAGTAGAAGAAGAATAATAGGTAGAAATCGAAGATTGGAGGAAATTTCAATGAGAGAAAAAGTGACCAAAAAAGAAAGTAAGAATTAAAGAACAAAAATGATCGAGGAAAGGAAAGGCCGAAAAAGTGATCAATAAAAGAAAAGACGAACGGATAGGAGATCAAGAAAGGAAGGACGAAAGAACAAGAGATCAAGGAAGCAAGGAAAAAAATAAAGGTAAGACAAAGAGAATAAAAAAGAAAACAGTTGAAGAAGGAGGAGAATTCAAAAAACAAAACTGTCCGTCTGAGGTGGCGGCGTCCTCCACGGACCGGCCAAATAGGACGGCGCGCCCCGCCGCAAGCAAAAGCACAAACTGCTGCTGAAGAGCAGACCGAGGAACGAACTCTGCTCAAAGTCATCGGATGCGAACGACACTGGAGCAATATGGGCAGCGGCGGAGAAATAGACGCACGCGCCAAGATTCGCCCAACTATCGGATAGCAAGACCCGTAAAAATACCGCTGACAAGGCGCCAAGCCACGCTAGAGACATTAACGGAGTCAAACACTGCATAAACATAGGAGAAGGTTCTAAAATTGCCACTGTCACAAAAGACGTTTACCGTATTCCCTTCTATTAAACCAGCACCACAACATTCTCAAAGAAGTGAGCATCGACATTTAGCTACATGCCGATGTTCACCTTACATCCACACCTCCATAAGCATCTTTTCTTTAATGTTTATTTTGTTTAGAAACGTGAAAAAACAGTTGAAAATTGTGCGTGATGTAAAAGGGGGCAGGAGTGCAAACGGTCAAGTATTAGTCAGAGCTCCAGAATCCCTCCCCTCTCCCTATATTAAGAAGAATTCGTTATGAAAGAAAGTAACAACAAGAGTTTTTGACATACCTTGTTATTAAGAAATATTTACTTCCCATATACATATATACTAATAAAAGTGAATTTCAACATTTTACAAAAAATCACAAATCCACCCACAAAAAGTGGTGTGCGTGCGAGTGTGCGAGTGTATAGATACGAAATTTTTACAGGTTCTTTCATGATTGTCGCACAGTTGCACTTGCAAAGGTTGGGTAAAGATTAATACAATGTTAAAGCAGAATATAACTAATTTTAAATAATATGTTCGTAGGTGCACAACTATCATTATTTTTCGCCTGATCGATAAGAGCACGGTTGGTTCCCAATAAATTCCGCCGGGGTCAGTAATGATGCAAGCAGATCTGGTATCTATTAGATTCGCTTCGAGACCAGGTAACAGTGCATAAGATCAAAATGTTTAATCTAACAGCAATGTAATGTAAAATAAAATGAAAAGACAATTTAGTGTATTTACTGTTAAAATTTGAACCAATTACATTTTTAAAAAATGCCTTTTAAACACCATGATTTATATACAATTTATCCTTTTTCCTCGTTCACAAGGGACTTACATTCCTCGTACACAAGAATAAAGCCCAGGCACACACTGAGTATTTTGATATTTGCACCGGCAACTGCATTAAAAAACTATTTGAATCGGCAATTGGAGACTGCAGATTTTACCTCTTATCGAAAATAAAGCGACTGTATCGGGAGAAAAAGAAACTATTATTTGATGGCACTGATCAAGAAATTGCTATAGTAAATCCCCTTCCAGACGCCTCACAGAGCTCAATAAAACTAGCACAAGTTGAAACAATATGTATGCATAAGAGCAAAAGACAACAGTTTTTATGCTACCTATATACAAATATTCCAGACGCTAAGCATTAGATCTTCTGTTGAATGGGTGGTGTGTCAGCAATTCATACCTCCTTCCCAAAATTGTCACGTCTTCTAGGCGTGAAGATTTTCACAAACCACGAGCTAGCGACTTCTGTTGCCCAAGAACCAAGGAGAAAAGTTTCCCTGGTGGTGACAGGTCTTTCAATCGACTCCAAACTCACTAATAAAATATTTAATAACTACCATCGCCAATTAGACTTTAAAAAAGGATAAAACTTGTACGAAATCTCTGAAAGGCACCAGTCTCTTGCGGTCAGTCGTGAGAAATTGTTGGTATTTGTTTTGTAATAATAGTCCTAAATATGATTACATATTTTCTTTGACTTTTTCTTTAAATTACTTATTTCATTTATTTCCAATTTATCTGAAAAACTCATTTGCTTTTCTCTCAGTATTTGTAGTGATACTTACTCATGCATTGATATCGTAAAAAAATCTATTTGTCAATTTGTATTAGTGCGAAATTTTAAAATAAAATATAAAATATGACATCTATAGTTAATACAATCTTGTTTATTTACCATTGCACAAATTTTGGGTGATTAGATTTATACGAACAGACAGTTAATATAATAACTAAGTAACCTAGATAATACATCACAGAGTACAATACAAAAGGGATATCCTAGCTGTGGTGGTAAAGAAACATTCCTTACGACCCAGATGCAACAAAATTTAAATTGAAAATAAAATAATCTTTAAAATTATCAATTCCACAAATTCTGCGCAAGTATACAGACGTTTTCAGAGATTTCAATAATTTATCATAACATACAACAGGGCGGGTTCCAAACTAATGCATAGTAAAGAAGAAACTTAACCATACAATAGATCGTACGCAGCTAAAAATTGGCTCTTGGCATATGCAGCTACCAACGCATCACTACAGTAGGATCTTGGCCCGCAGCAAACTGAAGGCTAAAAACTATCCCTTCCATAACTTCGAAAGGATGTTGAGCCACTTGACCGCTTCAACCCCAACCTACAGCAACAGCACTGCGACCTTCTGATGTAGCCGAAAAAACAAAACCAAAACAACCTTGGAACAGTTTCTTTGATCTGTTGATGATTCATTGATTCCGGGAGCGTCAGCTGCTGTCAATATTCCGTAAATGTAGTGGACGCTTTGATCGCGGGAGGTGGGAATGGTGATGTTCCCTGCTGGATGGCGAGATCTGGCGCCGATCTACGTCGGCTTGCGGGGTGTTGCCCCAATCAGGTATCTATCACCAGAAAGACACCGCCCCAGATGGAACAAGTTCTAGCTCCCGATGGTCTCCGGCATGTGGGGGTAGTGTAGTACGTACAAGTTGCATAAGGGGTAAGATAAAGACAAGGAAGAGGAAGGATAGATCACGCGCGGTCCGTGGCCCGTTTGTTAGGTTAGTATTGCTCCGGGTGTCGCATGATGTTGATAGGAGACACCTGGGAAATCTATCAGAGCAGCTGCTATACAATATAAACCGATAATAAACAGACACAGCTCACTACAATACAATACTGCCATAGCATTATATAAAACCGTAATAAGACCCACAATACTTACGCCTGTCCCATATGGATTAATGCCGCTAAAGACAATATTCGCAAACTCAAATCATCCAAAATCAATTTCTGAGAGTCCATTACTAACGCCTCATGGTTCATTTCTAATAATCAGCTTCACAAGGAATTCAATATAGAATCATTAGATCATCACATCACATACCTTGCTACAAATTTCTATCATAACATCCATTAAATTCCAGCACTCTCCGAATTCAGACTAGCAAATAACCCAATCCATAGAACAAGAATCCAAATAAAATACCCATTCCATGTTTTTCAAATAAAATTCGCAAACATAGAACCAGATTAGAGGACCCATAATGGAACACCTCCCCATTGTATAGTATGTAAGTTTTAGAATAAGTTAGTGAGTAAGCATCAAAAACTACGTATGTAAAGTTTAAATAACTTTCTATGTATCTACCTTCAGGAAAAAATAAAAAAGAGCAGCCGCCCGCTAGAATTCTCATCTAGGCAGCGGCCTAGCCATTTAGCTAGTGTCGAAAATTTTGTCACTTCGGGACTCGAAACCCAGGACAGAGGGACTGCAATAACCTCAGTTGATACCTAAGCTGGTTTTTATCTGTTAATTTTATGGATTTATTCAAAATGAAATGAACGTGATCTATTGAGAAGTGTGAGTACTTTAAGAAGTTTCAATTTTTCAAATAAGCTAAGCAGGGATTTTATTTTCAAAAATTTCTAAAGCGAGGTTACTATTATACTTTGTGGATGATTTTATATCAGACTCGAATAAATGTGGAACGGGTAATTTTTTTAATGTTTCGCCTCTAACACATCTCGTATTTTCCGGGTAAAAATGTATATGTGTCCAGGTTTTTAAGGAAATCATTTAAGTTCTAATTTAGGATACTATTTATTTTCATTTATATACTCAACGTCAAAATATGAAGTATAAACTGCGACCAGGGAAGTATAAACTGCGACACCTCAAAATAAAGTGTAAGTCGAGGACGAAATTTAGCATTCGCAAATGCAGGATGATCTGGATCACATCAAATTTTTAATTCTGAAATGTTTTTCCTTTTCAGATGTTAAGTTTTCCACGTTCTTCATTCCGAATTAGATAGTTCCTTTCACTGATTAGCAGTAGTACTTCTATATTTTTAACTTTTCACATGGGGCCCACGTAATGTTAATTTTCTCTCTTTTTCTTCTCAAGTCATTTATTTTTTTATTTTCATTTCACAAAACAATATTTTGTTTTTCCTCTTTCATACTCAATTTCTTTTCTGATTATTTTCCGAATAGGTGCCGCTCATGAAAACAATTACATTAGAAATTTCAATATTTTGGGGTAGGTTTTTGACTGACGTACATCAAGTACAATAATTTGAAAATAGTTCTTTATTGGATACATCATGACGTTAACTTCTTTCAGAAAACTCACTAGGTTTCAATTGAACGTTACCTTCAGACACGTATCGTGTATCGTACAGTGAATCTCGAAAAAGAAGATGTTGATTTTATCAACAATATTATTTCGATTTTAAAAACTTCAAATAAACATTAATACAATATGATGCAGGACAGCGTGTTTGTATTAAACAATAATTATGTCGCAAAACCTAGATAAAGATATGTTTACGGGTAAATTTAACGGATTTGCCTGTTTTTTAGGGGAAGAGGTACTCATTGCAGGGTAACATATCTATATCCCCGACCAGAAATTAAACCACGACCTGCCAGCCCTACACAGTTTTCACGACAGATTAAGTTTGTTCCGTTCGATGATTTGATTTATTTGTCAAAGAACAGTAAAACTAGTAAAACCTGTTTATTTTTAAAGTCAAAAACTGTTATAAAATTGTGACGTACTATGGAGGGAGGTTTATTCTGGGCACTTCTTAAATTCTGGGATCCTAACCCTTCCCCACATACAAGTTGGATACAGATTGAAATTATCGTTTTGGGAAAGAATAAGAAAATATTTTCTCCGGTGTAATAAAAATTATTGCAAGGCAAATCAGCTATAGATTTGGCCCTCCTGCTGCGACATATTGCCTTTCTGCTGCGACATTTGGGGGAGAAGTACACTACTCTAAAAAATAATATTGTACGAATTGATACAAATTATATCGAAAAACAGATGAGAATATCACAATGAGACAATACAATTTAGGCCCTTCACGTCGAAAGTAAACCAACAACTTATGATTACCGAATAACAAATGGCCTTCCTGATGCCCGTGGTGTAAATTTTATACCGGACACAAGTTTAGCGAAACATGCAGCAAATACACTGGAATAACTCTAGGAGGAAATGGGGTGTGGTTTCCATGGCAACGCTAAAACCCCGAGACTTGAAGTTTCAAGCGTAGAATAAGTTTGAAATAGGAAGACATGGGAGACAAATCCAGCTGTTTGGGCTTTCTGTATCATTATTTGATTTCGACAGTGCTTCCTTTCCGTGTGTTTTTCTCGGATATTTAACGGCCTAATTTCTTTCATGCATGATTCATTTGTTTTTGTTTGCTGTCATCGTTGATTCAAAGAAGTAGCCATGCAAACAACATTTCTTTAAATATAAATGTTTAAGAGCAATCTTCAATAACAAAACAATAACAGGAGGGTATCACAATCCCAGCACGAGTGTGAAATGAATGTGAAATATATCCTCATCCACCAAGCCCCCCATTTAGTTTGGCAATCCGAGAGTCAAAATAATTGCTGCGCGTGCGAGTGCGTGCGCGAGCGTGTGCGCGAGCGTGTGCGCGAATGTGTGCGCGAATGTGTGTGTGAATGTATGTGTGAAGGAGGAGATACAAGAATATAGAGTGCAGCAGACTTAATATTTTGTTGTAAGAATTATTCAATTTATGCAGAATACACGAGTAAAATGTATATTTTGGTTGATCTAGTTAATATTTATAATGAAAACAATTTATATATTGAAGGAGTTTTTGTTCGTACAGATTCATTTGAGTATGTATCACTCACTGGCTTTTGGGGAGAGAGAGGCCTGATGCCACCTGAGCCCCCACCCCTCCATTGTGGGTGCGCCACTGAATTGTGTGGTTAACATTTTGGTACAATTGAAGGCCAATACTTTAAGACGACAAACTCTAGAGAAAACTAATTGATTTATTATACATTTGATCCATACTTAACCGTATTTGTTAACTGTGTGCATAAAGTCGTTTGTAGTAATTAATGTCATTTGGGCGCTGTGTAGCACATAATCAGGCAAACCTGTTATTTGAGATATCGTTCACCTACTTACAAGGTACAATCATAAATAAAGCTTTTCTTCGAATACGAGTACTCACACACCATCTTTAGCTATACAATGTATTTGCCTCTATTGATAACGGACGGCGGACTACAAGATTCCGAACGGAGTCGTTTGTAGGTTTCCTTTTCAATGGTCTTATTGCGTTAAGCTGATATAATAGGACGGTATTGATATACTTATCAGAGCAGCCGATCGCTAGAATTCTCCTCCAAACAAGACGCGACGTATACTTCGGTTTTTCTTTATTGGCGCGTGGGGGGTTGTCATCAAAATGAAAATATAATATAACTGATCACATGACTGGACAGATACGTGATTGGGTCCCGAATTACGCTTCCGTGTAAAAAAAGAGGAAAGTTGGGTGGCGGCAGCGGTGGCGGCCGTTGGGAGTCCAACGTTGACGTTTCCTCCCCACGCTCTCTAGGGGTCAGCGGTTGCTCAAGCGGACGGCGCCGACGCCAATGTCGCCGCCCGCGGACACACACGGAAACGGGACTTTGGAACGCGGAGTTCAGCCACCCGCCTGTCGGCACCGCAGAAGCCGAGCGAGACGCCGAGCGAGACGCCGAGCGAGACGCCGAGCGAGACGCCGAGCGAGACGCCGAGCGAGACGCCGAGCGAGACGCCGAGCGAGACGCCGAGCGAGACGCCGAGCGAGACGCCGAGCGAGACGACGCCTGAGCGAGACGCCGAGCGAGACGCCGAGCGAGACGCCGAGCGAGACGCCGAGCGAGACGCCGAGCGAGGCGCCGAGCGAGGCGCCGAGCGAGACGCCGAGCGAGACGCCGAGCGAGACGCCGAGCGAGACGCCGAGCGAGACGCCGAGCGAGACGCCGAGCGAGACGCCGAGCGAGACGCCGAGCGAGACGCCGAGCGAGACGCCGAGCGAGACGCCGAGCGAGACGCCGAGCGAGACGCCGAGCGAGACGCCGAGCCGAGACGCCGACCGAGACGCCGACCGAGACGCCGACCGAGACGCCGAGCGAGACGCCGAGCGAGACGCCGAGCGAGACGCCGAGCGAGACGCCGAGCGAGACGCCGAGCGAGACGCCGAGCGAGGACGCCGAGCGAGACGCCGAGCGAGACGCCGAGCGAGACGCCGAGCGAGACGCCGAGCGAGACGCCGAGCGAGACGCCGAGCGAGACGCCGAGCGAGACGCCGAGCGAGACGCCGAGCGAGACGCCGAGCGAGACGCCGAGCGAGACGCCGAGCGAGACGCCGAGCGAGACGCCGAGCGAGACGCCGAGCGAGACGCCGAGCGAGACGCCGAGCGAGACGCCGAGCGAGACGCCGAGCGAGACGCCGAGCGAGACGCCGAGCGAGACGCCGAGCGAGACGCCGAGCGAGACGCCGAGCGAGACGCCGAGCGAGACGCCGAGCGAGACGCCGAGCGAGACGCCGAGCGAGACGCCGAGCGAGACGCCGAGCGAGACGCCGAGCGAGACGCCGAGCGAGACGCCGAGCGAGACGCCGAGCGAGACGCCGACCGAGACGCCGACCGAGACGCCGACCGAGACGCCGACCGAGACGCCGACCGAGACGCCGACCGAGACGCCGACCGAGACGCCGACCGAGGACGCCGACCGAGACGCCGACCGAGACGCCGACCGAGACGCCGACCGAGACGCCGACCGAGACGCCGACCGAGACGCCGACCGAGACGCCGACCGAGACGCCGACCGAGACGCCGACCGAGACGCCGACCGAGACGCCGACCGAGACGCCGACCGAGACGCCGACCGAGACGCCGACCGAGACGCCGACCGAGACGCCGACCGAGACGCCGACCGAGACGCCGACCGAGACGCCGACCGAGACGCCGACCGAGACGCCGAGCGAGACGCCGACCGAGACGCCGACCGAGACGCCGAGCGAGACGCCGACCGAGACGCCGAGCGAGACGCCGAGCGAGACGCCGAGCGAGACGCCGAGCGAGACGCCGAGCGAGACGCCGAGCGAGACGCCGAGCGAGACGCCGAGCGAGACGCCGACCGAGACGCCGACCGAGACGCCGACCGAGACGCCGACGAGACGCCGAGCCAGACGCCGAGCCAGACGCCGAGCCAGACGCCGAGCGAGACGCCGAGCGAGACGCCGAGCGAGACGCCGAGCGAGACGCCGAGCGAGACGCCGAGCGAGACGCCGAGCGAGACGCCGAGCGAGACGCCGAGCGAGACGCCGAGCGAGACGCCGAGCGAGACGCCGAGCGAGACGCCGAGCGAGACGCCGAGCGAGACGCCGAGCGAGACGCCGAGCGAGACGCCGAGCGAGACGCCGAGCGAGACGCCGAGCGAGACGCCGAGCGAGGCGCCGAGCGAGGCGCCGAGCGAGACGCCGAGCCAGACGCCGAGCGAGACGCCGAGCGAGACGCCGAGCGAGACGCCGAGCGAGACGCCGAGCGAGACGCCGACCGAGACGCCGACCGAGACGCCGACCGAGACGCCGACCGAGACGCCGACCGAGACGCCGAGCCAGACGCCGAGCCAGACGCCGAGCGAGACGCCGAGCGAGACGCCGAGCGAGACGCCGAGCGAGACGCCGAGCGAGACGCCGAGCGAGACGCCGAGCGAGACGCCGAGCGAGACGCCGAGCGAGACGCCGAGCGAGACGCCGAGCGAGACGCCGAGCGAGACGCCGAGCGAGACGCCGAGCGAGACGCCGAGCGAGACGCCGAGCGAGACGCCGAGCGAGACGCCGAGCGAGACGCCGAGCGAGACGCCGCGAGAATTCTAGCGATCGGCTGCTCTGATAAGGAGTTTTCAATCGTTTCTCCCAAACCAAGCGAATGCCGGAGCAGTGTTCTAACATACGGCTACGGGCCGCCGCGATCTTTTCTTCCTTTTCCACGACCTATCCTCACTCCTTACTTACATTTATGTGCACTACACTTTCACACATGTCGGGAGGCCAGTCGGGTACTAACTTAGAGCTTGTCCCGGCTGGGCGGTACCGCAAGGGACGTGAGCGGAGAGCCCACCCAATATGTATGTCGGCGACGGATCTCACATTCCAGAGGGGGAGGAACACCGCCATCTTTCGGGATACAATCATTTCGCTTACAAGTCTACTGATCTACTAAAAGTAGTCAACTAGTCTAGAAATAGCTGAGAAATAGCTGACGCTTCCGGAATCAACTCCGCGTTAGGTTATGTTGGATATTTTACAGGAAGCAAACCCTCTTCACGAAACCACTTTCTTTTAAACCGTTGTTGTCTTCTTGGGCTCTGATTTTGCTGGGGGGTTGATTTCTTCGACCAGACCTATCATTCTTCTACTAGCACTGTCAAATTATCTCCATGGTCATTCGTAAATTACTTAACTCTAAAGAAGGGGTGAGGGTTTGTGACAGTTACACTACGTTACGTGGAGGTATATTGCGATTTTTCTAACTTAGCCCTCCCAAGGCCCGTCTTCTCGATGGAATATGTCACGGTATTTCGCGATGTTCTGAATCGCTGCCGTCAGGTATCGCATCATCGCGACAGTATCAAGCAGTGCTTGCGATCATGCAACTTCTAGCGGTACGACGGAGAAAGACGCGAAATGTGTGATATTCCATCGTGGCCACAGAGGCTTCAGGGGCAGAGTTAGAAAAATCGCAAAATAGATCTCATAACGTTACTTTAGTGATACGTTACGTTGATAGTTTTTTTTCTATGTTTACTGAAATAA
Source organism: Acheta domesticus (assembly GCA_031308135.1). Taxonomy (NCBI): domain Eukaryota; kingdom Metazoa; phylum Arthropoda; class Insecta; order Orthoptera; family Gryllidae; genus Acheta; species Acheta domesticus. The sequence continues at coordinate 50,556,988 of JAHLJT010002630.1, forward strand.
TTCCTTATAATATTCAGTCTTACAATCAAATATTTTAAATATTACAAAATAAGTCACAAAATATACATAAATTAAGAAATTATGTATTAATGTTAACAAAATTCATTTTTTGTCAACGGTAAATTGATTGATTCTTACTTTATAAAGGAAATATTCGGAAATGATCTATAATATAGAATTCAATTAAATCGACGCAGTAGATTCTTGCCCGCACGTCCACCACGACACAACTTGTCAGAATGTTATCATATAACAAAATAAAATTAATAAAATTGTTTTGACTGTTACATAATTAATTTTTACTTATTGTAAATGGGAGAAGTTTTTTTCCCTAAACGTTATGAGATTATTTAAGGGAAGGGGCTTCAAGCATGCGTTACAGGGAGAGGTTATTAAAAATGTTCCAAATTTGCGTTAATTTATGGACGGCTCCCTTTTTGGTAGATTGTCAAAGCAAATAGTTTCTGTACGGTACAATTAATTCAACAAGAAAATCAGGTGAAATGGTAAAGCATTTGCCTGGGTAACAAAAGATCGCGCGGTCGGATTCCTGACAATTATTTGCACTTTGTGATAATCCATTTTCAGCAAATAGTTTCTATTTAACTGGAACGAAAATGTATTCTTATCAAATGTAAACAACGCAACTTGTTACTTTTATTTCATAATTCAATAGTGCTGTTCAAGAAGAGATTCCTGCGCTTAAGATCGGTGTGCTTAGAACGAGAGAGGGACACGCTACTATAATAGCTTCTCGTGAAGGAGGAGGAGGTGGTGGTGACTGTAGAAGGGAAAGAAAGGGTTTTGAGGGGAAGCGAGTCTTGAGCTCGCTAAGACAGTATTGTCAAGGTCGATGCCACGAGCCGGAGTCCGTGGCACGAGTGGCACGACGAAATCGCCCCTCCACGCAGTTCATTACCCCGCCACAAGACAGCGCCATTACTATTGTAAAACGGCGGGGTTACTAATAGTTTCCTTTCCCGGCGCTAGTTGCGCAGAGTAGCTCGTGGCATGCTACGGTGCCACGAGTCATGCCACAGCCACCAGAAGACCTTGACACCACTGCGCTAAGGTGACAAGATTCACAAAATCTTCAAATCATTTTCCCGACACGGTCTGAATAATTTCTGCGATTAACACGAACTCCATTAGCATGAACGAAAATCGCTTTTGTTAGGTTTGTAAGCTTGTGAGAATTACTGTTTCAGTCATTTGTTTATACTCAGTGGTACACCCAAGGGGGTGGAAGCTCTTGGGGTTTCAGCCCCCCAGAAGCCAATGATGTAAAAAAAATACTTTTTTAACAATTTTCTTTAATAATGAAAGTCATTTAATACATCAAATGTTAACGTTATACATGTTAAGTAAGTCAGCAAATGAAAATTCATTTTATATTCATCATAATCAGATTCCCTGATTGTACTTCACACATTTATAAATTAAAATTTAACTAAATAGATTAAGACCATCACATGCACCTTGCGTATTATCGGGAGAAACTTTACTATACGAAATGGTTCCACAAATCTAGCTCTGCCGATCCGCCGTGGCCGAGATCGTTAAAGCAGTAGTGTCATAGCGATCTCGGACCCAAACATCTTTCGCCTCGGGCATGGTTGTACTTGTGTTCGTCCTTTCAGCCCCTGTGTTCACCATATCATTACATAACGTTAAACCCTGTGGTCGCTAATGATCTTGATATTAATGCGACCTAAAAAAAAGAAAAGAAAATAAATCCTAGCTCCCGACACCTGAATGAACACAGTACATGAAAACAACATGCTTTCGAGTGCCGTGGCGGCGAGTGCCGGCGGAGCCGTGGAGGGGTCGCTTCCCGGCCTTTCTGTGAAAGACCCTCCGCGGAATGCACGTGGCTTTTGTGTTCGTCAACACACTCCCACTCTGTTCCCCCTCTCCCCCCCCCCCCAGCCACGGACAGGTTGCGAGCACAGGATTAAACTTAGCCCAGCACGGCGCCCGCCACCGCCGGCAGGTTGTCCCGCAGCAAGTCTGGCGTCTACGCGGTCGAAACCTTTGATGAATGCAACTCGGCCGCTTTGCAAGATCTGTTTACTTGACGAGCAGGGCATGGTCGTTTTGATGTCCAGGGCAACATTAATTTTGCCCTTTCCGTTCAGCTTATGAACTTTCCAAATGAATAAATACAGTTTCTGAAAATTCTATGAACAATGACAGTTCGAGCAACTGATATTAATAAAATTAAATGTAGAACTATAACAGCAACATATTGTATAGTAACATATTATATAGTAGTCTATTAACATTAAAACGGACATGGCCGTCAATATCACTGGTTTTTCTCCAATCATTATTAATTTATAAAAATGACGATAAACTACCGTTTTTTACAATATTTGGATGTGTAGGACAAACATATTTCAAAAAGTATGAGCTTATTAATTAATTTAATGACATTTAAAACTTCCTAACTGAACAGAATATTTTCTAGAGATTTATAGTTTCTGAATATTAACAACAAAAATTGAAATTGCCAAGCCTCAAAAAGTACCGATTTGACTCATAGATCTGGATCTCTTCGACAAAAATGGAAAGAATACATTTCAGATGTTATTTCGTGTAAACACGAAGGTATTTCTCCATAAGGCAATAAAAAGCAGTCACAAGTTACCTTCACGGTTACTGTTGCCTTGGTCTAAATTATCTGTTTTTATATTTACAATTTTCATTTTTCACTTCTGTGACGAGAACCATCCGAACTGCGAGGATTACGACTCAACTCGATGGTGGAAGTTTGTCATTAATGACAATTCGAATGATAATTGGCAACTTATAACAAGATTTCATGCTTTACGTCACAAGTTATTGACATTACCAGAAAGAATTTCATATTGCAATAAATACAGTATTTTATTATTATTGTTGATTCTAAGATTAAATATTTCAGTTAAAGAGCTTAGCAGATCAAGCGCTAAGAAAGTTTTAAAGCATAAGCAATTTATCATGCGTTGGAAAGAGAAATGTGCATGAGGAAAATTTAAATATTATTGTGACGCATGCAAACGGGGACCGCTAATAACCCTGCGGACGTTGATGCAATCTTATAAATGTTTTAAGAAACGCACTGAATTGGGCGAAACTACATACTACTACATTTATTTCTAAATCAAATTAAATAGAACAATAAATGGTACAATCATATAGGAAATTATCTTCTAATAAGTGAACATTAGAAATCTTTAGGGCAACTGTACATTTATGTAGAAGACACCCACGGGTATAATGTAAGGGTTTCAATTCAGACAAATATAATATTTATCAACATGTTTAATAAATTTGGTTCACGAATGTATAGGCTAAACATACGAATTAAATTCCATTAATGCATTTACATTCACATTTCCCAACCATTAACTTAAATCAGGTTTTCGAGAGAATTCATCTTTTCGAAGCAAACTTCTTTTCTTTTACACGAAAACAAAGTGGCAAATCCCTTGTAGCAAAACAGTTCAGTTCCGAATAGTCTCAAAAAGGAATGACAGGTTATTTTAAACTTGTTTAGTTTGGAGAGGGCTGCGAAAGAAAAAGATGCCAACAAGTACCAAGTTCGAAGGCGTAATGTCAGTTTAACCGAACCACTGGAACCAACATTCAATGAATTATGAATTTTCATGAGCCACCTCCCGAGGAAATAGGATCGTATAGACTACACTATAGAGAAACACATTCCTTGTAATATAAACTAAACGCATAAATAAGTTTTTGGAAGCGGAAGACTATTGTGAGAAGGGTGAACGAACGATTACGCCCCCCTCCTCCCAAATAGGGCGACCGACGTGTCCTTGAAAGGACAAGCGGTCAGCTCAACAGCTGACGGACCGAACATCCAGACCGTACCGCCCGTTGCGTTACGTAAGAGTCCAGTTTCATTCAGAAAAAGAAAACCAGAGGGTGACACAGCTCACATCCGTCAACTCATCTGTCGGCAGCAGGGGAAAACTCGAGAGCCAACAGAAACAGGTGATGCCCGCGTGGGAGATTGGGTGCCTTATCGGCCCGCGATGCGCCGTCGACAAACGGGTGTCCTACCTTGGGGTCCTTCTCGTAATAGAACTGCTGTGTGCGGATCCATCTCGATACCAGGTTGTCTTTGACGGAGTGGGCCAGCGCGAAGTAGTAGTCCCGCGGGGTAGCGACGTTCCGGTCCTTGACGAGTGTGTAATGCAGGTGTCGGTTGAACGTCTTCTTTATGGTGGCGACGTTTTCCACCTGGGCTATGCCCCGAACGCTGATCTGCTTGCGCTTCTCGATATCGCTCTGAACCGACATTTTTGGGCTCGTGGGAAGAGGTCGGAACAGACGCTGCTTTAAAAATCCTTACGTCAACGCTTTGTGCCGGCCAGCGGCGGACTGTCGCGAGACGAGAGCGAGAGCGTGCGCGCCTCACCTTGGGCAAGGTCGCGCACGCGCAGAACGCGTGGCGCCGCGGGCGCGCCGCGCGGCGGCACCTGCTACTAGCACAATGGAAGGCGACGCTACCTAGCAGCTTCACGACAAACTATGCGGCGGGCATGATACGAAGAGAGGGGCAAAAATAGGAAATTAAGCGCGAGATTTGAATCATTTCAACATTGCCGACAAGTAAGTACACAGCCGTCCAAATTTTAATTAATTTTCTTTATTAATTTTAGATTATCAATATCGACACTACTTTTATACTCGTAAAAATTATTAGTGATAGCGTAATAACAATAAATAATAATAATATTAATAATATTTTATTGCTTATAGACTTGCAGAAAGTATCAAGCAAAGTCTGTCTAGAAATTAATTACAGTTATAGTAAGTTAATTACATTCACTTATAGTAATAATTTAATAAGTTTACATAACTTACAATTATAATTAAAATTGTTTTCTTGATAAATTACATGATCCATAAAGCATGCAATTTCTCATAATAAACATCAATGTAATTTACATTTTAAACTACACAAAGTCTCATTATCAAATTAAAAATAACATTAACAATGCACTACATTAATAACTAGCGGATTATGATACAGTGACAAATAGCTTACTATTGGAGTGAGTAATTCATCATCTTACAATAGTAGTTTGATAGATTTTGAAGTTCTAGAAGATAAAGGATTACTAGTATTACTGATTACAATGTCCTGCTTTAAATTTAAGAAATGACAGTCAGAGGTCCTACAAATACCAGAAGGATTATCAAGAAACATGTTTTTATGTAGTAGATGTATGTTTTTGTGAGTCCGAGTTCTCCAATTGTAAAATATATTCCACAATGTTTTAGATTTGTTAGTTGAGTTGTTAACTGTACAATTTAATTGATAAGCTTTCTAATTCATCAATTCATCCTCTAATGTTTTTTATACTGTTTATATTTCTCGTTATAAAAGGGATGCTTAGTATCTCTGAACAAGTCATACATGTTCTTCGTTTATTTCTAAGAACAAGAATTTCTTTAGGAAGCTCAATTTTGGGTTGCTTCACTACATTAATTTCCCTCTTAATAAGGGGACATGCAATATTCAAATAACAATTTAATGTACTCAAGAACAAGTTCCATTTCTCATTGATATCCCTACTATTGTGTCCTGCTTTAAATTTAAGAAATGACAGTCAGAGGTCCTACAAATACCAGAAGGATTATCAAGAAACATGTTTTTATGTAGTAGATGTATGTTTTAGGGCTATTGTCTATTCCTCTTTTAGGAGACATTCATTTAGCAAATGTAGTTTAATTAGTGTCACATATGAATGTGTATTTAGGTAGTTCAAGGTTGACGGGGCAATTGCTTATTTCAATAATTTGTGCAGAGTGATCAGATAGATGAAAATCAATATTATGAGAAGAATATTTATTCATTTCAATGTTTGTAATGATTTGGTCTATGGTCGAGCTCGAAAGGATTGTAACACGTGTTGGCCCTAACTCCACATCATGAAGATATTGAAACTTTTTGGGTAATTCATATAGTTCATTATGTTCAGTATTAATGTTCAGATCTCCCAAAATAATAATTGTGGTTTCCTGTGAGTTTAGTTAAAAGTTCTATCCAGTTCTTCAAACCTGAGTAGAAAATGATTAACCTAGAATTTGGGGATGTATAAATGCCATTGATTTTTATTTTCCCTTTCATTGTGTTTGGTTCACCCGCTACTTCAAAAGTCATTTCCATGCTGTCTCCAATCTAGTCTATTGATTTGCAAATTAAATTATTATTCACTATTATTGCAACACCTCCACTTTTATTGAATTCTCTACAGAAACATGAAGTTTATAGTTGGAGAAGTTAATTGTATTAATTTCATTATACTTAAGACCAAGTTCAGTATTGACTCCTACATGTATAAAAGTTTCTTCTAGCACTGTCTCAAGCTGTTTGACTTTGTTATAATGCACTGAATATTTTGGTGGCGTACATTGAGGACACTATCTGTTTATAAAATTTCTACCACCGGTGTGTTGTCTTAATTGCAAAATTAAGACAACAGAAGTAATGTGTGGTTGTTGTGGTGATGGTGTAGAAGCCAAGGTTTGGGAAGGTGATTTCATTATGAGGCATATTATTATTTACAGCAAGGATCAACTTTTGGAATGAAACTTATACATCCACAAATGGTAAGAAAAAAAATCAGAACCCAAAACAAAAAATTGAATTACCTATCGAAAAAAAATTGTTTAACTTATTACAAAAACTTAATTAATTTTATTAAAAACACATTTTAAAAAATTTACAAAATATATCAAAGGACTTGCAATAGAAGTTGCAGATGTGTACCCAACCTTGGCACCACACAATTTGACAAATCTACATAATATTCAACTTCTGGGTCTGGAAAGTAATGAAAATGGGTCAAGGCTACTCTAATGCAATAAAACAAATATATGCATAATATCATCAATAATTTATTTTCATTTATTTCATATTCAATATACATTGAGTGATGCTTCAACTGACTAGAATAGACCATTATCTCAGGGTCTTAGCAGCAGAGTCAGATCCCAAGCACAAGCATTATCACAGAGTCATGTGCTTCAAGAAGCTGAGTGCACTTGAAAATTTTCTCATTGTTCATAGAGAAACCATATATCCTACCTCTCCTCACTACAACATACATTTTATCACAAAAGTATAATTTCCACACAGTGGCAAATTGCAATAAACCAGTACAATATCAGTCTCCAGGTTACAACATGTTTGGTAGAAAAAATGTCAATAAACATGTATTTAAAACGTTCTTTTATAAGAGAAACCCAGATAATTTTCAATAGTAGTAATAATAATAATTATTATTAGCTTTCAATAAAGTGCTGAACCATAAACTAGGTTTGCAGTTCAATGGGGCTTGAATTAAAAACCTAATGCAATTGAATACGAAGGGCTTTTGGTTTGCGTTTTGAGTAAAAAAGAAAAGTCAATTTGCCTTGCATAATTGTTGACATAAAATGCTTCCTCGAAAACAGTATAACTTCTACATTTACAATGATGAGAACACACAATGTTGAGGGAAATTTCAAGCAAAGGAAAGAAAATTTCCAAGTATTTTGAAGTACCCTTGTAAGTTGGAGAGAGAGGAAAGGGCAAAGGAAAGAAACAACCACAGTACTGACATTCAATAAACAAAGCGAATTTAATTTATATGGCAAAGATAAAGCAAACTAATTCTTTTAGTATTTTGACTTGCAGCAGTTCCAACTCTATCATGACCTCTTTGAGGAGACAATGTAAACATATCTTGTGCCAACAAACAAATGTTGATACACAAGAAAATTCCATTTGTGGGTTAGGAGTAGTGATGTAAGCTGAAGACAAATATTCACTGATGCATAATCTACTGAAAGATAATATTACTAAGATAGATAAGATCACATTCATTTTGTATCACTCTACAAACATGCATTCACTTTGCAATTGTAGATGCAAATTCATGAAGTGTCACTGATGAAAGCAAAAAGTTAAAGAAATATCAAATAAAAATGCAGTCCCAAACCAGATATAGTGATAATATTAAATAGGCACATGATAAAAAAAATAAAGAGCTCAAGGAAATGAAAGTATTTCAAAATAAACTTTATGAATTCTCAGAATCCAGGGAGGGAGGGGGAAATGGGTAAACTATGGGTCATCAACAAATTTAAATTCTCTTGCATTGTTTTTCTAATATTACAGCAAATTATTCAGCCGCAGACTGACTAGGTAAGATTTACTACATCCGTTTCTGGTTTCTAACACCAGATATAAGAGTGAGTTCAGGAAACTTTCATTCAGACACTAATTAACATGATTTTGGCCACTTCGAAAGTATAAAAATAAGTTTTCATATACTACTCATTCAGGGTAAATCATCATAATTTGCCAGGCAAACAATATCAGACATTTTTTTCAATTAACCCTGCTGTGGTCCTCGGGTCCATTTCGACCCATACACAATTTTAACTTTTCGTACAGCTTAAGAAATGATGCGATCGTTCTGATACTCCATGAACAATTATTTTTTGACTGTTTTCTACGCGTATTTAAAATGTCATTAATTTATTTTCAATACGAAAGGAATTATAATTTTTTTACACATAAGTTCTTCGGGTCCATTTGGACCCGTGACCTTTCTCATGTTGAACTCTCGTTAGAAATTTCATATAATAACTTGGTACATTCGTAGAAATCAACTATGAAAGGGTAGTATTGTCATTGGGGACTTTCTTTTCTCATAAGGTTTACAATAACAATATTTCGTCGTATAATACTATCAAACTACGAAAATACTATTGAAATTCTACGAACAGCTGGGAGCAATTTCAGCTCTCTAAACTACGGCAAGACGGTTCTTTCTAAAACTAGAACATAGTATTCTCATGTGTTTCTTCTTCCGATAATGTGCAATCTTAAATTGTATGTAACAATCAATGGATAATTAGATGTTTTCCGAGGCAATTGTCCATTTCAGCAACACATGCCAAAGAGTTGACAAACATGGAGGGAAATGTTGAATGAAACACGGTACGTGTGGAATGCACAACCTCTGGCAAATAAGAAGGGCAACCCAGAGAACAAAATGTGGGAATAAAAGTTGTGCTACAAATATCCTAACTTCTGAAGGATAACAATATAACTCCTGACAATTTTTTTACATCATACCAGTTGGGTCAGGAGCTTCTCAAAAGGGACATCACTCTCGGAGGAACTGTGCGCAAAAACAAATCTCCTATACCGCCAAAACGTTTCCAGCCAAAGGGCACAACAAACTAATATTCTATTTTCCCTTTTGCAAGTTACCCGACATTAGTATCGTATATGCCACGAATAAACAAATGTGTTGCTCTTCAAAGCACCCTTTACAATGATGCAAGAGGCTGCGAAGCTGGAGAAAAGAAACCAGAAATAACGACAACCTATAATTCTACAAAGGGAGCTGTTGATACGATTAGTTCTTATTCATAGAAAAAAAATACATTTTGTGGCCTATTGTGGTTCTCTATAACAAATTAAACATTTTACATCAATTCAAACGTTTTTTTCACAAAAGCAAATTCGGATTGCTAATAAAAATGTTATTAAAATAACACTTTTTATAGAAAACTTGGGGAACCGTTTGTGAAGCCATTATTGAACGCAGAACACAGCTGCCACAAACTTCATCAAGAGAAGAAAAAAATTAGAAATCCGATGCAAAATTCACAGTCTTCAAAATTAAGTTTTTTTTTCAGATTCTATTTGAAAAGGGGGAAAATGGATTGTGTTACAAAACAGATAACAAAATTAATTTTCGTTGCTCCAAATAAAAACTTTTACAGGTAAAAATCATGTCAATCACATTTGTACTACATGTGTGTAATACAATTTTTCTACGTATGCAGTTCATTATTTTGCTATCACGCATATTCAGAGACCATTATTTTAAATTATTGCACAACCTTATAAGTAAAATAAATGTGTATAATAACATTTACGTGTATAACTTTAACTTCCTATTAAGAATACTAAATATGATCAGTGGAATAGTAAATATTCTGCAAGAGAAATTATATGGGTCCATCTGGACCCAAGGATCTTGAGAAGGAGTAAATTTGAGGACCGCAGCCGGGTTAAAGATATTGAATACTCGGTGGAATGTAACAACCTTTCATTTTTCAGCTTCAAGGGCATCAGAGGTGTCTTTTATACAGGTAAAAAATTATCATCTCAAAACAACGTTAAATTGAATCTCAAGAGCCCTGGAAAGACATACATCAGTTAAGGGTGCAAAATACTGCGTAAATACTGCAGCTATTTCCCTTCAATTTTGTATTGTTTTCCTACAAAACAGCCCCCCTTTAATGGATTAATAACAATGTCACTATATTCCATAAATTATACTACTAACTTAAGCACTGTGAATTTGAAAAGGAAAAGAAATAACAGACAATAAGAGCTCTCAATTCTTTTGTGCCTATGTTCATAATATTTTTAAAATCAAAAGTTAAACATGCCTTATCGAAACAACAAATTATTTAAGACATACAGCTAATTTAAGATCAACATAAAATCAATCAAATTATAGCAGGATCTGAATCCACAATCTAACAAATTTCCATTTCAAAATTCTTAATAGTTACGATTTCCTTTAAGGCAAATGTGCATTTTGTGTTTTTTCTGGAATTTTATGAACGGTAAGGTGGGGCAGAACCGCAGCTAGAGTGGTACCTCATTGAAGGTAGTCACGGCAGAACACAGAAAATTCAGTGTCAAAGCACTGATTACTTATTCATAGAACTTAAATATACATATTTCAACAATAAATGGCAAGGATGTGTTTTTGGATGTTTCAATGTTCAAGATTAATCGATTTCAATTAATCTAAATTTGAGTTCTAGAACATTATCTGGCAATTAAAAATTAAATGGAAGATACAGATGTGGATGAAATTTCATACTTTGCCATATCCCTCACACAAACAATTCTCTCAAATGTTTTGTTTGTTACAACCTTACAAAATGTATTTACTAGCATAATGGTCAATAAACTTATTTCCTATGAACATTACCACAAAACAGGAAAAAGACAAAAATATGGAAGTCATCAAAAACAGAAAGATATGCATAATCAATAAATTATGGATACAAATTTTATAATGACAATCACAAAAAAGTAACATGTTCTTAGATAAGGAACCTAGGGAGTCAACATGAATTGTCTGTCCGTAAAGGATGGACGTAATTTGAAGTTCGGACACTGATGTAAAGAATAAAACAGGACAATACTTTTATCATAACACCATTTTTAAAGGTATGTCAATACCATCACATAAATAAGGTATTCCTCAATATTAAATTACCAGTAGTAGTTGCAAAACTTTATTAGAACAGCTCAATTTGATGGTAATCAAATGATGTTGCTTTTCTTGAAAACATATAATCTGTAAAAATATCAATAAAACTCAATACAGTGAAACCTGCTTAAATGGCCATTTTAAGTGGTTGTCTCTGCTACCAGACAATTTTTCATGAAATCAAATGAATTTTCCATTAGAAAACAAGTAAACATTCCCTCTTTTCAGCAAAATCTGACTAGGCGAAGAATGATGAGACAGACTTCATAATTGACCTTTATTAAGCAGCCATATCAAGTGATTTTGAACTGTTTTATAATAACGTGGGAAAACTGGTAAAGATTACTCTTGATTTACTTTCTTCCTATGACAAGATGCATTGTCAGATTGCTTTAAATGATGAGTTTCTGAATCTTTACTTCTGTTGTAGGTAACTTCAGACGGTTTTAATAAATAATCATCTTAATGGAAACATTCACTTCACTTTTTTTCCCAATTCAAAACATTCCTATGGTTTGCTAACTGTACTTTCCTTCTGTGGAAATCTGTTTTTGGACTCTAGGTCTACACCACAAGCACAAATCCAATCTAAAGGTCATTTGCTAACTCCTTCATCCTGACAGTCCTGTTGTAAAGATTTTATACGATGAATTGCATCTTCAAGTTAGTTTGCTTGTTTGATGAATTGATTCAGTTGGACGGAAAGTGAGTTTCTCAACTATGAGAGACAATATAAGCCGAGAGGAGGTCCTAAACTACCTTCTTTATATTATATTTTTCTCATTTATTGTAATTAAACATGTTATAGAGAACATACTTAATTTCATGACAATTAGCACAATTGAATTTGATTTACACTTCTGTAATCTCAAAATCTTTATTAGTATATGGCAGCTCTATTAATAGCAAATTTTTGCTGAAACCATGATGATTGCCTAAGTCAGGTTTCACTGTAAATTAAAATGCACTGGATGTACAAAAAAGAGAGAGAGAGAGAGAGAGAGAGGAGAGACGAGAGAGAGAGAGATATGAAAGAATAATTAACAAAGATTAAAGAAATATCACAGTTGGTGAGACCAAACATTATTTTCATTACTTTTTCAATGCCTTTTTTTTTGGTTGCATCTCAGTTTAAAGCGTACCTGTTGGCAATGACAACTAATAATTTCTTAGGATGCATTTTAAAGAAGGCATTGAAAGAAAGAAATAATGAAAGAAAAGAAAGATGAGAAACTAATTGGCATCTCAGAGCAAATGTTTTCAAAAGCATTAAACTTCCTGTAAATGATTGCTACTAATATGTTTCATGAATAAACTCTCACTTAAGTGCTTTCAATTGAGAGAATAAATACCAGGGGGAATAATGCATTTAATTTCAAATGTGCAAGACAAGAATCAATAATAAATGACGTGAAATTTAGAAGGCCTCTTCCTTTTTGGAAGCATACCTTGTTAAGCTTTTCATATTGCAATAATTGAGCAGAACATTTAAACATTTTTGAAAGCAGAGCAAAAGGAAGCACAGTTCCAGAAAGATTAATTAGCTTTGACATTCTGAAATATCTTTAATAATCCTAAATGCGACATTACATTGATGTAGGCTTGCAAAGAGTATTTTTCTTGTAGATAATTCTACAATTCGAGGTACAAATTTGCTGCCATTCTGTCATAATATACTGTATTCGTAAATTTATTTATCAAATATCTACAGAGGGACAGTTTCATTCAGATTAATCAATATTTAATTTTATTTCATAATTCGACAACTGGAAATTTTGTGAAAGAATGTCTATTTTTCTTAAAAAATTACAACTACAATTTAATCATTATACATTAAAAAAATCATAAAAGTTTTGGACATCAAGTATTTACTTGATTTTCCTATAAGGTGTCTTTTGCAAGTTCCAGAAAAGAAAATAAGAAACTCTCCCTGAACTATTTTGGCAGTACACAGCAGTTTCTGAGAAGTATTACACGTCTCCTTTGAACAACATTGAGGAGGAAGACAAAAGATAAAACAATTCACAACAAATTAATTATTAATATTCAGTGTCTCCTCCTTCAATAATTCATGATAGTAGTTACTTCACAGTCTACTTCAGATGTTAATGGTCTTTGGAAAATGAAATGTTATCCTCCCCTACAAGTATTTTACATGTATTAGGAAACTATCATTTTTTTAAAAGTAACTATCATCACTCACTTGAAGTTTCTAACTGTTAACTGCAATGTCACCTGAGTTCAAAATGTAGACTAACATCTATCCAAAATTCTCTTCTTTATACTTCTACAATACGTTTTTAAGTGGAATGCATCACACTTCTTGGATGAAACGATTCTTTAAGAACCAAAGAAATTTATTGTTAATAATAATAATAATAATAATAATAATAATAATAATAATCTTCAATCTTAATATTATTTTAAATTTCATTGAGCAAAACAATATATTGTGAAAATTACATTCAAAAATAAACAAAAGTATAAAAGTTGATATTATCATGAGAAACAAGAAATCATTTCAACAATATTGTACATCGCACATTTTATGTACAATAATGTTCAGCAATTGAAGACATTTCTATCAATTTATAAACTGATCTTTCTTATACAACAAATTTAATTTCTCTTGTATCAATTTTTCGATGCATTCGTGGCAAACCAAGTACCCTGCCTAGGAAAAAGTGCAAGTCTTAATGCTCATTAATTGTTTCCTCAGCTTTCTACAACTACAATCATGGTGGTCTGACCAAAGAAAAATAAAAAACACGAAAGAATAACAAATACTCCTACTATGAACTACAAGTGGTCAGAGGCAGTCAAAACAACAGGCAGTGTTCAACTTGGGGGGAACAATCCGTGCACAAGATCAATCAACCAACTAGAACTTAAATACGAGTTCTGTGATTATTTATCTTCTGTTATATTTTCTACATAGCATAAAATGCTATAGCAAGATTTTTGCATCTCTTATTTTTTCATAAATGCCTGCCATAACATAATTAATTTCTTTATAAATTTTCACTTTGTACTTTTGCAGCACCATATCTCGCAGAAATTTAATCATCCAAAGTCACATCTTCTAACATAAGATATGACTAAGAGAGACTGGTAAATACAAACGACTAATTTTTGAACAAAGATTGGTCCTCAACATACGACGAATTGATATTCTACACAAGTCAGTCAACCGCATTGCATTTTTTCTCATATGATGCAACCAGGCATTTATTGAAACTGCAGCCTGGGGAACAGTGTCTGGAAGATTCTTCTGCAGGTTAAAACCAGCGTACACCAACATGCGCACTAACGGAAAATTATCCCTCATCAACGCCAAAGTGAGGATGTCTACAACGCAAGAAACATTGCTGCACACATTAACATCCGCACCGTGTCGAATCAGGATGGCTGCAGCTTGTGGACGCTCACGGAGAACAGCTCGAAACAAAGGAGAGTCGCCTCCCGTGCAGGTTTGAACATCCAAAGCTGCACCATGTGATAGAAAAAGTTTGAACATCGCTTCAAAGGTTTCGGACTGAGAGGGGCGAATATAATCCACAGCTTCATGAAGAGGAAGGCTTCCAGTGAGAGAGTTAGCGTAGTTCACACAAGCACTGCAAAATATATGTGGGAATGAGAGTGAGAGTGCTTAGTGGTGTGAACAGTGAGGAGTGTATAAAGTAGTTTAAGATAGGTTAGTGTAGTTTAGCTTAAGATAGTGATAGGGTTTGCCGGCAGATGGTGCATGAACAGGAACAAGAGGACGTCTTGAAGGGAAAGGGTAGTTCGGCGAGGACAGAGAGAGCATAAGATGTGGTCGATGTGTTGTCAGTGTACGTGTGAGAGAGATTGGTATCGGCGGATATCCAGACAATCCGGAAAGATTTTTTTGTAGTAAGGTTTTTCATAACTGCGTCCCTTAAATCTTACATATATGTATACTTTTGTGTTAAAATCTATATACATTACTCACCAACCAATGATTCTTAGATTAAGATATTTCTTAAACATTGCAAGAAACATAATAATTTTTATCCTGTTTTCCTCAAGCCTTTGAGCATATTATATTATGAGTTTTGAGCAAGTATATGATATTATTCACTGTAATCCTGAGTAGAAGAGAGGTGGAGGAGTTTCTTTACAATAAAAAATACTCTTAATTTCAAACTTTATGGTTTGATATTAAAATAAGTTGGTGATTGACATTTGCAAATGGAAGGGCGTGACGTTGACAAGTAGCGTACCACTGAGCACATGTTCCCAGGACATGAAGATAAACACTTGAAATAAGTATTTATTAAAGTAACCACATCGTACCCTCATATTGTATAAAGTTACAGCTTCAGAAGTACAAATGTCAGTCACCAACTTATTTCAATCAGACCATAAACTTGGAATCTGTCACAAACTCAATACCAGTTGTTGATATTGTAGGTTTTGAATTGAAAGTTTTGCAAGCCTCTCTCTATTTTATTATCTTAATGTATGTTACCCTCCCTATAATAGATACTGATATTTGATTGATGAATTGATAGGCTTGAATCAGGATTGGGAAGGTAAGATTCCAATTGCAGGTGATTTTAATATACTGGATTTCATTTCTGTTAATGATATCTAACCTGTTTGTGGCAATAGAAGATCAGAATCTCTATGAAATCTGATTAACTTTTTTAATGTTGAGCAATATAACCCAGTTCTGAATTGTGATGAACACTTCTTGATCTTATTGTTGGTAACTTTAAAAGCTCTGTCTCACTCAATTCTCAGGAAATATATGCAGTCAATGCTTATCAACCCCCTCTTTACATTGATATTAAGTTTGTGACATGGTATAGGTGCACTGTGATATATTTAGTTGCTCCCCAATTCCAGCATGGTTGAATTTTCACAAAGCTGATTTTTACATGATAATTGAAGAATTGCCTTAATGAGATTGGCCAAGGCTGTTATTTCATAAAGAATCTAATACTGTTAATGAATGTGCATAATAATAATTTGTATGAAGCTATTTATAATTGTACACCAGTAATTAAAGAAGAACATAATAAATATTCTATCTGTTTCAATAAAGAGATTATTGACAAAATTAGTCGAAAGCTTTGAAAATGTCAGTCCATTTTTTCTTCTGGAAATTAATGTAAAGAACTTGGTGCGGATCTGAGGAATTTGATTTGTTATCAATTGATCTTTTTAATAATGAGAATGAAGCGCACTTCAGAACTGACCTGAGAGTTTTGATCTCTTTCTGTTAATATAAAAACAAGAAGAATTCCGCTCAATGTAACATTTAATTCAGTTATGTCATCAGATCCTCAAACTAATGTAAATACTTTTGCCACATTTTCTCTGGTGTATTTGATCACAGTTTGAGTGAAGATACAAGTTTTACATACATATTGGAGAAATTTGAAAATTGTGCATTTTTTAATAAACAATGTTTTTGCTAAGCTAACAGAATGCTAGATAGGTTGACCTTGGGAATGGATGATTCTTTGCTTTCGAAAAAAAATGCTCAACCTCTCTGGCAGAGCCTTTATTTATTATTGACACCAAGATAACCTCGGCTACTTATCCATCCTTGTGGAAAGTGGCTGAATTCTGTCCAGTACTGAAGAGTGGGTATCCAAGCTTGACTGAGAACTACAGACTGATTTCGCTTCTTTCTAATTACTCAAAAATATTCAAGAATCATTTGTATGATATCCTGCTATCTTAATTCAAACCATACCTATTTCTCATCATCAAGAGCTTGTGATCGGGAGATAGACTGTGACAAATTTATTTACTTTCACGTAACACATTTCTATTCTTCTTGCTGAATGTCAAGTACACAGAGTTCTCTAAACTTAGCCACTTCATCACGACATCACATGGATGACACTCAAATTATTAAGCTTGCCAGATAATTATCTTAATCTTTTATCACCGTTATCTTCAATTGTGTTCATATACTGGTGTTCTGCAGGCTCTAATTTAATTACAACAGAAATCAATAATTTTGATTATGACCTATCATGGTTTTTAGTATTGTACACTGATGATGTAAAGTTATTACTGTCAATAAAATCTGGAGATCATTGTTTGATTCTCCATCTAACATTATTCCACGAATGTTGTCACTACATAAACTCGCTCTTATATCCAGTAAAAAGGTAAAGTTATATCATTCCACAGAGGAAAAAGAAATTTAATTTATGTTATTAATGATGTTATCCTTTAATCTGTCTACAATTAAGAATTTTGGTGTAATTTTGGTCTGGTATCTATCTCAAGTACTACATTGAGGAGTTCATTATTTCTATCAATAAATTAATTCTTTTAGTTTTTTTTGTGAGACTAAGCAGGAAGAACAGGTCTATTGTATTACAATGAATTATATTCTTTGCTTTTGTTACACCTAAATTAGAATACACTGCTGTAATCTGATTCCCTGATAGCAAAGATTTGGAGATGGTAGTTGAAAGATGTCAAAGAAGATTCTTGAAATATATAGAATTCAAAAAATCATGGGATGTACCCACCGAGAGGCATTGACAGTGGGTGACAATAACAAAGTTTAATTTTGGTAGTTTTGGTAAGTGGAGAAATTTTGCTATACTCATGTTATTTTTTTAAAGTTCCAAGAAATATTTTTTGTTTGTTCTTATGTTCATATTTGCTAACTTGGTGCCTCATCTTGCGCTATGTACTTATAGACCATTTTATCAGATAGATTCTTATGTAACTAAGTTCAATAAAATTACTGCACTAATCAGGTATTTCACTTTGAAATACAGAGGCAAAATTGATATCTTCGCTATTTTGACTTGGCAACCAAAGTGTTAAATTATGCAGCATCTTTGGAATAAAATTGTACACCTCATTTATATGTTTATAATGCACTTAAATAAGCCAATAAAGATCTTTCCTACTGGCTACTTCTTAAAAAATAATAATAAAAAAAATTATTAGAATCTTCGACACGGTCCCTTGCTTTGCTTCTGAATATGTATGCAGCTTCACCATCTGTGAATGATCTTTGAGCCCTGGGTGATATTTTGTAGATAATTTAGTTATTCATTAGCAGTACCATAAAACAATTTTTCACAATGTTCTCTCAGTAATAAGTCTATTTTTCACATAGATCATGATACGAATAAAAATCACATTCTATTTTATTATTATAGACAGAATACCCACTCGATTTTCGCTTACCATTTCCAAGAGCAATTCTGCCACTGGGATGTGACCCGTCCGTGCTGCCACAATTAGTGGTGTGTCGCCATTTTCATCCCGGAGGTTCACAATGCAACCGGCCCGAACCAGCAGGCGGACCATGTCGAGGTGTCGGTGCATGACTGCGTCATGAAGGAGGTAATGGGACTGCGTTACTTTGGCATCAGCGTCCAAAAGCATCTGCACCAAGGGGACTGCCTTCTTCCACACTGCCTCACAAAGCGGTGTGTATCCTACAAATAAGCATTTTCCTTCAGATACAGTCTTCATCAAGTAATTTTATGATGATACATAAGCCAAGTAACTAATGAATGTTGATAGGTGATCCCTATTTCTTTATAATTGAGCTTTTCCAGCTTTTGTCTGACTCCCTTCCTGGGTGCCATCAATTTGCAGCTAAGGGTCCCTTTCATGGCATCCTAAGGCTCTATGGCCACCAGGCAGCTACTGGATTGTCCACCCTAGCTTCAAGCACCAAGGAAGCCCTTGGAACCATCTCAACTTTGAACTAACTCTACTGCCATATGTTGCCTTTGAGCTCATCTCCGAGTCTGTACCTATCTACACGTACAGGGATCCAGCTCCCTCATTAGCACCTTGGCAAGTAATTCTAAGACCCCTTTAGGTAAGATACAACATTAGAGGATAAGGTCTAAGAATTTGGGAGGGATTGGGAATGGATTCCACGTCACAAATAAAACAGAAACATTCATACATTGGATTGGGTAGGATTAGAACCTACAGCTCAGGTGTTTGCATGCTTGAGCTACTGGGGTGCTAAGTTAACATTCTTCAATTTTCAATTTTATTTCGTATGAATGAGTAATTAATTACATTTTTCTAAGAAAGGTGACAAAGCACTAAAAAATTTAAACTATAACGATAAGTAGAGCTTCTAGTACCAAATATTTTTTTTTGAAATCAAGAACTCTTTTTGAGAACGTGATTCCGCAAAAAATTTCCTTCTATGAAAATGGTCAGATTCAACAAACGAAGATCAAAAAGTTCCAGACCTGTCTATATATGCTGATATATTCTATGTATCCAGTAGAACGTGCAAGTACATTTACCTAACATAAATATGAATAATTAAAAATAACATAAGCACACACACATAATCACTCAAAACAACTGTTAAGAAAACTTGAATGAACTTTTAAAATAACCACTGGCAGTGGGTACGAATTCTCCTCAATCACAATGATTTTTAAGATGCAAGTCCATGATCCAACTTAGGATATTATCACATATGAAGGTCAGCTATGATATTCAGGAGAGAGTACTCATGATTCACCTACAGGGGCTATACCTCTCTAATGAGTCTACCAGCTGAGGTGGCTAAAGGCATTGAATGATGTCACTGCAGTGCCCCTAAAC
>JAHLJT010002630.1:50576994-50604317 GCA_031308135.1 Acheta domesticus
ATAAATAATCTCTAATGGAACATTCACTTTCATTTCCCAATTCAAAACATTCCTATGGTTTGCTAACTTGTACTTTCCTTCTGTGGAAATCTGTTTTTGGACTCTAGGTCTACACCACAAGCACAAATCCAATCTAAAGGTCATTTGCTAACTCCTTCATCTGACAGTCGTGTTGTAAAGATTTTATACGATGAATTGCATCTTCAAGTCTAGTTTGCTTGGTTGATGAATTGATTCAGTTGGACGGAAAGTGAGTTTCTCAACTATGAGAGACAATATAAGCCGAGAGGAGGTCCTAAATACCTTCTTTATATTATATTTTCTCATTTATTGTAATTAAAAATTTTATAGAGATACTTAATTTCATGACAATTAGCACAATTGAATTTGATTTACACTTCCTGTAATCTCAAAATCTTTATTAGTATATGGCCAGCTCTATTAATAGCAAATTTTGCTGAAAATTGATGATTGCCTAAGTCAGGTTTCACTGTAAATTAAAATGCACTGGAGTACAAAAAAGAGAGAGAGAGAGAGAGAGAGAGATATGAAAGAATAATTAACAAAGATTAAAGAAATATCACAGTTGGTGAGACCAAACATTATTTTCATTTACTTTTCAATGCCTTTTTTTTGGTTGCATCTCAGTTTAAAGCGTACCTGTTGGCAATGACAACTAATAATTTCTTAGGATGCATTTAAGAAGGCATTGAAAGAAAGAAATAATGAAAGAAAAGAAAGATTGAGAACTAATGGCATCTTCAGAGCAATGTTTTCAAAAGCATTAAACTTCCGTAAATGATTGCTTACTAATATTGTTTCATGAATAAACTCTCACTTAAGTGCTTTCAATTGAGAGAATAAATACCCAGGGGGAATAATGCATTTAATTTCAAATGTGCAAGACAAGAATCAATAATAAATGAGTGAAATTTAGAAGGCCTCTTCCTTTTGAAGCATACCTTGTAAGCTTCATATTGCAAATTATTGAGCAGAACATTTAAACATTTTTGAAAGCAGAGCAAAAGGAAGCACAGTTCCAGAAAGATTATTAGCTTTGACATTCTGAAATATCTTTAATAATCCTAAATGCTGACATTACATTGATGTAGGCTTGCAAAGAGTATTTTTCTTGTAGATAATTCTACAATTCAGAGGTACAATATTTGCTGCCATTCTGTCATAATATACTGTATTCGTAAATTTATTTATCAAATATCTACAGAGACAGTTTCATTCAGATTAATCAATATTCTAATTTTATTTCATAATTAGACAACTGGAAATTTTGTGAAAGAATGTCTATTTTTCTTAAAAATTACAACTACAATTTAATCATTAATACATTAAAAAATCAATAAAAGTTTTGGACATCAAGTATTTACTTGATTTTCCTATAAGGTTGTCTTTTGCAAGTTCCAGAAAAGAAAATAAGAAACTCTCCCTGAACTATTTTGGCAGTACACAGCAGTTTCTGAGAAGTATTACACGTCTCCTTTGAACAACATTGAGGAGGAAGACAAAAGATAAAACAATTACAACAAATTAATTATTAATATTCAGTGTCTCCTCCTTCAATAATTCATGATAGTAGTTACTTCACAGTCTACTTCAGATGTTAATGGTCTTTTGGAAAATGAAATGTTATCCTCCCTACAAGTATTTTACATGTATTAGGAAACTATCATTTTTTTAAAAGTAACTATCATCACTCACTTGAAGTTTCTAACTGTTAACTGCAATGTCACCTGAGTTCAAAATGTAGACTAATATCTATCCAAAATTCTCTTCTTTTATACTTACAATACGTTTTTAGTGGAATGCATCACACTTCTTGGATGAAACGATTCTTTAAGAACCAAAGAATTATTATTGTTAATAATAATAATAATAATAATAATAATAATAATAATCTTCAATCTTAATATTATTTTAAATTTCATTGAGCAAAACAATATATGTGAAAATTACATTCAAAAATAAAACAAAAGTATAAAAGTTGATATTATCATTGAGAAACAAGAAATCATTTCAACAATATTGTACATCGCACATTTTATGTACAATAATGTTCAGCAATTGAAGACATTTCTATCAATTTATAAACTGATTCATTCTTATACAACAAATTTAATTTCTCTTGTATCAATTTTTCGATGCATTCAGTGGCAAACCAAGTACCCTGCCTAGGAAAAAGTGCAAGTCTTAATGCTCATTAATTGTTTCCTCAGCTTTCTACAACTACAATCATGGTCTGAACCAAAAGAAAAATAAAAAACACGAAAGAATAACAAATACTCCTACTATGAACTACAAGTGGTCAGAGGCAGTCAAAACAACAGGCAGTGTTCAACTTGGGGGGAACAATCCGTGCACAAGATCAATCAACCAACTAGAACTTAAATACGAGTTCTGTGATTATTTATCTTCTGTTATATTTTCTACATAGCATAAAATGCTATAGCAAGATTTTGCATCTCTTATTTTTTCATAAATGCCTGCCATTAACATAATTAATTTCTTTATAAATTTTCACTTTGTACTTTTGCAGCACCATATCTCGCAGAAATTTAATCATCCAAAGTCACATCTTCTAACATAAGATATGACTTAAGAGAGACTGGTAAATACAAACGACTAATTTTTGAACAAAGATTGGTCCTCAACATACGACGAATTGATATTCTACACAAGTCAGTCAACCGCATTGCATTTTTTCTCATATGATGCAACCAGGCATTTATTGAAACTGCAGCCTGGGGAACAGTGTCTGGAAGATTCTTCTGCAGGTTAAAACCAGCGTACACCAACATGCGCACTAACGGAAAATTATCCCTCATCAACGCCAAAGTGAGGATGTCTACAACGCAAGAAACATTGCTGCACACATTAACATCCGCACCGTGTCGAATCAGGATGGCTGCAGCTTGTGGACGCTCACGGAGAACAGCTCGAAACAAAGGAGAGTCGCCTCCCGTGCAGGTTTGAACATCCAAAGCTGCACCATGTGATAGAAAAAGTTTGAACATCGCTTCAAAGGTTTCGGACTGAGAGGGGCGAATATAATCCACAGCTTCATGAAGAGGAAGGCTTCCAGTGAGAGAGTTAGCGTAGTTCACACAAGCACCTGCAAAATATATGTGGGAATGAGAGTGAGAGTGCTTAGTGGTGTGAACAGTGAGGAGTGTATAAAGTAGTTTAAGATAGGTTAGTGTAGGTTTAGCTTAAGATAGTGATAGAGTTTGCCGGCAGATGGTGCGCTGAACAGGAACAAGAGGATGTCTTGAAGGGAAAGGGTAGTTCCGGCGAGGACAGAGAGAGCATAAGATGTGGTCGGTGTGTTGTCGTGTACGTGTGAGAGAGATTGGTATCGGCGGATATCCAGACAATCCGGAAAGATTTTTTGTAGTAAGTGTTTTTCATAACTGCGTCCCTTAAATCTTACATATATGTATACTTTTGTGTTAAAATCTATATACATTACTCACCAAACCAATGATTCTTAGATTAAGATATTTCTTAAACATTGCAAGAAACATAATAATTTTTATCCTGTTTTCTTCAAGCCTTTGAGCATATTATATTATGAGTTTTGAGTAAGTATATGATATTATTCACTGTAATCCTGAGTAGAAGAGAGGTGGAGGAGTTTCTTTACAATAAAAAATACTCTTAATTTCAAACTTTTATGGTTTGATTAAAATAAGTTGGTGATTGACATTTGCAAATGGAAGGGAGTGACGTTGACAAGTAGCGTACCACTCAGCACATGTTCCCAGGACATGAAGATAAACACTTGAAATAAGTATTTATTAAAGTAACCACATCGTACCCTCATATTGTATAAAGTTACAGCTTCAGAAGTACAAATGTCAGTCACCAACTTATTTCAATCAGACCATAAACTTGGAATCTGTCACAAACTCAATACCAGTTGTTGATATTGTAGGTTTTGAATTGAAAGTTTTGCAAGCCTCTCTCTTATTTTATTATCTTAATGTATGTTACCCTCCCTATAATAGATACTGATATATTTGATTGATGAATTGATAGGCTTGAATCAGGATTGGGAAGGTAAGATTCCAATTGCAGGTGATTTTAATATACTGGATTTCATTTCTGTTAATGATATCTAACCTGTTTGTGGCAATAGAAGATCAGAATCTCTATGAAATCTGATTAACTTTTTTAATGTTGAGCAATATAACCCAGTTCTGAATTGTGATGAACACTTCTTGATCTTATTGTTGGTAACTTTAAAAGCTCTGTCTCACTCAATTCTCAGGAAATATATGCAGTCAATGCTTATCAACCCCCTCTTTACATTGATATTAAGTTTGTGACATGGTATAGGTGCACTGTGATATGTATTTAGTTGCTCCCCAATTCCAGCATGGTTGAATTTTCACAAAGCTGATTTTTACATGATAATTGAAGAATTGCCTTAATGAGATTGGCCAAGGCTGTTATTTCATAAAGAATCTAATACTGTTAATGATATGTGCATAATAATAATTTGTATGAAGCTATTTATAATTGTACACCAGTAATTAAAGAAGAACATAATAAATATTCTATCTGTTTCAATAAAGAGATTATTGACAAAATTAGTCGAAAGCTTTGAAAATGTCAGTCCATTTTTTCTTCTGGAAATTAATGTAAAGAACTTGGTGCGGATCTGAGGAATTTGATTTGTTATCAATTTGATCTTTTTAATAATGAGAATGAAGCGCACTTCAGAACTGACCTGAGAGTTTTGATCTCTTTCTGTTAATATAAAAACAAGAAGAATTCCGCTCAATGTAACATTTAATTCAGTTATGTCATCAGATCCTCAAACTAATGTAAATACTTTTGCCACATTTTCTCTGGTGTATTTGATCACAGTTTGAGTGAAGCTACAAGTTTTACATACTTATTGGAGAAAATTTGAAAATTGTGCATTTTTTAATAAACAATGTTTTTGCTAAGCTTAACAGAATGCTAGATAGGTTGACCTTGGGAATGGATGATTCTTTGCTTTCGAAAAAAAATGCTCAACCTCTCTGGCAGAGCCTTTATTTATTATTGACACCAAGATAACCTCGACTACTTATCCATCCTTGTGGAAAGTGGCTGAATTCTGTCCAGTACTGAAGAGTGGGTATCCAAGGTTGACTGAGAACTACAGACTGATTTCGCTTCTTTCTAATTACTCAAAAATATTCAAGAATCATTTGTATGATATCCTGCTATCTTAATTCAAACCAT
Organism: Acheta domesticus; assembly: GCA_031308135.1. Lineage (NCBI taxonomy): Eukaryota > Metazoa > Arthropoda > Insecta > Orthoptera > Gryllidae > Acheta > Acheta domesticus. Next base: position 50,582,245 of record JAHLJT010002630.1, read on the forward strand.
AACTATTTCTCATCATCAAGAGCTTGTGATCGGGAGATAGACTGTGACAAATTTATTTACTTTCACGTAACACATTTCTATTCTTCTTGCTGAATGTCAAGTACACAGAGTTCTCTAAACTTAGCCACTTCATCACGACATCACATGGATGACACTCAAATTATTAAGCTTGCCAGATAATTATCTTAATCTTTTATCACCGTTATCTTCAATTGTGTTCATATACTGGTGTTCTGCAGGGCTCTAATTTTAATTACAACAGAAATCAATAATTTTGATTATGACCTATCATGGTTTTTAGTATTGTACACTGATGATGTAAAGTTATTACTGTCAATAAAATCTGGAGATCATTGTTTGATTCTCCATCTAACATTATTCCACGAATGTTGTCACTACATAAACTCGCTCTTATATCCAGTAAAAAGGTAAAGTTATATCATTCCACAGAGGAAAAAGAATTTAATTTATGTTATTAATGATGTTATCCTTTAACCTGTCTACAATTAAGAATTTTGGTGTAATTTTGGTCTGGTATCTATCTCAAGTACTACATTGAGGAGTTCATTATTTCTATCAATAAATTAATTCTTTTAGTTTTTTTTGTGAGACTAAGCAGGAAGAACAGGTCTATTGTATTACAATGAATTATATTCTTTGCTTTTGTTACACCTAAATTAGAATACACTGCTGTAATCTGATTCCCTGATAGCAAAGATTTGGAGATGGTAGTTGAAAGATGTCAAAGAAGATTCTTGAAATATATAGAATTCAAAAAATCATGGGATGTACCCACCGAGAGGCATTGACAGTGGGTGACGATAACAAAGTTTAATTTTGGTAGTTTTGGTAAGTGGAGAAATTTTGCTATACTCATGTTATTTTTTTAAAGTTCCAAGAAATATTTTTGTTTGTTCTTATGTTCATAGTTGCTAACTTGGTGCCTCATCTTGCGCTATGTACTTATAGACCATTTTATCAGATAGATTCTTATGTAACTAAGTTCAATAAAATTACTGCACTAATCAGGTATTTCACTTTGAAATACAGAGGCAAAATTGATATCTTCGCTATTTTGACTTTGGCAACCAAAGTGTTAAATTATGCAGCATCTTTGGAATAAAATTGTACACCTCATTTATATGTTTATAATGTACTTAAATAAGCCAATAAAAGATCTTTCCTACTGGCTACTTCTTAAAAAATAATAATAAAAAAATTATTAGAATCTTCTGACACGGTCCCTTGCTTTGCTTCTGAATATGTATGCAGCTTCACCATCTGTGAATGATCTTTTGAGCCCTGGGTGATATTTTGTAGATAATTTAGTTATTTCATTAGCAGTACCATAAAACAATTTTTCACAATGTTCTCTCAGTAATAAGTCTATTCTTTCACATAGATCATGATACGGAATAAAAATCACATTCTTATTTTATTATTATAGACAGAATACCCACTCGATTTTCGCTTACCATTTTCCAAGAGCAATTCTGCCACTGGGATGTGACCCGTCCGTGCTGCCACAATTAGTGGTGTGTCGCCATTTTCATCCCGGAGGTTCACAATGCAACCGGCCCGAACCAGCAGGCGGACCATGTCGAGGTGTCGGTGCATGACTGCGTCATGAAGGAGGTAATGGGACTGCGTTACTTTGGCATCAGCGTCCAAAAGCATCTGCACCAAGGGGACTGCCTTCTTCCACACTGCCTCACAAAGCGGTGTGTATCCTACAAATAAGCATTTTCCTTCAGATACAGTCTTCATCAAGTAATTTTATGATGATACATAAGCCAAGTAACTAATGAATGTTGATAGGTGATCCCTATTTCTTTATAATTGAGCTTTTCCAGCTTTTGTCTGACTCCCTTCCTGGGTGCCATCAATTTGCAGCTAAGGGTCCCTTTCATGGCATCCTAAGGCTCTATGGCCACCAGGCAGCTACTGGATTGTCCACCCTAGCTTCAAGCACCAAGGAAGCCCTTGGAACCATCTCAACTTTGAACTAACTCTACTGCCAGATGTTGCCTTTGAGCTCATCTCCGAGTCTGTACCTATCTACACGTACAGGGATCCAGCTCCCTCATTAGCACCTTGGCAAGTAATTCTAAGACCCCTTTAGGTAAGATACAACATTAGAGGATAAGGTCTAAGAATTTGGGAGGGATTGGGAATGGATTCCACGTCACAAATAAAACAGAAACATTCATACATTGGATTGGGTAGGATTAGAACCTACAGCTCAGGTGTTTGCATGCTTGAGCTACTGGGGTGCTAAGTTAACATTCTTCAATTTTCAATTTTATTTCGTATGAATGAGTAATTAATTACATTTTTCTAAGAAAGGTGACAAAGCACTAAAAAATTTAAACTATAACCGATAAGTAGAGCTTCTAGTACCAAATATTTTTTTTTTGAAATCAAGAACTCTTTTGAGAACGTGATTCCGCAAAAAATTTCCTTCTATGAAAATGGTCAGATTCAACAAACGAAGATCAAAAAGTTCCCAGACCTGTCTATATATGCTGATATATTCTATGTATCCCAGTAGAACGTGCAAGTACATTTACCTAACATAAATATGAATAATTAAAAATAACATAAGCACACACACATAATCACTCAAAACAACTGTTAAGAAAGCTGAATGAACTTTTAAAATAACCACTGGCAGTGGGTACGAATTCTCCTCAATCACAATGATTTTTAAGATGCAAGTCCATGATCCAACTTAGGATATTATCACATATGAAGGTCAGCTATGATATTCAGGAGAGAGTACTCATGATTCACCTACAGGGGCTATACCTCTCTAATGAGTCTACCAGCTGAGGTGGCTAAAGGCATTGAATGATGTCACTGCAGTGCCCCTAAACGGGAGGTCGTGAGGTTGCAGAATTTTCGACATTAGCTAGATCAAATTCAACTGCTGTCTGGATGAAAATTCTAGGGGCCTGCTGTTCTGATTGATAGTTTTCTGTGGTTTCTCTGATCAATTCCAGGCTAATGCCAGAACAATACCTTATTAAGGACTGCATGCGTCTTGTCTTTCTCATCCTTGACTCCTCCTCTCCTCTTTCACACACACTAACATGTGGGGAGCTTTGAGTTAGACCAGATTAGGGCAGTGCCCTGCTGGTGAGAGATACTTTGATAGAGATCCCTTTGATAGAAGTTGTTTTAAAGCATATAATATTGAAAATTATAGATTAGGCAACTTTTATGTTTATTAATAAAAAGTATAATTAATTATTTTAAATCAATTTTTTTCAAAATAATGTGATTACTCCTTGGCACAATGTATCCTCAATGTGAATTTTTTTGTAATTTTTCAATTTTTTAATATACTTTGAGTTAAATCTAAGAGTTGAAATTTTTACTGAAGTTTGGTATGACAGTGGTCTAGCAGGTGTGCAATTTTCAGATTTTTATCTGGACCCCCATAGAGACATTTCAGTTCAAAATTTGGAAAAACTCCAAAATTCCCATTTTCAAAAGGATGTAATTTTCAAATGGTACATTATAAACCAATGATAGGTTACAAGATGTAACTGAACTGTTATGTGTAAAAGCACAGAAAAAAATTAAGGCTATGATTCTATTCCTTCTTTGGCAAATTACTTTCTGAAAATCAAATTTCGTTCATTCGCATTCCATAGATTTGGTTGCAAATATTTCCCAGATAAAAACATAGAAGATAGATAAATAATATTTTGATTTGCAGGCCAGAGAATACTGAATCAGATGCAATTTTTCTAGAATGCTAGAACAAGCTGGAGCGGAGTGATTTAGAAAAGAGTAAATGTCTGCAGATGCGAAAGATGGTGCACAGCGTGAAACAAAACGTCCGCCATTTCTAAACCAGGTACAATAAACAAAGTTGAGGATGTTTTGAACAGCCAAACATAGAGAAATGCATTTTTTTCGAGTGACCAGTGTTGGACTATTTAAAATGGATTGACCCATGGGGGAAGAACACTACACCTCCCTTGATAAAAACATAAACTAATTGTAAGGCACTAACACCCCTAGCAGCAGATGCCCTCGGAAACACGAAATAATCAATGAATCTAATATACGTACTCAGATTTGGATAATTAATAACAAAACCATAACTGTAAAATAAGGCCCATGAAACTTGTGTCTCAAGAAAAAAATAATTATGAATATCTCACGAATGAAAGTCTGGATCTAATCCAGTCTTATCAATTTGAACACTTACATTTCAATTTGTTGTTTAGAGTATAACGTTCGAGTGTGATGCAGTGAGCAAATTTGCAGTGAGCAAATTTGATGCAGTGAGCGTATTTCATTGATGAAGATAAGAACTTTGTGCTTGTCAAGTAGGCAGTGCTGTTGATGCTGGCTATTAGTATAGCTTGTGGTCACATGTTCCATGTTCCTTTTGAAGACAGAGCTACATGCCAATCAGCTAGATCATGTGCGTGCTTGTGAATACTGCTTTACTAATTTGTTTACCCCAGGATCATTCTTAAGCTGAGGCAGGAGCAAGTAAGAAAACTCTTTGACACAAAGATAAAATACAATGAAGCTCCCTCACAAAAGGGAAAATGGAGTAACTAGTGAATTAAATAGGAAACTGAAGTTTAAAGGGTCATTCACCATGAAAATGTTGCACACAGACATGAAGACATAAACATATACTTTTATCAAAAATATGGATGTACCATTTTCTATAAAAATACATTAATGTCAAAGCAGTCACCTATTGTTTTCAATTCAACAAATATCTGACATGAAAATTCTACATACAAATTAACATAATTATGTGAAAATATGATCATGCTCACATAATAATAATTTTGTATACCATGAGCACCACAAATGTTCTATGGAGCATTTAGTAAGCAATTGAAGATGATGAATGGCAATTACACACTTAGAAACTGCGTTTGTTTCTATCAACGAAAACACTTTGGATCTAGCTGTAGTTGTATGCTCATGCAACCTTATAGTTTACATATTTCCATGGTCACATTTTATGTTTATGTACACATTACTGAAATTACGAATGGTACCATTCAATACAGCACCAAGCTTTTTGCATTGATGATCCATTCACATTACCTCCAGAATGATCCCTCATACAACCCACCATGTATTCTTCAATGTTGACTTTCGCACCATTGTGCAGGAAGAAGTTGCACAACATCTTCATGGCCTCGAGACACAGCCAGAAGCAGTGGCGTGCGATCAGAAGAGTCTAAGGCATCAACAGAAGCGCCTGCGCCCACAACACCTCTGCTGCCCCTATGTGATCCACGAGATGGCAGCCATGTGCAAAGCAGATGTCTTGTCACTCGTTTTGCGATTTACCTGTGGATGTCAAATTTCCTATTGATCAATTGCATTAAAAAGTACTTTATCTTGCATTTTGACAGAACTACTTCTAAAAGTTTACTAATAAATGTACACCTATTTGCTGCTTCTCGTTTTGTGAAAATAAATTATAAATGAAATGCAGTGGTATGGAAAAATGTTTGTTTTCGGTAATCTGACTACATGATCTTCAAAACATGATAAAGCCAACTTCTTAAAGGCTATCTTCAATCAATCTCTCTATCTCTTTCTGCATAGAAAGAGAGAAACATGCACACTTCACTCTGTGGTGGATCCAGGGTGGAGGGGAGGGAAACATTTTTTTAACAGCTGCAGCAGCAGATAATCGATTGTTAATGTACTAAATATTGCCACGGTATCCAGAAGAGTGAAAAGTAAAAGTGGAGCAGCCAATATATGGAACAGTGTATTCCTGTTTTGATCCTTATTTATTGTATTATTTAAAAAGTATATTTTATATTTTAGCTCAAACTAATGGTGTAATTCCTTACAAACATCTCTAAAGTGTATTTGACTCCTTTATACTTCGATTTTTTAACGCAGCGTTTCAAGGTCACGCACAAAACAGGGAGAGGGAAGCCAGACTCCAATAGAGAGCTGTAAAGGTGGGAACTGTAGTGACATTACAGCTCCATATTGGAGTTTGCCTTCCCACTCCCTTTTTTGTGCATGACCTTAAGATGCCATGTTAAAAAAAAATCAAAGTACGTACTTACTTTACAGACGCTCACAGCTCCTTCAGTGACCTCTTCATTTCTTACACAATCCAAGTCCACCTTGGTTCACGGCATCATTCATTATGGTGAAATGTTTACTAGGGGTTAAACATATTTATCTCTTTAAAAAGTTCAATACCACATAGTACAGAAGGAATAAACTCTTGTTTTCAAAAGGTTAAGATGAAGATTTAAATAAAGTAAATTTTATCAAAAATTACGTCTATCAATTTAGTCAATTAAAGAAATGTGTATTAATTAGGCAGAAACAGCAAATAGGTCAATGGCTGATCTTAATGTATTTTATCAACATTAAGCCTCTTTGAGCACTAAAAAAGTTGGCTATCTGAATGAACACAATCAATACACTTCATATACACACAACCCTCTCCCTTTTTTGTATGGAATCATAAAAATAAATAAATAATTTTTTACAGTGTAATATTCATAAACTCTTCCCATATTGATGAGGAATGGATGAAGAGTTACACCCAGAAAAAAATACTAAGATTTCAGAGAATTTTAACAAGATGTGCTTTTGAAAAAACACGATGCCAGAAAGAAATTTACTACAGTGAATGTGTCCAATTCCAAAGACGGAACTTTTGATTGAAGAGCAGTCATTCATTCCTCACCTGTGCCCCTTCAGATACTAGCATTTTAACAACTGGAACATGATCTCTAGCAACAGCCAAATGAAGAGGAGTAAAATTGTCTGTGTCAGCTACATCCAGTTTACAGCCTGTAAACAGAAATGACATAACTTGGAGGGAGCTGAAATCTAAGACAAATAGAAGAAAATGCATTTAATAGATGCAATAAATATGAAAGAAACAAAGTATAGTTTGATTATGCAGGAATTATTTCATAGTTACAGGGGTTCACTAATTTCATTTACAAGATGCTTATGGGATACATCATTTCAACTGCTTTGTTATTTTATTTTACCATAAAAATTTCACACTTTTGTAGATGTCAGAATACAGCACGCTAGAGTATCTATTTTTAAAAGTTAGTTTTCCTTTTTTTATTTTGTAATGTGTAACAAGATTGGAAAGAAAGAGCTACATAAAAACTTATAACTACACGAACTATACTCATTTTATATCTGATTCCAAATAAAAAAGAAAAAGTCACTTAATGAATGTTGATTACTTTATTTTGTCCCTTTCACTAAATTTTGACTTACACAGAGGTTTACTTTCTCAAGCATTAAGTATGCTTTTTAAGTTTGTTAATGCTTCACCCTCTCTCTGAAGTTAGCACCACTGTTTGACTCAACTACTCTGGCTGTAGAATGGATATTTTATGAAGCTAAACTGCAAGCTCAATTTTTAGGTACACAATATTTACATTATTATTTGTTAATCAACACTACATGTCATTGCTATAGTTCAATTCAAATAAAGTGATTGACACCTATCAATGGCATTTACATAAATTGTGAGCATACAGTCCACTGTTAGAACAAGGTGGTAAATTAATTTGTTCATGAGTAATTCACATAATTTAAGTAATCATAATGCATCATTAAATCCCATTTTTAACCCCAAACCCAAATTTAATTAGCTACAAAACAAAAATGTAAGAATACAAATGTACCTGCAGCTGACAGTAGCCTGAGGGCTTCTAGGTGACCGTGCTCAGCAGCATAATGCACAGCACTTCTGCCATACACATCCTGATGATTCACATCAAACCTCGTGGGAGTTTTGCAGCAAGGAACCTGTGCGGTCAAGGATATCTGCATACCACCGGTACAGAGATGTAAATGAGTCGTCGTCAGCCTCAGCATTTTCACTACCCTCTACTTCGACGTCCCATTCTAGTTTCTCCATCCCATCTGGTGTGCACAAATCATCGAGTACATTGATTGAGTCAAGCACCGGACGTCTAAGATTTAAATTTTCATCCCCGTCCTCCCCATGCACCATTATGAAATACCCCAGATTGTTTTTTTCACAGCCGTCTTTACCTTGGTCTGATGTCGCCTCTTCATGAGACTTGCTGTGATTCAGATCATAACCTATTGGCTTGTGGGGCATGTCACCATCACTGTCTTCATCACTGTCATACAGGTAGGTCTTCACAGCGGCTGGTTTTGCTTCTTTTCGGCTCTTTTTTCCTTTCTGTTTTTTCAAGTGATGTTGTTGATTATCTTGATCTTTTGATACTGATACATTGATTCCACTGGCATCCAATAGCAATTTCAGGATGGCCAAGTTTCCTGTTTCTGCAGCTGAGCCAAGGGCGGTTCTTCCTGATGAACATACTATGTTTACATTCGCTCCTAGAAATAGAGCGATAATATTATTATTTTCCAACTTTAGAAGAAAATGAATGGAAAAATTGACTAACCACTCACCTTGGGCCAAAAGACAAGAAACCCGGTTGGCATCCCCATCTGTGACTGCATTAAATAGCAGTTCGTCTACTGAATCCATCACATAAACAATTTTGTTTCAATACCTAAGTAAGAGCTAATCCATGTACAGTAATATTTCTTTACAGTGAAGATCCTGCAATTTCTAGAAAATTCAAATTTCTACGCAAGCGTGTTGACCCAAATATGCATAAATGAGTATACAGAGGAAAACGTTTGTGTGTTATGTTCACTATTTGCCATTATTTGGGTACTCTCTGCGTATTTGCGGAACAGAACCTCGTTTGACGCATTGAAATTTTAGAAATTTAGGCACTGACAGGTTCACAGTTGCTCCATTATACGTGTCTTGCCAACATTACTACCCTAACGAAATCACACATATAATTTCTATTTGTTCCATTGGTACCTTGTATTCAAACCAAAGGCGGGTATACGAAGCAGAATAACTGCTTTGCATAAATAGTACGATGAATATTTAGACAATCAAAAGATAATATGACTGAAAACTTAATGAAGTCAATATTGAATGTACTCCAAAAAATATCAACTAATTTTGACATGCTGGCAGATATTTTGAGCAGAGTAATTATTTTTTTTAAAAGGAACATGTAAAAAATATGGCAGTTACAATAGTAAATATTTGCATAAGCAAAAACAGTTTCCATTAATTCCAGTGAACCCTAACGGAGAACACATTATCAATGATTGCTCTAAAACTTTTGAAAACAAAATTTACACTTATAGTTCTAGATCATCTGGTAGAAGTTTATTTCGTGGTATTGCATCTATTAGCTAAGAGAAAATCGCTTCAGAAGTAAGAAAATGTTGCCGAAAAATTTGAAATACTTATTCATTGTGTCCTTGGGATGCGTTTGATAAAAAAAATAAAAAGAACTTTAAAAGGTTCGAAAATATATTTTAATAAATTAAAGTTCATTAATACAAATAATTGAAATTATACCAAAAGGGGGGATCCCTCTTGCATCGCTCATCAAAAATGTGTATGAAGGAAAAAATACAAAATTTTTTCAAATTGTCATATTTAGAGCCCAAAGGTTCAGGAATTTATTTAACCTAAAATAGGCAGGTAAAAAGGCACTTATTTTTACTGAAATAGGTATGCGAAAAAGGCGTTTATTCTGGCTAAAGTAGGGGTAAAAACATAGGAAACATTGAAAAATCACCATTTAAAAGTAATTAATGTAAAAAATTAATGATTAAAATGTTTCAATTTTTTATTGTAACTCTAAAATTTACAATAGCATTCAGGTGGAAGGAAAATACCTTTTCTTTGCAATCTTCACTTCACATAATCATCTGGCATGACGACTATGAATTTATTTTACCCGCGACGCTGTCTCTACGAAATACTATTGTGAATTCCCTTTTGAATCTTGAAATGGTATATGTGAAAACGGACTTGTAGATTTCGTTCTTCGCACTTGTGAAATTGTCACAAGAGAAGCTAGGGAACAGGAAGGAACTGAGGAGGGGAAGAGGAAGGAACTGAGGAACTGTACAGACTGCTCTCTCTTCTTAAAAGGAAACCAAGGCCATACACAAACATAGGATGAGATTTCTCGTGAGCGAACAAGTATGTAAGCATCAATGAAAACATATCAAAAATCTTCCCTGGTGGAATCTTCCTTTTAGATTTTAACACAACCTGACACTGAAGCCTCTGCGTCCTCAGAAAGACAATACACGACAGTGTCATCATGTTGTCCAGGTTTCCATTTTTTCCAGCTTGATAGAGATTGGTCCCAGAAGAGAACTAGTGGTGCTACAGAATGGCACAGACTTTCCCGTATTAGTTTTGTATTTCCTTGGGTCTTCGCTAGCTATTCCGAATTGCCACATGCTCTTTCTTGCCAGCTACCATCTATCACCGCCAAAAGTACATTTTTTGTCATTTTCTTAATTTTTTCGGTTTCCCATTGGTAGAACGAAAATATTAATTTTAGAATATTAAAGAACACAAAAATCTAGCCGTAAATGGGAATTTTCTTTTAAAAATTATGTGCCGTTTGAAAGAAAATTGCGTTTTAGCGCTACTAAAAATATGAATTTTGAAGCTTATTTTCACAGAAAATTTTTGAGTTTTCAAAATACTTTATTTGAAGTTATTTGAAGCACTTTCACTCACAAATATAATAATGTTTACAAATTGCTGGCAATGTGCATATTAAAGATGTGAGAGATCCTTTAAAAAACTTACATATGTGTAATTTTTGAAAAAAACAAAAAAATTCCTCAAAATAAACTTTACGTCATATCTCATCTATTTTTTGTCACTTCAGCAGTTCAATTTTGCAATGCAAAATAGTGCTGCGCTTTGCATTTTGATATAAACTCATTTAACAATTTTTGCAAATTTTGTTTGTCATTTCGCTATAAACATTTAAAATCGCATTACTGTCGAGCCGATCTTGCAACTTAGTTGATTACATATACAGTAAAATCTGTATAAGCCGTAATCGATCGGAACACAAAAAAAATCCGGTTTAGGGAGGTTTCCATTTTATGCAAGGTTGTCCATTTTATCTTGTTGTATTGACGTTTCTACCGTGAAAGTTGTAAATTATATGATTTTATTATAATTATCAATATACATTAACAAATAACGTATTTACGGAAAAAATCATTAATAAATTAATATTAACGCTCTTCAACGGTAGCTTTTGAGTTGAATACACACCTTACTGGCTACGTTCGGACTGATTGCTGACTTTCAACGCACAATGCGTCACAACGCAGTACTATGACTTTCTGATACCCTCGAATGGCCTTGAGCAATATGAAGGTCGAAGGGGTTATGATTTTCAACGCAGGCAGGAACCCTCGCCTTGAGAGACAAGGTCGAATTCTGCGCGGACAGCTTAAGCCTCTTTCCTTCAATGTCCTTCTGCCAGAACTAAATCGCGTGTCACGGGGAAAGATAATTTAAAATAAGCCTGCAGATGTATGCATTTCATTAAGAACATCTCGCGTCTCTCTGCCAATTGCATTAAATTCACAGGAATTCCGTTTTATAAAGATTTTTTCCCCTTGCAAGTCGTGAAAAACCGTTCCGTTTCCGCGTTGGAGAGGTTCCGTTTTATGCTGTGTAAAATGCCATTTAACTTCACGGGCCGGAGAAATTTTCCAGTTATGGCAGGTTGTACAGAATCCAGTTTAGAGATATTTTATTGTAGTACGTTTTGAGTCGACGCTAATCCTAGAAACTTCGTTAATTTCTGGAATTTGACGTTTATGGAATATTTCTCTCATCCCAAATTCCGAGTGGGTGTTTTACCCTCGGAATTTTTCGTGTGGGTTTAGCTACTCATCATACCCACGCTATCTACCGTGGCTGTGCTTTGGCATCGTGCATAAAACCATCTGGAAACTCAACTTCAACTTCACGACGTAGCATGTGCTGTAATCTGTTGGCGACAGTGATCACTCTTTGCTAGGATATTGATCCAAGAGTGGGCGGTTAGTTTGAAGCAAGGTTTGAGCCTGCGAAACTTCATTAGCAAAATGTAAGGTACTGTAATGATTTGTATTTTTTTACAATGAAAGAACCGTCACTGAGGAAGCCGACTACAGATACAACAAATGACGGCAGAATGGCGTGTGGGCATTTATAGTCTTCGAAATGCCGCAGTGAAAAAACATTAATTCAAAACAATAATTAGCTTAAGGGAAATTTAAGAATAACTTTCTACGTCAGCACATATAGTTTATTAGGCGGCAAGTGTGTGGTTTTCTATTTAACAGAGTGACTGTTGTCAAAAAACAAGTGATGGAGAATTGCTGGTGTGCGTAAGCACAGAAAAGTAGGAAATTCGAATTGAATAACGGGAAATTGGGGTGTTTCGGACTAATAAACATCGAAAACGGGAATTAAGGGAATTTTTGGTAGATACCGTTAAGCAAGGGGACGCCGGGGAGGTGTAAATCAGAATAATTTGATGTCAATAAAGGAGGACAAAAGACTGAGAGAGCGTGTTTTGTTGAGGGAAAGTTTTGCTAATAAATTGCAACAATACTTTTCGGTAGATGAATTCTAGTCTGAGAGGTGAGAGGACCTCATGTCATGCTATGCGAGAAATTATTTTCGGACGGGAAGAAAAGAATGTTACGAGCTTTTCTTTTTATAGTGACAATCGATTTATTTGTGAGTTGTGTTGATGACATGGTAAATGGTAACTGGAACGTGGTGTAGCCGTTGTGGACGTCAATGAAGTTGGGCGCAGTTACGACATCGCTACGAAAGGGAAGTAACGACTCATGTACTTTGATAAATACGACGAGAATTATCATATTTTGTTGAAGCCCAAGCATGTCATCGTTTTTTTACTTTCCCGTATACGTACGTATACACGGAGTGATATACGTAGTATAGGGAAAGTTATGTAATGCTGCGCGAAAAAAATGGCCAATTTTCGGCGGAAAAAAATTAATTGCCGAGCCGTGAAACGAATAAGTGGATAAAACCAGTTGCTAAATTAAGAAAAAAAAATCCCCTAACACGTGGTGTGGTCAAAATTCATGATTTGTTGCTTCTTTATACTTAAAAATCGATTGACGGCATTCCGTCCGTCTGTCCGTCTGTGGTCAACGCTAGCGCCTAAACCGTTCGGTCGATTTTCTTCAAAATTGATATTCCCCAGTCGATCTGATTCTAGTCGAAGCTTGTGATTTTGAAAAAGATTCTTTAAAATTTGGGGGTACTTTATATGAAGCCCCCGGGGATTTTCAACATTTTCTCAAAACGGCTCCAAATTTTTTCTTTAAATTTCTTGTATGAATAGAGGAAAATACACTTTTTAACATGGCATAGGTCCGATTTTCACGTACAGCTCTGAATTTTCGAAAATTGTGAAAGTTTGAATTTTTTTCGGCGTCTTTCTCCAACTACAAAATTGAAGATAGAGATTTTTTCTTCAAATAAAATTTGTTCTGCATATTCAGTTCTTTAATAAAGGTCATGTAAATGTTTTTCACAATTTTGGTAGTTTTCGTGCAATATTGCGTGCAATATGTGCAATTTTAAAAAATTACAAAAAGAAAATTTTCTCAAAAACGGCTCCAAATTTTTTCTTTAAACTTTTGGTAGGGATAGTGGTAAATGTACTCTATCAATGACATAAAAGCCATTTTGGTCTATCGGTTGGGTTTTTTCAAAAATTAAAAAAATGTAAATTTTTTACTTGTCTCTCACGTCGTTAATATTTACATTATCGGCGATTTTTTTACATTATTATATTTACGAGTATATATGCTTTAAATAATGTCAAGTAAAGTTTCTCGAAAACACTAGCGTTTTCTGTGAAAAGTAGCCTCAAATTTCGGCATTTTCAGAAATGCTCAAACGTCATTTTCTCGTATATGGCTGCAATTTTTTTCTTGAAACTTTTGTAACGGATAGTGCTAATTACACTCATTAGTATAGCGTGAAGTTTATTTTGTTTTTTTTTTCAAAAATTATATAAATGTTAATTTTTTGAAAGATCTCTCACATCTTTAATATGCACATTATCCGCAATTTGTAAAGATGATTATATTTGTGAGTGTAAGTGCTTCAAATAACTTCAAATAAATTATTTTGAAAACTCAAAAATTTTCTGTGAAAATGAGCTTCATATTTCGCATTTTTAGTAGTGCTAAAACGCCATTTTCTCTTAAACGGCACATAATTTTTAAAAGAAAATTGCCATTTACGGCTAGGTTTTTGTGTTCTTTAATATTCTAAAATTAATGTTTCTGTTCTACCAATAGGAAACCGAAAAATTAAGAAAATGACAAAAAAATGTACTTTTGGCGATGATAGATGGTAGCTGGCAAGAAAGAGTATGTGTCAATTCCGAATATTGACAAATAAATAGATAAAATAAATACGGTCATGCTTAATTTTTCAAAATACGAGTAGTTTTTCTTTAATTTTGTGACAAACGTAATACGCCGCTGTAAATTTACTGCGCTTCGGACAGCTGGATGCGTCGTAAATTAGAATGTGCAATTTTGTATATTATTTCTTTCTTCGTTTCTTACATTCGAACTTTGTTATAGACTTACACATTAATATTTTAGAAATTGTTTATTTTGAAATATTTGAAATAAGTAAAAAGAATTAATAGCTCTCAGAATAGCGACAATGCAGGGTCTGCAACAATGGAATTCACTTTGCGCTCGCGAATATCTGTGAATTAGTGTCATTGTTGTGACCTAATGGAGCTGTATGAAAAGGAGTTATAATTGTCTAATTTATGTTGATATTTGCAGGCAAATATTTAGTTTTGCACCAAATGCTGTACCATTTGTAGTGAGTAGAGTATTTGTTGCATGGTTTTAAAATACTCTTCCCTAATCATGGCCCAATGGAAGGCATTTCTATATTTCAAGGGTATCAGGCTTCTTTTTCCAATACAGGGTTACAAAACTTTTGCATTCTATTTTTGTGAAGTTGTAGAATTCACATAGTTCTGACAACACTGCAATGGAAATAGTGAGTTCCAAGCGAAGATGTTAGTAGCGCATAAAGTGCAATATTACTGTACTACTTAGCTGTTTCCTCTAATACGGGAAAGTAAGTGCTGTTGTAGCACCACTAGTTGTTATGGTGGAAAAGTGTTGATGTTCATGTTAGCCGAATATACAACGCCAGGAAGCCGAAAAAAGAGGAACAAACACGGTGTGTTTGTGATTTTGTTTTGCATTGAATTTGGACTTGTTATTTGTAGTATAGCAAATACCGGATAGTGTTACAAAAAGGAAAGCATGTCTTTATCCAGTATTGGAAACTTGCGCCGGACCTACGACATAAATTTTTTTGCAAACGGCCGCATCCAATGATAAAGTAATTATTTATGAATTAATTTAATAGATAAAAGATAGGAAAGGAAGGGATGTTAGATAATTGTTAGATAGACAGAGAGTGCAGCCGGTCGCAGTACTCTTAGAAGAATTTTATTATTATCGCATTATGCCACTGTGTGAAATACAGTGGCGGCTGCTCCTTATCACCCGCAGGGGGGGGGGCGTGGCTGCGTAGGTGGCCACGACCTCTGGTGGAAGTCAGACGGCCACCCGTACCTCGAGTCTTGCGGCCCCACTCAGGTCGTTAGCCTAATGTGTAGGCAGTGAGCAGGAAAGCCTAGCTCCGGGCTGTCGGTTCAACCCGGCAACCCACCAGTCGGGCCCCTGGCGCGTTGACCTAGAGTTCGTCCGACCTCAGGGCAGGATTGGGTGAAGGCCATCCCTCGGGGTGCTCTGGAATCCACAAATAAAAGTCTGGCGGTTACATGAACATCCGCCAGGTTGCCTTGGTCACGACCCCATCCAGGTCTGTAGCCTAACGTGTAGGCAGTGGGAAGGCGGGTTGGGGGCCCCTGGCTCCCCGGGCTTCGGTCCGGGTGGTCCCCAGATGGGCACTTGAATATGATAATGGATCATTATTAATAAGTTGGTGCTCGCCTTGTGATTCTGGGAACCTCATAAGAAAAGATTTTATTTTGCACATTAAAGAAAATATCATTACGCAAGACATCGGTAACAAGGATCTACCTGTGTTTCTTTTTTACCAGTAAACTCAAAACCCTGATTTTTGAACACAATTTTTTTCATCACAAGAGAAAACTTTAGCTTCTAAATGCCACCCAATGAATGAAGGTTTTTGCCACTGGTCTGTATACAAAATGACTACTACGCAATTTTGCCATTCAAAAGCAGCAGCTAATGGTATTGCAAATTGGAATTGGCAGGAGGGGTGAAAAATTATCGGACATTTATCTGACTAACAAGGTAGTAACTACATCACGAAATAAAATGCGTTTTGCTGCAAATTGATAAAATTAGAGCCCTGAGTTATGAATCAGGTTATTTGCTTGAAACCAGAATAATTTGATTTCAATTAGGCAGATAACACGGGTGAACATTCAGAAACTAATGATGCTATAAAATGGCACCGACTTTCCCGTACTAGTTTTATATTTCCTTTGGTCTCAGCTAGCTATTCGGACTTGCCTCACACTCTCACAAGCTACGATCTATCGCCGCCCAAAGAACATTTTTTTGACATTTTCTTAATTTTTCGGTTTCCTTATAGTAGCACGGAAATATTATTTTAAGAACATTAAAGAACAGAAAACCCCCGTCCTAAATGGCAATTTTATTTGAAAAATTTTATAGCCGTTTTTAAGAAAATGGCGTTTAAGCGCTACTGTTAATTCGAAATTTGAAATTCAATTCTCTTTTTCAAAGAAATTTTTTGTGTTTTCGAAATACTTTATTAGAAGTCATTTCAAGCACTTTAACTCTCAAATACAATAGTGTTTACAAATTGCTAGTAATGTGCATATCAAAGGCGTGATAGATCTTTCAAAAAAATATATTTGTGTACTTTTTGAAAAACAAAAAAATACTAATTGAACTTTACGCCATATTAAAGAGCGTAATTAGCACTATCTGTTCGAAAAGTTTGAAGAAAAAACTTGGAGCCATTTATGAGAAAATGGCGTTTGAAAATTCAGGATTTTGAGCTAATTTTTACAGAAAATGGTTGAGTTCTCCAGAAACTTTAAGTAACATTATATAAAGAACACGTTCTTATAAATTTAATAATGTAAACAAATCGCCGCTAGTATAAATATTAACGGCATGAGAGACACGTCACAAAAATTATATTTGTATAATTTGTAAAAAAACAAAATAATGGGGTAATATAACGATTGTCATTTCAAAGAGTACATTAGGCACTATCCTTACCAAAATTTAAAGAAAAAATTTGGAGCCGTTTTTGAGAAATCTTGTTTTTGTTATTTTAAAAATTGCACATATTGCAGGGAATATTGCGCGAAAACGACTAAAATTTTCAAAAAATGTACAAGACCTTAATGAAAGAACTGACTATGGAGAACAAATTTTATTTGAAGTAAAATTTTCTATCTTCAATTTTGTAGTCAAAAATTCAGAATTAACTGTGAAAATCAAACCTATGCCACCTTAATAAGTGTATTTTACTCTATTCTTACAAGAAATATAAAGAAAAATATTAGGGCTGGTTTTGAAAAAAATTTGAAAATGTTCGGGGGGCTTCATGTCAAGTTCCCCTAATAATAAATGGTTTTCAAAATCACAGAGCTTCCACTCGAGTCAGAACAGGGATTTCTTGAATTTGGAAAAAATCCTACGACAGTGGTGTTCACATACGGACGGACAGACGAACGGACGGGCGGACTTTCACAAAGAACTAGTGGTGCTACAGAATGGCCCAGACTTTCCCGTATTAGTTTTCTGTTTTCTGTTTGGTCTCCGCTAGGTATTCGAACTTGCCAGTACTCTTGAGAGCTGTCATCTATTGCCGCCCAAACTACATTTTTTTGACATTATATTAATTTTTCCATTTCCTAATAGTAGAACAAAACTATTATTTTAAGAATATTAAAAAGCAGGTTAACCTTGTCCTAAATGTCAATTTTCGTTGAAACATATGGAGCCTTTTTCAAGAAAACAGCTTTTAAGCGCTACTGTAAATGCGAAATTTGGAGCTCTTTTTCACACAATGTTTTTGAGTTGTCGAAAAACTTCATTGGAAGTCATTTGAAGCGTTTACACTCACAAATTCAATAGTGTTTACAAATTGCTGGAAATGTGCATTTTAACTGTACGAGAGAACTTTAAAAAAATTACATTTTTGTACTTTTTGAAAAAAATACCAAAATGAACTTTATTCCATATAAAAGAGTGCAATTAGCACTATCCTTTCGAAAAGTTTGAACAAAAAATTTGGAGCCATTTTTGAGAAAATAGCGTTTGAACGTTTCTGAAAATAAGGAACTTTGAGCTAGTTTTTCACAGAAAATTATTCAATTTTCGAATATTTTTATTTGAAATTATTTAAAGCACATGTACTCATTAATATAACAATGTGAACAAATAGCCACTAATGAAATATTAATGACGTTAGAGACAAGTAAAAAAAAATACATTTTTGTAATTTTTTGAAAAACAAAACAATCGAGCAATATGGTGTTAATGTCATCTCATAAAGCACATTTAGCACTATCCCCACAAACAGTTTAAAGAAAAAATTTGGAGCCGTTTTTGAGAAAATATTGTAATATGTTGAAATAATTGTTTTTGTAATGTTTTAAAATTTTAAATATCGCGTGCAATATTGCGCAAAAACTACTAAAATTTTCGAAAAATGTACATGACCTTAATGAAAGAATTCACTTTTGACAACAAATTTTATTCGGAGGAAAAATCTCTTTCTTGAATTTTGTAGTTCTAGGAAGACACCAAATAAATTTCAAACTCTTGAAATTTTCGAAAATTCAGAGTTTACCGTGAAAACGCGACATATGCCACGTTAATAAGTGCATTTTACTCTATTCTTACAAGAATTTTAAAGAAAAAATTTGGAATGGTTTTTGAGAAAATTTTGAACATGTCCGGGTTTCATGTAAAGTACCCTCAAATTTTGAAGAAAGTTTTTCAAAATCGAGGACGACGTTTTGAATATACCCACTTTTTCGGTATGAGAGGACCCCAAAACGTGTATTTCCGTTGAAATCTCGGAATCGATTTTCCGCAGCATTACATAAGTTTCCCTATACTACGTATATTACTCCTTATTGCGACGAGCTGCACAGCTCGCGCTGACCCAAATCTGGGTCCCCTCCTGTCACGCCGAATTAGGAATCCTTCCAATTCGTCACAGCCCCGGCGGATGGCGCGCGAGTTACATCCCCTTTCCTAATGGTATCCTATATAGACCAGGATGTTTACTAGAAACGATACGAGGAGAAATCATGTTTGTGATCTTCTAGTGAATAACAACTAGATGGTATAAAAGCGAGAGCAAAGTAGCTCTCACTAGCATTGTTCCTTCAGACGCTGCTCACGCTTCTCGATGTCAGAATTACGTTAAGTTCATATTTCAACGAGTATACAACTGCTGTACAACTTATTGCAATAAAACACTTTTTAAAAACTTAATTTCTGACACTGTAAATAATTCGCGCGCCAGCGCCTGCGCCTCCCCTTCACCCTTCACGCCTAAGATAACAATAACAGTGACGAACTGCCTCCAGGGATAACCCCGGGCAAGTCGCCCGACGGTCCAGCATTGTTAGCAAAAGCACCAGAACTATTGAATTAAGAGGCCCTCAGCGTCCGTGTAGGAAAACTTCTCAAGGCATCATAAGTCGTCACCAGGGCGGCTGGGTGGTCTTGCTTTGTCCGTCTCTGTGGCACTGGGAAATATCACAAATAACAGAGAGAGCCAATGAGGTGCCCAGAAAATGACATCACCCTAAGGAGTGCCCTATTAGCTTCCGACACGAGTCGAATCTTCTAGAACTCTAAATTTCGGCCATTCACATTAGAAATTACAATCACGTGATGGGGTGCAGAGAACATCTTTAGACGGAACAGAGAAAATATTTGGAAAGAGCAGTTCTAAATTTTGACTTATAAAATTCTCGTCGAGGAGTGGTTGAAAACAACTGCCAGTGTTGGCTGAGCAACTCCGTACTGGTCGTCCGAACATCATACATGGGAATGTATTCCATTTGGCGGACCAGCCGAGATCCATAAGGATCTAATCAATCAGCCGAGCTATCGTGGCTGCATTGATACGGGTAAAGTGGCGTCTGACGGCTTTAGCCCGCTATCCCCCGCCCGTGGCTCGTCCCAACAATTTCAGATCGGCGAGAGGCGGAGTCCCGTGTACGCGAGCTGTGTGTCCTGCGACGCCCGTCCTGACAGCGACATCCCGGACGGCAACACCTGACCGTTATCCTGCCTGTGACAGCGCCAGTCGGAACGACGGCAGGTGTGCAATTCGTCGACTCGAGGTACGGATCCATCACTTGCCTATTTCATTTGTGCCAGTAACGGTAAAGACAATTTCCAAACAAAACAAAACAAAACAAAAAAAAGAAACTCGAGCAAGTGTCAAATTAGGTTAAAATAAAATAAATAGGTGGTTTAAGAGACAAGAAAATATTAAATTGTATTTTAAAAGTAACAATAAACGTGTTTTCGCTCTTCAAGCGAATAACACATTGAAGAAAATAGAAAACTTGTATTTGTCAACCCTGTGCATGCCCTCATCGTAATAGAGTACTCACCCCTGAGACGCTCATAAGCTGGTGCCGGATGTCAGGTAAGTGCCCGTTTGGCACCTATTAACTTATAAATTTAACCACACCTGTCATCCGAATACCGACACACTTCGGCGTGACGATGCCTCCCCCCTTTTTGTGTATGAGCGTGGGTTCATCGCAGCATATACGTACGTATACGGGGAAGTAAAAATCATAGTTTCGAAACAGTAATGCGATAATTAGAATCCAACAATTTTCGCGCGAAAAGATGCGACATGAGCACATGGTTGCAAAAATGGAGAGTTACATGAGGCAGGAAACGGTGAGTGAAAATTCCCAATGTCCTATGAAAGGTTTTAAAAACTCTTTTAGTTCTCAGGTACGCTAGAAGATGACGGGGAAATTGATCTCTAATTAAGCAGTAGGTATATCGTTCATGTTCCATCGTACTTTTGTGTATTATTGTTTTGTTTATTATTGTCAGAGCAAGCAATACAAATTTAGCAATTCTTAGAGAATGTACAGTACGTATATACATCGTACAATGGAATACATAAATATATGGAACGATGTCGATTAGAAACCTTAATACTGGTCTATCTTGTTTTTTCCGTAAAACTCTGATCGCATCCTCAGCTTACTGAGCAGGAGTCACAAACTGGTTCCAGTAAAACAATACGTATAAACATTGAGTGAGGTACTCTATACCTCAGTGTACCGGTTGAGAGTTAAATACGATACATCATTTCTAAAAGTCATTATTAAAATCATTGTCGACTAACTACAATGTCTGAGTACATGCTGCTCACTAGCGTTTACGACAAAATTACATAGATATTGCAACGGACTTCGATTTTAACATTTTTATATTTAACTTCATCTTTTCAAAAATTATTAAATTAGACACATTTAGTCGTGGGTTCTGACGTACATTAATCGTCTTACTTATTGCAGGCGTATGAGTAATTATATACTAAATTACGATTACTGGAAGTTCTGTGGAAGAAAAACTTACTATTGAAACTGATGGCAACTACAATGAATAATCAACCTTTTGTCTTAAAAACAATCAAATTTTAACATTAATTACTATTATTTTACAAAGTATTCGAGATCTCTTGAATTAATTGCTTGAACTTTTTCTATGAATACATAAATGTACCATACTGTCTTTTTCAAATAATGTTCGTAAGTTTACGATATTTCTCAGTTGGCTTTCTTCTGAAAAGATTCCCCGTCCGGATGACTTCTGTAACTGTTTTTGGCTTATTGAATAAATTACGAATACCGTCCGGAATGTCTCTGGTTATTTGATCTCTTAAGTAATTTAAAAAATTATCGCGACGCGACTGGCGTTCGCTAGTTTCCGTATGAAACCTCTGCTCGCGACTGTCTTATCAGCTTATTAATATTTTCTACCCAGCTACGGAGCTATGCCAACATAAACCCTTCGGAAAATACGAGTCTTTTTAAATTAAATGAAATAAATTGACTTAAACACCGAAACATAAA
>JAHLJT010002630.1:50605317-50721311 GCA_031308135.1 Acheta domesticus
TCTTTAACAATTTTCTTTACTAATGAAAGTCATTTAATATATCAAATGTGAACGTTATACATGTTAAGTAAGTCAGCAAATTAAAATTCATTTTATATTCATCATAATCAGACTCCCTGGTTGTACTTCACACATTTATAAATTAAAATTTAACTAAATAGATTAAGACCATCACATGCACCTTGCGTATTACCGGGAGAAAACTTTAATATATGAAATGGTTCCACAAATTCTAGCTCTGCCGATCCGCCGTGGCAGAGATCGTTAAAGCAGTAGTGTCATAGCGATCTCGGACCCAAACATCTTTCGCCTCGGGCATGGTTGTACTTGTGTTCGTCCTTTCAGCCCCTGTGTTCACCATATCATTACATAACGTTAAACCCAATAGTGGTCGCTAATGACCTTCGTGTTAATGCGTCCTAAAAAATAAAAATTAAAAAAATCCTAGCTCCCGGCGCCTGAATGAACACAGCACATGACAGCAACATGCTTTCGAGTGCCGTGGCGGCGAGTGCCGGCGGAGCCGTGGAGGGGTCGCTTCCCGGCCTTTCTGTGAAAGACCCTCCGCGGAATGCACGTGGCTTTTGTGTTCGTCAACACACTCCCACTCTGTTCCCCCTCCCCCCCCCCGCCTCGGGCAGGTTGCGACCGCAGGATTAAACTTAGCCCGGCACGGCGACCGCCGCCGCCGGCAGGTTGTCCCGCAGCAAGTCTGGCGCCTACGCGGTCGAAACCTTTGATGAACGCAACTCGGCCGCTTTGCAAGATCTGTTTACTTGACGAGCAGGCGCGGGATCGGTCGTTTTGATGTCCGGGGCAACATTAATTTTGCCCTTTCCGTTCAGCTTACGAACTTTCCAAATGAATAAATACAGTTTCTGAAAATTATATGAACAATGACAGTTCGAGGAACTGATATTAATAAAATTAAATGTAGAACATATATATAGTATAACAGCAACATATTATACAGTAGTCTATTAACATTAAAACGGACGTGGCCATCAATATCACTGTTTTTTCTCCAATCATTATTTAATTTATAAAAATGACTATAAACTACCGTTTTTACAATATTGCATGTATCCATAAGGCAGTAAAGAACAGTCAAGTTACCTTCACGATAACCTGTTACCTTAGTCTAAGTTATCTGTTTTTATTATTTAGAATTTTCATTTTTCACTTCTGTGACGAGAACCATCCCAACTGCGACGATTACGATTCTACTCGACGGTGGAAGTTTGTCATTAATGACAATTCGAATGATAATTGGATAATTGGCAACTTATAACAAGATTTCATGCTTTACGTCACAAGTTATTGACATTACCAGAAAGAATTTCATATTGTATACTAAATACAGTATTTTATTATTATTATTATTATTATTATTATTATTAATTATTGCTGATTCTAAGATTAAATATTTCAGTTAAAGAGCTTGGCAGATAAGCACTAAGAAAGTTCTAAAGCATAAGCAATTTATCATGCGTTGGAAAGAGAAATGTAAGGATGTTGGAAGGAGAAATGAGAAAATTTAAATATATTGTAACGCATGCAAACGGGGACCGCTAATAGCCCTGCGACATTGATGCAATCTTATAAATAATGTTTTAAGAAACTTACTGAATTGGGCGAACTACATACTACATTTATTTCTAAATCAAATTAAATAGAACAATAAATGGTACATATTGGAAATTATCTTCTAATAAGTGAACATTAGAAATGTTTAGGGCAACTGTACATTTATCTAGAAGATACAAATATAATATTTATCAACATGTTTAATAAATTTGGTTCACGAATGTATAGGCTAAACATACGAATTAAATTCCATTAATGCATTTACATTCACATTTCCCAACCATTAACTTAAATCAGGTTTTCGAGAGAATGCATCTTTTCGAAGCAAACTTCTTTTCTTTTACACGAAAACAAAGTGGTAAATCCCTTGTAGCAAAACAGTTCAGTTCCGAATAGTCTCAAAAAGGAATGACGGGTTATTTTAAACTTGTTTAGTTTGGAGAGGGCTGCGAAAGAAAAAGATGCCAACAAGTACCAAGTTCGAAGGCGTAATGTCAGTTTAACCGAACCACTGGAACCAACATTTAATGAATTATGAATTTTCATGAGCCACCTCCCGAGGAAATAGGATCGTATAGACTACACTATAGAGAAACACATTCCTTGTAATATAAACTAAACGCATAAATAAGTTTTTGGAAGCGGAAGACGATTGTGAGAAGGGTGAACGAACGATCTACGCCCCCCCTCCCAAATAGGGCGACCGACGTGTCCTTGAAAGGACAAGCGGTCAGCTCAACAGCTGACGGACCGAACATCCAGACCGCACCGCCCGTTATGTTACGTAAGAGTCCAGTTTCATTCAGAAAAAGAAAACCAGAGGGTGACACAGCCCACATCCGTCAACTCATCTGTCGGCACCAGGAGAAAACTCGAGAGCCACCAGAAACAGGTGATGCCCGCGTGGGAGATTGGGTGCCTTATCGGCCCGCGATGCGCCGTCGACAAACGGGTGTCCTACCTTGGGGTCCTTCTCGTAATAGAACTGCTGTGTGCGGATCCATCTCGACACCAGGTTGTCTTTGACGGAGTGGGCCAGCGCGAAGTAGTAGTCCCGCGGGGTAGCGACGTTCCGGTCCTTGACGAGCGTGTAATGCAGGTGTCGGTTGAACGTCTTCTTTATGGTGGCGACGTTTTCCACCTGGGCTATGCCCCGAACGCTGATCTGCTTGCGCTTCTCGATATCGCTCTGAACCGACATTTTTGGGCTCGTGGGAAGAGGTCGGAACGGTGGCTGCTTTAAAAATCTTACGTCAACGCTGTGTGCCGGCCAGCGGCGGACTGTCGCGAGACGAGAGCGAGAGCGTGCACGCCTCACCTTGGGCAAGGTCGCGCACGCGCAGAACGCGTGGCGCCACGGGCGCGCCGCGCGGCGGCAACTGCTACTAGCACAATGGAAGGCGACGCTACCTAGCAGCTTCACGACAAACTATGCGGCGGGCATGATACGAAGAGAGGGGCAAAAATAGGAAATTAAGCGCGAGATTTGAATCATTTCAACATTGCCGACGACAAGTAAGTACACAGCCGTCCAACTTTTAATTAATTTTCTTTATTAATTTTAGATTATCAATATCGACACTACTTTTATACTCGTAAAAATTATTAGTGATAGCGTAATAACAATAAATAATAATAATAATAATATTAATAATATTTTATTGCTTATAGACTTGCAGAAAGTATCAAGCAAAGTCTGTCTAGAAATTAATTACAGTTATAGTAAGTTAATTACATTTTTAACTACATTCACTTATAGTAATAATTTAATAAGTTTACATAACTTACAATTATAATTAAAATTGTTTTCTTGATAAATTACATGATCCATAAAGCATGCAATTCTCATAATAAACATTAAAGTAATTTACATTTTAAACTACACAAAGTCTCATTATCAAATTAAAAATAACATTAACAATGCACTACATTAATAAACTACCGGATTATGATACAGTGACAAATAGCTTACTATTGGAGTGAGTAATTCATCATCTTACAATAGTAGTTTGATAGATTTTGAAGTTCTAGAAGATAAAGGATTACTAGTATTACTGATTACAATGTCCTGCTTTAAATTTAAGAAAGTAGATGTATGTTTTTGTAAGTCCGAGTTCTCCAATTGTTAAATATATTCCACAATGTTTTAGATTTGGTAGTTGAGTTGTTAACTGTACAATTTAGTTGATAAGCTTTCTAATTCATCAATTCATCCTCTAATGTTTTTTATACTGTTTATATTTCTCGTTATAAAAGGGATGCTTAGTATCTCTGAACAGGTCATACATATTCTTCGTTTTATTTCTAAGAACAAGAATTTCTTTAGGAAGCTCAATTTTGGGTTGCTTCACTACATTAATTTCCCTCTTAATAAGGGGACATGTAATATTCAAATAACAATTTAATGTACTCAAGAACAAGTTCCATTTCTCATTGATATCCCTACTATTGTGTACTTCTATTGTCTATTCCTCTTTTAGGAGACATTCATTTAGCAAATGTAGTTTAATTAGTGTCACATATGAATGTGTATTTAGGTAGTTCAAGGTTGACGGGGCAATTGCTTATTTCAATAATTTGTGCAGAGTGATCAGATAGATGAAAATCAATATTATGAGAAGAATATTTATTCATTTCAATGTTTGTAATGATTTGGTCTATGGTCGAGCTCGAAAGGATTGTAACACGTGTTGGCCCTAACTCCACATCATGAAGATATTGAAACTTTTTGGGTAATTCATATAGTTCATTATGTTCAGTATTAATGTTCAGATCTCCCAAAATAATAATTGTGGTTTCCTGTGAGTTTAGTTAAAAGTTCTATCTAGTTCTTCAAACCTGAGTAGAAAATGATTAACCTAGAATTTGGGGATGTATAAATGCCATTGATTTTTATTTTCCCTTTCATTGTGTTTTGGTTCACCTGCTACTTCAAAAGTCATTTCCATGCTGTCTCCAATCTAGTCTATTGATTTGCAAATTAAATTATAATTCACTATTATTGCAACACCTCCACTTTTATTGAATTCTCTACAGAAACATGAAGTTTATAGTTGGAGAAGTTAATTGTATTAATTTCATTATACTTAAGACCAAGTTCAGTATTGACTCCTACATGTACAAAAGTTTCTTCTAGCACTGTCTCAAGCTGTTTGACTTTGTTATAATGCACTGAATATTTTGGTGGCGTACATTGAGGACACTATCTGTTTATAAAATTTCTACCACCAGTGTGTTGTCTTAATTGCAAAATTAAGACAACAGAAGTAATGTGTGGTTGTTGTGGTGATGGTGTGGAAGCCAAGGTTTGGGAAGGTGATTTCATTATGAGGCATATTATTATTTACAGCAAGGATCAACTTTTGGAATGAAACTTATACATCCACAAATGGTAAGAAAAAAAATCAGAACCCAAAACAAAAAATTGAATTACCTATCGAAAAAAAATTGTTTAACTATTACAAAAACTTAATTAATTTTATTAAAAACACATTTTAAAAAATTTACAAAATATATCAAAGGACTTGCAATAGAAGTTGCAGATGTGTACCCAACCTTGGAACCACACAATTTGACAAATCTACATAATATTCAACTTCTGGGTCTGGAAAGTAATGAAAATGGGTCAAGGCTACTCTAAATGCAATAAAACAAATATATGCATAATATCATCAATAATTTATTTTCATTTATTTCATATTCAACTATACATTGAGTGATGCTTCAACTGACTAGAATAGACCATTATCTCAGGGTCTTAGCAGCAGAGTCAGATCCCAAGCACAAGCATTATCACAGAGTCATGTGCTTCAAGAAGCTGAGTGCACTTGAAAATTTTCTCATTGTTCATAGAGAAAACCATATATCCTACCTCTCCTCACTACAACATACATTTTATCACAAAAGTATAATTTCCACACAGTGGCAAATTGCAATAAACCAGTACAATATCAGTCTCCAGGTTACAACATGTTTGTAGAAAAAATGTCAATAAACATGTATTTAAAACGTTCTTTTATAAAGAGAAACCCAGATAATTTTCAATAGTAGTAATAATAATAATTATTATTAGCTTTCAATAAGTGCTGAACCATAAACTAGGTTTGCAGTTCAATGGGGCTTGAATTAAAAACCTAATGCAATTGAATACGAAGGGCTTTGGTTTGCGTTTTGAGTAAAAAAGAAAAGTCAATTTGCCTTGCATAATTGTTGACATAAAATGCTTCCTCGAAAACAGTATAACTTCTACATTTACAATAATGAGAACACACAATGTTGAGGGAAATTTCAAGCAAAGGAAAGAAAATTTCCAAGTATTTTGAAGTACCCTTGTAAGTTGGAGAGAGAGGAAAGGGCAAAGGAAAGAAACAACCCACAGTACTGACATTCAATAAACAAAGCGAATTTAATTTATATGGCAAAGATAATGCAAACTAATTCTTTTAGTATTTTGACTTGCAGCAGTTCCAACTCTATCATGACCTCTTTGAGGAGGACAATGTAAACATATCTTGTGCCAACAAACAAATGTTGATACACAAGAAAATTCCATTTGTGGGTTAGGAGTAGTGATGTAAGCTGAAGACAAATATTCACTGATGCATAATCTACTGAAAGATAATATTACTAAGATAGATAAGATCACATTCATTTTGTATCACTCTACAAACATGCATTCACTTTGCAATTGTAGATGCAAATTCATGAAGTGTCACTGATGAAAGCAAAAAGTTAAAGAAATATCAAATAAAAAATGCAGTCCCAAACCAGATATAGTGATAATATTAAATAGGCACATGATAAAAAAAATAAAGAGCTCAAGGAAATGAAAGTATTTCAAAATAAACTTTATGAATTCTCAGAATCCAGGGAGGGAGGGGGAAATGGGTAAACTATGGGTCATCAACAAATTTAAATTCTCTTGCATTGTTTTTCTAATATTACAGCAAATTATTCAGCCGCAGACTGACTAGGTAAGATTTACTACATCCGTTTCTGGTTTCTAAACACCAGATATAAGAGTGAGTTCAGGAAACTTTCATTCAGACACTAATTAACATGATTTTGGCCACTTCGAAAGTATAAAAATAAATTTTCATATACTACTCATTCAGGGTAAATCATCATAATTTGCCAGGCAAACAATATCAGACATTTTTTCAATTAAAGATATTGAATACTCGGTGGAATGTAACAACCTTTCATTTTTCAGCTTCAAGGGCATCAGAGGTGTCTTTTATACAGGTAAAAAATTATCATCTCAAAACAACGTTAAATTGAATCTCAAGAGCCCTGGAAAGACATACATCAGTTAAGGGTGCAAAATACTGCGTAAATACTGTAGCTATTTCCCTTCAATTTTGTATTGTTTTCCTACAAAACAGCCCCCTTTAATGGATTAATAACAATGTCACTATATTCCATAAATTATACTACTAACTTAAGCACTGTGAATTTGAAAAGGAAAGAAATAACAGACAATAAGAGCTCTCAATTCTTTTGTGCCTATGTTCATAATATTTTTAAAATCAAAAGTTAAACATGCCTTATCGAAGCAACAAATTATTTAAGACATACAGCTAATTTAAGATCAACATAAAATCAATCAAATTATAGCAGGATCTGAATCACAATCTAACAAATTTCCGTTTCAAATTCTTAATAGTTACAATTTTCTTTAAGGCAAATGTGCATTTTGTGTTTTTCTGGATTTTATGAACGGTAAGGTGGGGCAGAACCGCAGCTAGAGTGGTACCTCATTGAAGGTAGTCACGGCAGCAGAACACAGAAAATTCAGTGTCAAAGCACTGATTACTTATTCATAGAACTTAAAATATACATATTTCAACAATAAATGGCAAGGATGTGTTTTTGGATGTTTCAATGTTCAAGATTAATCAATTTCAATTAATCTAAAATTTGAGTTCTAGAACATTATCTGGCAATTAAAAATTAAATGGAAGATACAGATGTTGGATGAAATTCATACTTTGCCATATCCCTCAAACAAACAATTCTCTCAAATGTTTGTTTGTTACAACCTTACAAAATGTATTTACTAGCATTAATGGTCAATAAACTTATTTCCTATGAACATTACCACAAAACAGGAAAAAGACAAAAATATGGAAGTCATCAAAAACAGAAAGATATGCATAATCAATAAATTATGGATACAAATTTTATAACGACAATCACAAAAAAGTAACATGTTCTTAGATAAGGAACCTAGGGAGTCAACATGAATTGTCTGTCCGTAAAGGATGGACGTAATTTGAAGTTCGGACACTGATGTAAAGAATAAAACAGGACAATACTTTTATCATAACACCATTTTTAAAGGTATGTCAATACCATCACATAAATAAGGTATTCCTCAATATTAAAATTACCAGTAGTAGTTGCAAACTTTATTAGAACAGCTCAATTTGATGGTAATCAAATGATGTTGCTTTTCTTGAAAACATATAATCTGTAAAAATATCAATTAAAACTCAATACAGTGAAACCTGCTTAAATGGCCATTTTAAGTGGTTGTCTCTGCTACCAGACAATTTTTCATGAAATCAAATGAATTTTCCATTAGAAACAAGTAAACATTCCCTCTTTTCAGCAAAATCTGACTAGGCGAAGAATGATGAGGCAGACTTCATAATTGACCTTTATTAAGCAGCCATATCAAGTGATTTTGAACTGTTTTATAATAAGTGGGAAACTGGTAAAGATTACTCTTGATTTACTTTCTTCCTATGACAAGATGCATTGTCAGATTGCTTTAAATGATGAGTTTCTGAATCTTTACTTTCTGTTGTAGGTAACTTCAGATGGTTTTAATAAATAATCTCTTAATGGAACATTCACTTTCATTTTTCCCAATTCAAAACATTCCTATGGTTTGCTAACTTGTACTTTCCTTCTGTGGAAATCTGTTTTTGGACTCTAGGTCTACACCACAAGCACAAATCCAATCTAAAGGTCATTTGCTAACTCCTTCATCTGACAGTCGTGTTGTAAAGATTTTATACGATGAATTGCATCTTCAAGTCTAGTTTGCTTGGTTGATGAATTGATTCAGTTGGACGGAAAGTGAGTTTCTCAACTATGAGAGACAATATAAGCCGAGAGGAGGTCCTAAATACCTTCTTTATATTATATTTTCTCATTTATTGTAATTAAAAATTTTATAGAGAACATACTTAATTTCATGACAATTAGCACAATTGAATTTGATTTACACTTCCTGTAATCTCAAAATCTTTATTAGTATATGGCCAGCTCTATTAATAGCAAATTTTTGCTGAAACCATTGATGATTGCCTAAGTCAGGTTTCACTGTAAATTAAAATGCACTGGAGTACAAAAAAGAGAGAGAGAGAGAGAGAGAGAGAGATATGAAAGAATAATTAACAAAGATTAAAGAAATATCACAGTTGGTGAGACCAAACATTATTTTCATTTACTTTTCAATGCCTTTTTTTTGGTTGCATCTCAGTTTAAAGCGTACCTGTTGGCAATGACAACTAATAATTTCTTAGGATGCATTTAAGAAGGCATTGAAAGAAAGAAATAATGAAAGAAAAGAAAGATTGAGAACTAATTGGCATCTTCAGAGCAAATGTTTTCAAAAGCATTAAACTTCCGTAAATGATTGCTTACTAATATTGTTTTCATGAATAAACTCTCACTTAAGTGCTTTCAATTGAGAGAATAAATACCCAGGGGGAATAATGCATTTAATTTCAAATGTGCAAGACAAGAATCAATAATAAATGAGTGAAATTTAGAAGGCCTCTTCCTTTTGAAGCATACCTTGTAAGCTTTCATATTGCAATTAATTGAGCAGAACATTTAAACATTTTTGAAAGCAGAGCAAAAGGAAGCACAGTTCCAGAAAGATTAATTAGCTTTGACATTCTGAAATATCTTTAATAATCCTAAATGCTGACATTACATTGATGTAGGCTTGCAAAGAGTATTTTTCTTGTAGATAATTCTACAATTCAGAGGTACAATATTTGCTGCCATTCTGTCATAATATACTGTATTCGTAAATTTATTTATCAAATATCTACAGAGACAGTTTCATTCAGATTAATCAATATTCTAATTTTATTTCATAATTAGACAACTGGAAATTTTGTGAAAGAATGTCTATTTTTCTTAAAAAATTACAACTACAATTTAATCATTAATACATTAAAAAAATCAATAAAAGTTTTGGACATCAAGTATTTACTTGATTTTCCTATAAGGTTGTCTTTTGCAAGTTCCAGAAAAGAAAATAAGAAACTCTCCCTGAACTATTTTGGCAGTACACAGCAGTTTCTGAGAAGTATTACACGTCTCCTTTGAACAACATTGAGGAGGAAGACAAAAGATAAAACAATTCACAACAAATTAATTATTAATATTCAGTGTCTCCTCCTTCAATAATTCATGATAGTAGTTACTTCACAGTCTACTTCAGATGTTAATGGTCTTTTGGAAAATGAAATGTTATCCTCCCCTACAAGTATTTTACATGTATTAGGAAACTATCATTTTTTTAAAAGTAACTATCATCACTCACTTGAAGTTTCTAACTGTTAACTGCAATGTCACCTGAGTTCAAAATGTAGACTAACATCTATCCAAAATTCTCTTCTTTTATACTTACAATACGTTTTTAAGTGGAATGCATCACACTTCTTGGATGAAACGATTCTTTAAGAACCAAAGAATTATTATTGTTAATAATAATAATAATAATAATAATAATAATAATAATAATAATCTTCAATCTTAATATTATTTTAAATTTCATTGAGCAAAACAATATATTGTGAAAATTACATTCAAAAATAAAACAAAAGTATAAAAGTTGATATTATCATCGAGAAACAAGAAATCATTTCAACAATATTGTACATCGCACATTTTATGTACAATAATGTTCAGCAATTGAAGACATTTCTATCAATTTATAAACTGATTCTTTCTTATACAACAAATTTAATTTCTCTTGTATCAATTTTTCGATGCATTCGGTGGCAAACCAAGTACCCTGCCTAGGAAAAAGTGCAAGTCTTAATGCTCATTAATTGTTTCCTCAGCTTTCTACAACTACAATCATGGTCTGAACCAAAAGAAAAATAAAAAACACGAAAGAATAACAAATACTCCTACTATGAACTACAAGTGGTCAGAGGCAGTCAAAACAACAGGCAGTGTTCAACTTGGGGGGAACAATCCGTGCACAAGATCAATCAACCAACTAGAACTTAAATACGAGTTCTGTGATTATTTATCTTCTGTTATATTTTCTACATAGCATAAAATGCTATAGCAAGATTTTTGCATCTCTTATTTTTTCATAAATGCCTGCCATTAACATAATTAATTTCTTTATAAATTTTCACTTTGTACTTTTGCAGCACCATATCTCGCAGAAATTTAATCATCCAAAGTCACATCTTCTAACATAAGATATGACTTAAGAGAGACTGGTAAATACAAACGACTAATTTTTGAACAAAGATTGGTCCTCAACATACGACGAATTGATATTCTACACAAGTCAGTCAACCGCATTGCATTTTTTCTCATATGATGCAACCAGGCATTTATTGAAACTGCAGCCTGGGGAACAGTGTCTGGAAGATTCTTCTGCAGGTTAAAACCAGCGTACACCAACATGCGCACTAACGGAAAATTATCCCTCATCAACGCCAAAGTGAGGATGTCTACAACGCAAGAAACATTGCTGCACACATTAACATCCGCACCGTGTCGAATCAGGATGGCTGCAGCTTGTGGACGCTCACGGAGAACAGCTCGAAACAAAGGAGAGTCGCCTCCCGTGCAGGTTTGAACATCCAAAGCTGCACCATGTGATAGAAAAAGTTTGAACATCGCTTCAAAGGTTTCGGACTGAGAGGGGCGAATATAATCCACAGCTTCATGAAGAGGAAGGCTTCCAGTGAGAGAGTTAGCGTAGTTCACACAAGCACCTGCAAAATATATGTGGGAATGAGAGTGAGAGTGCTTAGTGGTGTGAACAGTGAGGAGTGTATATAGTAGTTTAAGATAGGTTAGTGTAGGTTTAGCTTAAGATAGTGATAGGGTTTGCCGGCAGATGGTGCACTGAACAGGAACAAGAGGACGTCTTGAAGGGAAAGGGTAGTTCCGGCGAGGACAGAGAGAGCATAAGATGTGGTCGATGTGTTGTCAGTGTACGTGTGAGAGAGATTGGTATCGGCGGATATCCAGACAATCCGGAAAGATTTTTTTGTAGTAAGTGTTTTTCATAACTGCGTCCCTTAAATCTTACATATATGTATACTTTTGTGTTAAAATCTATATACATTACTCACCAAACCAATGATTCTTAGATTAAGATATTTCTTAAACATTGCAAGAAACATAATAATTTTTATCCTGTTTTCCTCAAGCCTTTGAGCATATTATATTATGAGTTTTGAGCAAGTATATGATATTATTCACTGTAATCCGGAGTAGAAGAGAGGTGGAGGAGTTTCTTTACAATAAAAAATACTCTTAATTTCAAACTTTTATGGTTTGATTAAAATAAGTTGGTGATTGACATTTGCAAATGGAAGGGCGTGACGTTGACAAGTAGCGTACCACTGAGCACATGTTCCCAGGACATGAAGATAAACACTTGAAATAAGTATTTATTAAAGTAACCACATCGTACCCTCATATTGTATAAAGTTACAGCTTCAGAAGTACAAATGTCAGTCACCAACTTATTTCAATCAGACCATAAACTTGGAATCTGTCACAAACTCAATACCAGTTGTTGATATTGTAGGTTTTGAATTGAAAGTTTTGCAAGCCTCTCTCTTATTTTATCATCTTAATGTATGTTACCCTCCCTATAATAGATACTGATATATTTGATTGATGAATTGATAGGCTTGAATCAGGATTGGGAAGGTAAGATTCCAATTGCAGGTGATTTTAATATACTGGATTTCATTTCTGTTAATGATATCTAACCTGTTTGTGGCAATAGAAGATCAGAATCTCTATGAAATCTGATTAACTTTTTTAATGTTGAGCAATATAACCCAGTTCTGAATTGTGATGAACACTTCTTGATCTTATTGTTGGTAACTTTAAAAGCTCTGTCTCACTCAATTCTCAGGAAATATATGCAGTCAATGCTTATCAACCCCCTCTTTACATTGATATTAAGTTTGTGACATGGTATAGGTGCACTGTGATATATTTAGTTGCTCCCCAATTCCAGCATGGTTGAATTTTCACAAAGCTGATTTTTACATGATAATTGAAGAATTGCCTTAATGAGATTGGCCAAGGCTGTTATTTCATAAAGAATCTAATACTGTTAATGATGTGTGCATAATAATAATTTGTATGAAGCTATTTATAATTGTACACCAGTAATTAAAGAAGAACATAATAAATATTCTATCTGTTTCAATAAAGAGATTATTGACAAAATTAGTCGAAAGCTTTGAAAATGTCAGTCCATTTTTTCTTCTGGAAATTAATGTAAAGAACTTGGTGCGGATCTGAGGAATTTGATTTGTTATCAATTTGATCTTTTTAATAATGAGAATGAAGCGCACTTCAGAACTGACCTGAGAGTTTTGATCTCTTTCTGTTAATATAAAAACAAGAAGAATTCCGCTCAATGTAACATTTAATTCAGTTATGTCATCAGATCCTCAAACTAATGTAAATACTTTTGCCACATTTTCTCTGGTGTATTTGATCACAGTTTGAGTGAAGATACAAGTTTTACATACATATTGGAGAAAATTTGAAAATTGTGCATTTTTTAATAAACAATGTTTTTGCTAAGCTTAACAGAATGCTAGATAGGTTGACCTTGGGAATGGATGATTCTTTGCTTTCGAAAAAAAATGCTCAACCTCTCTGGCAGAGCCTTTA
The DNA here is from genome assembly GCA_031308135.1 of Acheta domesticus. Classification (NCBI taxonomy): domain Eukaryota; kingdom Metazoa; phylum Arthropoda; class Insecta; order Orthoptera; family Gryllidae; genus Acheta; species Acheta domesticus. Next base: position 50,618,827 of record JAHLJT010002630.1, read on the forward strand.
TTTATTATTGACACCAAGATAACCTCGGCTACTTATCCATCCTTGTGGAAAGTGGCTGAATTCTGTCCAGTACTGAAGAGTGGGTATCCAAGCTTGACTGAGAACTACAGACTGATTTCGCTTCTTTCTAATTACTCAAAAATATTCAAGAATCATTTGTATGATATCCTGCTATCTTAATTCAAACCATACCTATTTCTCATCATCAAGAGCTTGTGATCGGGAGATAGACTGTGACAAATTTATTTACTTTCACGTAACACATTTCTATTCTTCTTGCTGAATGTCAAGTACACAGAGTTCTCTAAACTTAGCCACTTCATCACGACATCACATGGATGACACTCAAATTATTAAGCTTGCCAGATAATTATCTTAATCTTTTATCACCGTTATCTTCAATTGTGTTCATATACTGGTGTTCTGCAGGGCTCTAATTTTAATTACAACAGAAATCAATAATTTTGATTATGACCTATCATGGTTTTTAGTATTGTACACTGATGATGTAAAGTTATTACTGTCAATAAAATCTGGAGATCATTGTTTGATTCTCCATCTAACATTATTCCACGAATGTTGTCACTACATAAACTCGCTCTTATATCCAGTAAAAGGTAAAGTTATATCATTCCACAGAGGAAAAGAATTTAATTTATGTTATTAATGATGTTATCCTTTAATCTGTCTACAATTAAGAATTTTGGTGTAATTTTGGTCTGGTATCTATCTCAAGTACTACATTGAGGAGTTCATTATTTCTATCAATAAATTAATTCTTTTAGTTTTTTTTGTGAGACTAAGCAGGAAGAACAGGTCTATTGTATTACAATGAATTATATTCTTTGCTTTTGTTACACCTAAATTAGAATACACTGCTGTAATCTGATTCCCTGATAGCAAAGATTTGGAGATGGTAGTTGAAAGATGTCAAAGAAGATTCTTGAAATATATAGAATTCAAAAAATCATGGGATGTACCCACCGAGAGGCATTGACAGTGGGTGACAATAACAAAGTTTAATTTTGGTAGTTTTGGTAAGTGGAGAAATTTTGCTATACTCATGTTATTTTTTTAAAGTTCCAAGAAATATTTTTTGTTTGTTCTTATGTTCATATTTGCTAACTTGGTGCCTCATCTTGCGCTATGTACTTATAGACCATTTTATCAGATAGATTCTTATGTAACTAAGTTCAATAAAATTACTGCACTAATCAGGTATTTCACTTTGAAATACAGAGGCAAAATTGATATCTTCGCTATTTTGACTTTGGCAACCAAAGTGTTAAATTATGCAGCATCTTTGGAATAAAATTGTACACCTCATTTATATGTTTATAATGCACTTAAATAAGCCAATAAAAGATCTTTCCTACTGGCTACTTCTTAAAAAATAATAATAAAAAAAATTATTAGAATCTTCCGACACGGTCCCTTGCTTTGCTTCTGAATATGTATGCAGCTTCACCATCTGTGAATGATCTTTTGAGCCCTGGGTGATATTTTGTAGATAATTTAGTTATTTCATTAGCAGTACCATAAAACAATTTTTCACAATGTTCTCTCAGTAATAAGTCTATTTTTCACATAGATCATGACACGGAATAAAAATCACATTCTTATTTTATTATTATAGACAGAATACCCACTCGATTTTCGCTTACCATTTTCCAAGAGCAATTCTGCCACTGGGATGTGACCCGTCCGTGCTGCCACAATTAGTGGTGTGTCGCCATTTTCATCCCGGAGGTTCACAATGCAACCGGCCCGAACCAGCAGGCGGACCATGTCGAGGTGTCGGTGCATGACTGCGTCATGAAGGAGGTAATGGGACTGCGTTACTTTGGCATCAGCGTCCAAAAGCATCTGCACCAAGGGGACTGCCTTCTTCCACACTGCCTCACAAAGCGGTGTGTATCCTACAAATAAGCATTTTCCTTCAGATACAGTCTTCATCAAGTAATTTTATGATGATACATAAGCCAAGTAACTAATGAATGTTGATAGGTGATCCCTATTTCTTTATAATTGAGCTTTTCCAGCTTTTGTCTGACTCCCTTCCTGGGTGCCATCAATTTGCAGCTAAGGGTCCCTTTCATGGCATCCTAAGGCTCTATGGCCACCAGGCAGCTACTGGATTGTCCACCCTAGCTTCAAGCACCAAGGAAGCCCTTGGAACCATCTCAACTTTGAACTAACTCTACTGCCATATGTTGCCTTTGAGCTCATCTCCGAGTCTGTACCTATCTACACGTACAGGGATCCAGCTCCCTCATTAGCACCTTGGCAAGTAATTCTAAGACCCCTTTAGGTAAGATACAACATTAGAGGATAAGGTCTAAGAATTTGGGAGGGATTGGGAATGGATTCCACGTCACAAATAAAACAGAAACATTCATACATTGGATTGGGTAGGATTAGAACCTACAGCTCAGGTGTTTGCATGCTTGAGCTACTGGGGTGCTAAGTTAACATTCTTCAATTTTCAATTTTATTTCGTATGAATGAGTAATTAATTACATTTTTTTAAGAAAGGTGACAAAGCACTAAAAAATTTAAACTATAACCGATAAGTAGAGCTTCTAGTACCAAATATTTTTTTTTGAAATCAAGAACTCTTTTTGAGAACGTGATTCCGCAAAAAATTTCCTTCTATGAAAATGGTCAGATTCAACAAACGAAGATCAAAAAGTTCCCAGACCTGTCTATATATGCTGATATATTCTATGTATCCCAGTAGAACGTGCAAGTACATTTACCTAACATAAATATGAATAATTAAAAATAACATAAGCACACACACATAATCACTCAAAACAACTGTTAAGAAAACTTGAATGAACTTTTAAAATAACCACTGGCAGTGGGTACGAATTCTCCTCAATCACAATGATTTTTTAAGATGCAAGTCCATGATCCAACTTAGGATATTATCACATATGAAGGTCAGCTATGATATTCAGGAGAGAGTACTCATGATTCACCTACAGGGGCTATACCTCTCTAATGAGTCTACCAGCTGAGGTGGCGAAAGGCATTGAATGATGTCATTGCAGTGCCCCTAAACTCACCGGGACTCACGAATGAAAGTCTGGATCTAATCCAGTCTTATCAATTTGAACACTTACATTTCAATTTGTTGTTTAGAGTATAACGTTCGAGTGTGATGCAGTGAGCAAATAAATGTCTTGCAACTGAAAATAGTTCTTGCCAAAATCATATTTTTTTGTTTACTCATATAACTTAAAAAAACAACAACAACAACAACAACAACAAAGCAGAGAGAGGGAAACAAAGCTAAAATCCTGAAAACAGTTGCTGAACCCAGAATCTCAGAAACAGTGATGAAGAATGATGATCTACAGCGTATTTCATTGATGAAGATAAGAACTTTGTGCTTGTCAGAGTAGGCAGTGCTGTTGATGCTGGCTATTAGTATAGCTTGTGGTCAATTGTTCCATGTTCCTTTGAAGACAGAGCTACATGCCAATCAGGCTACATCATGTGCGTGCTTGTGAATACTGCTTTACTAATTTGTTTACCCCAGGATCATTCTTAAGCTGAGGCAAGAGCAAGTAAGAAAACTCTTTGACACAAAGATAAAATACAATGAAGCTCCCTCACAAAAGGGAAAATGGAGTAACTAGTGAATTAAATAGGAAACTGAAGTTTAAAGGGTCATTCACCATGAAAATGTTCACACAGACATGAAGACATAAACATATACTTTTATCAAAAATATGGATGTACCATTTTCTATAAAAATACATTAATGTCAAAGCAGTCACCTATTGTTTTCAATTCAACAAATATCTGACATGAAAATTCTACATACAAATTAACATAATTATGTGAAATATGATCATGCTCACATAATAATAATTTTGTATACCATGAGCACCACAAATGTTTCTATGGAGCATTTAGTAAGCAATTAAGATGATGAATGGCAATTACACACTTAGAAACTGCGTTAGTTTCTATCAAACGAAAACACTTTGGATCTAGCTGTAGTTGTATGCTCATGCAACCTTATAGTTTACATATTTCCATGGTCACATTTTATGTTTATGTACACATTTACTGAAATTACGAATGGTACCATTCAATACAGCACCAAGCTTTTGCATTGATGATCCATTCACATTACACTCCAGAATGATCCCTCATACAACCCACCATGTATTTCTTCAATGTTGACCTTCGCACCATTGTGCAGGAGAAGTTGCACAACATCTTCATGGCCTCGAGACACAGCCAGAAGCAGTGGTGTGCGATCAGAAGAGTCTAGGGCATCAACAGAAGCGCCTGCGCCCAACAACACCTCTGCTGCCCCTATGTGTCCACGAGATGCAGCCATGTGCAAAGCAGATGTCTTGTCACTCGTTTTGCGATTTACCTGTGGATGTCAAATTTCTTATTGATCAATTGCATTAAAAAGTACTTTATCTTGCATTTTGACAGAACTACTTCTAAAAGTTTACTAATAAATGTACACCTATTTGCTGCTTCTCATTTTGTGAAAATAAATTAATAAATGAAATGCAGTGGTATGGAAAAATGTTTGTTTTCGGTAATCTGACTACATGATCTTCAAAACATGATAAAAGCCAACTTCTTAAAGGCTATCTTTCAATCAATCTCTCTATCTCTTTCTGCATAGAAAGAGAGAAACATGCACACTTCACTCTGTGGTGGATCCAGGGTGGAGGGGAGGGAAACATTTTTTTAACAGCTGCAGCAGCAGATAATCGATTGTTAATGTACTAAAATATTGCCACGGTATCCAGAAGAGTGAAAAGTAAAAGTGGAGCAGCCAATATATGGAACAGTGTATTCCTGTTTTGATCCTTATTTACTGTATTATTTAAAAAGTATATTTTATATTTTAGCTCAAACTAATGGTGTAATTCCTTACAAACATCTCTAAAGTGTATTTGACTCCTTTATACTTCGATTTTTTTTAACGTAGCGTTTCAAGGTCACGCACAAAAAAGGGAGAGGGAAGCCAGACTCCAATAGAGAGCTGTAAAGGTGGGAACTGTAGTGACATTACAGCTCCATATTGGAGTTTGCCTTCCCACTCCCTTTTTTGTGTATGACCTTAAGATGCCACGTTAAAAAAAAATCAAAGTATGTACGTTACTTTACAGACGCTCACAGCTCCTTCAGTGACCTCTTCATTTCTTACACAATCCAAGTCCACCTTGGTTCATGCCATCATTCATTATGGTGAAATGTTTACTGGGGGTTAAACATATTTATCTCTTTAAAAAGTTCAATACCACATAGTACAGAAGGAATAAACTCTGTTTTCAAAAGGTTAAGATGAAGATTTAAATATAGTAAATTTTATCAAAAGTTATGTCTATCAATTTAGTCAATTAAAGAAATGTGTATTAATTAGGCAGAAACAGCAAATAGGTCAATGGCTGATCTTAATGTATTTTATCAACATTAAGCCTCTTTGAGCACTAAAAAAGTTAGCTATCTGAATGAACACAATCAATACACTTCATATACACACAACCCTCTCCCTTTTTTGTATGGAATCATAAAAATAAATAATTTTTTACAGTGTAATATTCATAAACTCTTCCCATATTGATGAGGAATGGATGAAGAGTTACACCCAGAAAAAAATACTAAGATTTCAGAGAAAAATACTAAGATTTCAGAGAATTTTAACAAGATGTGCTTTTGAAAAAACACGATGCCGGAAAGAAATTTACTACAGTGAATGTGTCCAATTCCAAAGACGGAACTTTTGATTGAAGAGCAGTCATTCATTCCTCACCTGTGCCCCTTCAGATACTAGCATTTTAACAACTGGAACATGATCTCTAGCAACAGCCAAATGAAGAGGAGTAAAATTGTCTGTGTCAGCTACATCCAGTTTACAGCCTGTAAACAGAAATGACATAACTTGGAGGAGCTGAAATCTAAGACAAATAGAAGAAAATGCATATAATAGATGCAATAAGTATGAAAGAAACAAAGTATAGTTTGATTATGCAGGAATTATTTCATAGTTACAGGGGTTCACTAATTTCATTTACAAGATGCTTATGGGATACATCATTTCAACTGCTTTGTTATTTTATTTTTACCATTAAATTTCACACTTTTGTAGATGTCAGAATACAGCAAGCTAGAGTATCTATTTTTAAAAGTTAGTTTTCCTTTTTTTATTTTGTAATGTGTAACAAGATTGGAAAGAAAGAGCTACATAAAAACTTAATAACTACACGCACTATACTCATTTTATATCTGATTCCAAATAAAAAAGAAAAAGTCACTTAATGAATGTTGATTACTTTATTTTGTCCCTTTCACTAAATTTTGACCTACACAGAGGTTTACTTTCTCAAGCATTAAGTATGCTTTTAAAGTTTGTTAATGCTTCACCCTCTCTCTGAAGTTAGCACCACTGTTTGACTCAACTACTCTGGCTGTAGAATGGATATTTTATGAAGCTAAACTGCAAGCTCAATTTTTAGGTACACAATATTTACATTATTATTTGTTAATCAACACTACATGTCATTGCTATAGTTCAATTCAAATAAAAAAGTGATTGACACCTATCCATGGCATTTACATAAATTGTGAGCATACAGTCCACTGTTAGAACAAGGTGGTAAATTAATTTGTTCATGAGTAATTCACATAATTTAAGTAATCATAATGCATCATTAAATCCCATTTTTAACCCCAAACCCAAATTTAATTAGCTACAAAACAAAAATGTAAGAATACAAATGTACCTGCAGCTGACAGTAGTCTGAGGGCTTCTAGGTGACCGTGCTCAGCAGCATAATGCACAGCACTTCTACCATACACATCCTGATGATTCACATCAAACTCGTGGGAGTTTTGCAGCAAGGAACCTGTGCGGTCAAGGATATCTGCATACCACCGGTACAGAGATGTAAATGAGTCGTCGTCAGCCTCAGCATTTTCACTACCCTCTACTTCGACGTCCCATTCTAGTTTCTCCATCCCATCTGGTGTGCACAAATCATCGAGTACATTGATTGAGTCAAGCACCGGACGTCTAAGATTTAAATTTTCATCCCCGTCCTCCCCATGCACCATTATGAAATACCCCAGATTGTTTTTTTCACAGCCGTCTTTACCTTGGTCTGATGTCGCCTCTTCATGAGACTTGCTGTGATTCAGATCGTAACCTATTGGCTTGTGGGGCATGTCACCATCACTGTCTTCATCACTGTCATACAGGTAGGTCTTCACAGCGGCTGGTTTTGCTTCTTTTCGGCTCTTTTTTCCTTTCTGTTTTTTCAAGTGATGTTGTTGATTATCTTGATCTTTTGATACTGATACATTGATTCCACTGGCATCCAATAGCAATTTCAGGATGGCCAAGTTTCCCGTTTCTGCAGCTGAGCCAAGGGCGGTTCTTCCTGATGAACATACTATGTTTACATTCGCTCCTAGAAATAGAGCGATAATATTATTATTTTCCAACTTTAGAAGAAATGAATGGACAAAATTGACTAACCACTCACCTTGGGCCAAAAGACAAGAAACCCGGTTGGCATCCCCATCTGTGACTGCATTAAATAGCAGTTCGTCTACTGAATCCATCACATAAACAATTTTGTTTCAATACCTAAGCAAGAGCTAATCCATGTACAGTAATATTTCTTTACAGTGAAGATCCTGCAATTTCTAGAAAATTCAAATTTCTACGCAAGCGTGTTGACCCAAATATGCATAAATGAGTATACAGAGGAAAACGTTTGTGTGTTATGTTCACTATTTGCCATTATTTGGGTACTCTCTGCGTATTTGCGGAACAGAACCTCGTTTGACGCATTGAAATTTTAGAAATTTAGGCACTGACAGGTTCACAGTTGCTCCATTATACGTGTCTTGCCAACATTACTACCCTAACGAAATCACACATATAATTTCTATTTGTTCCATTGGTACCTTGTATTCAAACCAAAGGCGGGTATACGAAGCAGAATAACTGCTTTGCATAAATAGTACGACGGATATTTAGACAATCAAAATATAATATGACTGAAAACTTAATGAAGTCAATATTGAATGTACTCCAAAAAATATCAACTAATTTTGACATGCTGGCAGATATTTTGAGCAGAGTAATTATTTTTTTTTAAAAGGAACATGTAAAAAATATGGCAGTTACAATAGTAAATATTTGCATAAGCAAAAACAGTTTCCATTAATTCCAGTGAACCCTAACGGAGAACACATTGTCAATGATTGCTCTAAAACTTTTGAAAACAAAATTTACACTTAGGCCCTGTCCTGCGTGAGCTACATCTTGCGACAGCGACACGCGACAGCTTCAAGCGACAAGTTTCAAACACATAGTATCCTATCTGCCCGTTCTGCGTCAGCGACATCCGCGACGAAGCGACGGAAGCGCTACAAGTGGCGGCGTCCGAGATTCAAACGTGTTTGAATCTTGTCGCTACTTGTCGCCGCTTCTCGCTCTGTCGCACGTGTATTTTCGCTGGTTTCGCAGTTTTCGTGTTCGCTTTTCGTAATTTAACTTCGAAGATGTCGAATGGCGATGCAACGGAAATGTTAATCGAAGAAGTGAGGAACAGAAGGGAATTGTGGGACAAGAGATTAACAAATTACCACAATAGATATGTCAATGGTTATGGATATGTCAGTGGACAGTATTATATTGAGTAATTATTAATTTGAATGAATTATTTTCAATACTTGGTAGATTTTAAGAACAGGGTTCGGCTCCTATTGACGCGCACGATTCGGTTCCGAACGAGTCACTCGCGGCGCCGCCACAGTGTGCACACGGCCACGTGGCCAACGCATTTTCGTGTAGAATCGTGACGCTTCGCTACCCGTGTCCAAGTTGAGGACGAGGCTCGGGCCTTCGGCCCTCGCGTTAACATAAAACATCCTTGAGTCTGTCCAACGCATAATTACCAACGCATTTTATGCATTTAACATTGTGCATGCAACGCATTTTATGCATTTAACCATTGTAATTCTCCATTACACATTCGCACCACACCGCACAATGCACAATGCAAGCAATGCTCCCTGAGTGATTCGTTCTCGTGGTCCGCGCGAGTGAACCATGCGCAAGTGAACCGTGCGCCGTGAGCCGAACCCTGTCCTTAAAATCAGCCCAATACTTTTTTATTCTAACCTGAAGGTGAGGAAAATAATGCTTGAAACTGTAGCAAAATGAAATGCACAATAAAGTGAAATATTCATACATTTCACGTAAGAAATAATAGTCTGTTCTCAATATACAGGCCAAACAGAATCTATTTTAATATAAAATAATATGAACAAACATAAACATTTAATATATTCTTTTAGTTTCTTAACATAAAAATCCTGAAAGTTTTCTCTGATGGGTTGGTTGAAACAACACTATTATTGCAGTACAATATATACTGCGATTTTTCTAGGAAGGACTCTCAAGGTAACTCAAATCCCATCTTCGCGATGGAATATGTCACGGCATTTCGCGTCTTTTCTCGGTCTTGCCGGTAGAAGTCGCATGATCGCAAGCACTGCTTCATACGGTCGCGATCGTGCGAAATCTAGCGGAACGACTGAGAAAGATGCGAAATGCCGTGACATATTCCATCGCGAAGATGGGATTTGAGTTATCTTGAGAGTCCTTCCTAGAAAAATCGCAGTATAACAATGAGTATTTACCTTAAAGTTATAATTAGCCCTTCCTCCAGGCATATTGGTTGCTGGAAGTTGGTGGAGATGTGACGAACTTTTGTTTTTTAGGCACATGACAATATAATCGAACGTCTGAATTGACATTCGTGTATATTCAAAAAATTTATCTGGTGCTTCCCTTAACTGAGGGTACAAATGATGGAATTCACCATATAAACGCCTATTGGCGTATAAATGATGGGTCTATGACCATTTTCGTCTCCGAAGCAACTTCAGCGCACTGCTTTCCATTAATTCCCTGGGTAGAGACATGGTTCACACAGCTGATCGCAATTGAAGAGACTGACCACGCGGCGCGGCGGCTGTCGCTGTCGCAACTTCCCGTCACTCGAAGCGCTCACGTAGGACACCACGCACTCTGTCGCGCGGCATCGCAACTTGTCGCTTGAAGCTGAAGCAAGCTGTCGCTTGTCGCCGCTGCCGGTTGTAGCTCACGCAGGACACGGCCTTATAGTTCTAGATCATCTGGTAGAAGTTTATTTCGTGGTATTGCATCTATTAGCTAAGAGAAAATCGCTTCAGAAGTATGAAAATGTTGCCGAAAAATTTGAAATACTTATTCATTGTGTCCTTGGGATGCGTTTGATAAAAAAAATAAAATAAAAAAAACTTTAAAAGGTTCGAAAATATATTTTAATAAATTGAAGTTCATTAATACAAATAATTGAAATTATACCAAAAGGGGGGATCCCCCTTGCATTGCTCATCAAAAATGTGTATGAAGGAAAAAATACAAAATTTTTTCAAATTGTCATATTTAGAGCCCAAAGGTTCAGGAATTTATTTAACATAAAATAGGCAGGTAAAAAGGCACTTATTTTTACTGAAATAGGTATGCAAAAAAAGGCGTTTATTCTGGCTAAAGTAGGGGTAAAAACATAGGAAACATTGAAAAATCACCATTTAAAAGTAATTAATGTAAAAAATTAATGATTAAAATGTTTCAATTTTTTATTGTAACTCTAAAATTTACAATAGCATTCAGGTGGAAGGAAAATACCTTATCTTTGCAATCTTCACTTCACATAATCATTTGGCATGACGACAATGAATTTATTTTACCCGCGACGCTGTCTCTACGAAATGCTATTGTGAATTCCCTTTTGAATCTTGAAATGGTATATGTAAAAACGGACTTGTAGATTTCGTTCTTCGCACTTGTGAAATTGTCACAAGAGAAGCTAGGGAACAGGAAGGAACTGAGGAGGGGAAGAGGAAGGAACTAAGGAACTGTACAGACTGCTCTCTCTCCTTAAAAGGAAACCAAGGCCATACACAAACATAGGATGAGATTTCTCGTGAGCGAACAAGTATGTAAGCATCAATGAAAACATATCAAAAATCTTCCCTGGTGGAATCTTCCTTTTAGATTTTAACACAACCTGACACTGAAGCCTCTGCGTCCTCAGAAAGATAATACACGACAGTGCCGTCATGTTGTCCAGGTCCCCATTTTTTCCAGCTTGATAGAGATTGGTCCCAGAAGAGAACTAGTGGTGCTACAGAATGGCACAGACTTTCCCGTATTAGTTTTCTATTTCCTTGGGTCTTCGCTAGCTATTCCGAATTGCCACATGCTCTTTCTTGCCAGCTACCATCTATCACCGCCAAAAGTACATTTTTTTGTCATTTTCTTAATTTTTTCGATTTCCCATTGGTAGAACGAAAATATTAATTTTATAATATTAAAGAACACAAAAATCTAGCCGTAAATGGGAATTTTCTTTTAAAAATTATGTGCCGTTTTAAAGAAAATTGCGTTTTAGCGCTACTAAAAATACGAAATTTGAAGCTCATTTTCACAAAAAATTTTTGAGTTTTTAAAATACTTTATTTGAAGTTATTTGAAGCACTTTCACTCACAAATATAATAATGTTTACAAATTGCTGGTAATGTGCATATTAAAGATGTGAGAGATCCTTTAAAAAAATTACATATGTGTAATTTTTGAAAAAACAAAAAATTCCTCAAAATAAACTTTACGTCATATCTCATCTATTTTTTGTCACTTCAGCAGTTCAATTTTGCAACGCAAAATAGCGCTGCGCTTTGCATTTTGATATAAACTCATTTAACAATTTTTGCAAATTTTGTTTGTCATTTCGCTATAAACATTTAAAATCGCATTACTGTCGAGCCGATCTTGCAACTTAGTTGATTACATATACAGTAAAATCTGTATAAGCCGTAATCGATCGGAACACAAAAAAAATCCGGTTTAGGGAGGTTTCCGTTTTATGCAAGGTTGTCCATTTTATCTTGTTGTATTGACGTTTCTACCGTGAAAGTTGTAAATTATATGATTTTATTATAATTATCAATATACATTAACAAATAACGTATTTACGGAAGAAATCATTAATAAATTAATATTAACGCTCTTCAACGGTAGCTTTTGAGTTGAATACACACCTTATTGGCTACGTTCGGACTGATTGCTGACTTTCAACGCACAATGCGTCACAATGCAGTACTATGACTTTCTGATACCCTCGAATGGCCTTGAGCAATATGTATCTGGTCGAAGGGGTTATGATTTTCAACGCAGGCAGGAACCCTCGCCTTGAGAGACAAGGTCGAATTCTGCGCGGACAGCTTAAGCCTCTTTCCTTCAATGTCCTTCTGCCAGAACTAAATCGCGTGTCACGGGGAAAGAGAATTTAAAACAAGCCTGCAGATGTATGCATTTCATTAAGAACATCTCGCGTCTCTCTGCCAATTGCATTAAATTCACAGGAATTCCGTTTTATAAAGATTTTTTCCCCTTGCAAGTCGTGAAAAACCGTTCCGTTTCCGCGTTGGAGAGGTTCCGTTTTATGCTGTGTAAAATGCCATTTAACTTCACGGGCCGGAGAAATTTTCCGGTTAAGGCAGGTTTCCGGCTTGTACAGGATCCAATTTAGAGATATTTTGTTGTAGTACGTTTTGAGTCGACGCTATACCTAGAAACTTCGTTCATTTCTGGAATTCGACGTTTATGGAATATTTCTCTCATCCCAAATTCCGAGTAGGTGTTTTACCCTCTCGGAATTTTTCGTGTGGGTTTAGCTACCCATCATACCCACGCTATCTACCGTACCTGTGCTTTGGCATCCTGCATAAAACCATCTGGAAGCTCAACTTCAACTTCACGACGTAGCATGTGCTGTAATCTGTTGGCGACAGCGATCACTCTTTGCTAGGATATTGATCCAAGAGTGGGCGGTTAGTTTGAAGCAAGGTTTGAGCCTGCGAAACTTCATTAGCAAAATGTAAGGGACTGTAATGATTTGTATTTTTTTACAATAAAAGAACCGTCACAGAGGAAGCCGACTATAGATTCAACAAATGACGGCAGAATGGCATGTGGGCATTTATTGTGTTCGAAATGCCGCGGTGAATAAACATTAGTTCAAAACAATACTTAGCTTAAGGGGAATTTAAGAATAACTTTCTATGTCAGCATATATAGTTTATAAGGCGGCAAGTGTGTGGCTTTCTATTTAACAGAGTGACTGTTGTCAAAAGACAAGTGACGGAGAATTGCTGGTGTGAGTAAGCCCAGAAAAGTACGAAATTCGAACTGAATAACGGGAAATTGGGGTGTTTCGGACTAATAAACATCGAAAAAGGGAATTTTTGGTAGATACCGTTAAGCAAGGGGACGCCGGGGAGGCGTAAACCAGAATAATTTGATGTCAATAAAGAAGGACAAAAGACTGAGAGAGCGTGTTTTGTTGTGGAAAAGTTTTGCTAATAAATTGCAACAATACTTTTCGGTAGATGAATTCTAGTCTCAGAGGTGAGCATAGAGGTACTACTATTCTACACTAGAGTGTGCAACAGCGCTAGTGTGCGGCTGCAAATTGAAGAGGAGGAAGTCGGCCATTAGTATGGCAACACGTGAAGTGAGCGTCTGAGATGTGTTGAATATTGTGGGGATTTTGGTTCGTGCTTTCATTGTGTTCGCTATATCTAAAATGGTGATGTCTTGTGCTGCATTCGCGTGTACGAACAGATATTCAAAAGGCAGTGATATATCATTTCACAAGTAAATCTTGTAATCTTGATATACTTCATATAATGATGCATACACTTATATCATATCAATAAACATTACTTCAATAAAATTGTTATTCATGGAATTTTTTTTTATTTCCCCACCTACTACTAAATTTGGTAGAATGAATTTTAATACTAAATTGGAAAGGTAAGGAAGTAATTTTCTACAAATGGAATATGTTTGGAAAAGTACAAAAACTAGTTTTCATTTAAGCTATGCAAAACTAATATGTAGGAAGTGCTGCTTGATTAGAAACTTTGAAATATAGAACTGTCTCTTACAGAAAAAACTAACTTGGAGATCAATTAGCTTAGTGCCTTGTTTGGTAATAATTAAAGTATTATGACTTCAACCTGGGGTACATGCAACCCTATATCCTTAGAGTAAATGTTAAAAATTTAATAATAGACAATGTAAGGAATACATACACAAGCATATTTTAGGAAATATTCTTGGAGCCATCTATTTCCTTACCCTTCACGGACAATGACAATCATATTCTGGTAGGCCTTTTCAGTAAGTGAAAAATTACTATTTGGTATTGTGATGTGAATATGAGTATGAATTCTAATGTATATGAATTTCATAGGTACATGTATATATTCATATGTATATGAATTCTAATGTGTTTCACTGTGTGCTGTAAATCCATTTAACAGCTTTCAATGTAATTGTGTTGAAATAACCAGTCTATTGTTTAGTTGTCTTACATCATTTGCATATTTGGCTTATATATAAAATCTGCGAGTGGATATTATCAATTTAACTATTGTTGATAAGAGGGGTGAAATTTTGAAGCATGGGTTCCAAAGGGATTGTTGTTCCAAAAAAACATTGGACGTAGTAATGCCATGTAAGGCTGAGAGTTTTACAGCTAAGGCTTCATGCCTAAAATTAAAAATTGATCAAAAAAGTAATAGTTTGCGTTCATGACAAATACATAAACATGTACCTAAATAAAAATATTAAATTTGTTTTAAAATTTATCATGATACGACGTGGCATCCACCTTACATTCTATTCAGGTAAAATATTTGCTGACATTTTCGTCTCCTGAAATTTCAAGTGTGTTGAGCATGTGACAAAGATATTTCTATCTTCTACGCACATGTGCGTATAGTCATTTCATATATTGAGTAAACTGACGTGTTTCAAGTAGCATGCGTTATATTTAGAAAGTATATTCGTACTTGAAAGTATCGTATTTGAAATTCCCGCGCAATGTTGCCATACTAATGGCGTCTGGCCGCTGCTTCAATTTGCAACCGACTTTCCTTCAGATGGCATACCGGGTGGTAGGGCCTTGGAGGTGAGAGGACCTCATGTCTTGCTATGCGAGAAATGATTTTCGGACGTGAAGAAAAGAATGTTATGAGTTTTTCTTTTTATAGTGACAGTCGATTTATTTGTGAGTTGTGTTGATAACATGGTAAATGGTAACAGGAACTTGGTGTAGCCGTCGTGGTCGTCAAGGAAGTTGGGTGCAGTTACGATATCGCTACGAAAGGGAAGTAACGACTCATGTACTTTGATAAATACGACGAGAATTATCATATTTTGTTGAAGTCCAAGCATGTCATCGTTTTTTTAATTTAAAGTTTTATTCACAAAGAAAAGGGCCATACAGGGAGAATGCGCATGTCTCGTGGTGTGAATGATTTTTAAATACTGCGTGAATGTTGATTTTTTTTATTTTCTGTTGTTTTGAATTTTGTTTATGTTATGGTGGAACAGTGTTGATGTTCATGTTAGCCGAATATACAACGCCAGGAAGCCGAATAAAGAGTAACAAACACGGTGTGTTTGTGATTTTGTTTTGCATTGAATTTGGACTTGTTATTTGTAGTATAGCAGATACCGGATAGTGTTACAAAAAGGAAAGCAGGTCTTCATGCAGTATTGGAAACTTGCGCCGGACCTGCGACATATACATTTTTTTGCAAACGGTCGCTTCCAATGATAAAGTAATTATTAATGAATTAATTTATTAGATAAAAGATAGGAAAGGAAAGAATGTTAGATAATAGATAGATAGATAGACAGAGAGTGCAGCCGGTCGCAGTACGAAGAATTTTATTAATATCGCATTATGCCACCGTATTAAATACAGTGGCGGCTGCTCCTTATCACCCGCAGGGGGGGGCGTGGCTGCGTAGGTGGCCACGACCTCTGGTGGAAGTCAGACGGCCACCCGTACCTCGAGTCTTGCGGCCCCACTCAGGTCGTTAGCCTAATGTGTAGGCAGTGAGCAGGAAAGCCTAGCTCCGGGCTGTCGGTTCAACCCGGCAACCCACCAGTCGGGCCCCTGGCGCGTTGACCTGGAGTTCGTCCGACCTCAGGGCAGGATTGGGTGAAGGCCATCCCTCGGGGTGCCCTGGAATCCACAAATAAAAGTCTGGCGGTTACATGACCATTCGCCAGGTTGCCTTGGTCACGGCCCCACCCAGGTCGGTAGTGGGAAGGCGGGTTGGGGGCCTCTGGCCCCCCGGGCTTCGGTCCGGGTGGTCTCCAGATGGGCACTTGAATAAGATAATGGATCATTATTAATAAGTTGGTGCTCGCCTTGTGATTCTGGGAATCTCATAAGAAAAGGTTTTATTTTGCACATAAAAGAAAATATCATTACGCAAGACATCGATAACTAGGATCTACATGTTTCTTTTTTAACAGTAAGCTCAAAATCCTGATTTTTGAACACAATTTTTTTCATCACAAGAGAAAACTTTAGCTTCTAAATGCCACCCAATGAATGAAGGTTTTTGCCACTGGTCTGTATACAAAATGACTACTACGCAATTTTGCCATTCAAAAGCAGAAGCTAATGGTATTGCAAATTGGAATTGGCAGGAGGGGTGAAAAATTATCGGACATTTATCTGACTAACAAGGTAGTAACTACATCACGAAATAAAATGCGTTTTTGCTGCAAATTGATAAAATTAGAGCCCTGAGTTATGAATCAGGTTATTTGCTTGAAACCAGAATAATTTGATTTCAATTAGGCAGATAACACGGGTGAACATTCAGAAACTAATGATGCTATAAAATGGCACCGACTTTCCCGTACTAGTTTTATATTTCCTTTGGTCTCAGCTAACTATTCGGACTTGCCTCACACTCTCACAAGCTACGATCTATCGCCGCCCAAAGAACATTTTTTTGACATTTTCTTAATTTTTCGGTATCCTTATAGTAGCACGGAAATATTATTTTAAGAACATTAAAGAACAGAAAACCCCCGTCCTAAATGGCAATTTTATTTGAAAAATTTTATAGCCGTTTTTAAGAAAATGGCGTTTAAGCGCTACTGTTAATTCGAAATTTGAAATTCAATTCTCTTTTTCAAAGAAATTTTTTGTGTTTTCGAAATACTTTATTAGAAGTCATTTCAAGCACTTTAACTCTCAAATACAATAGTGTTTACAAATTGCTAGTAATGTGCATATCAAAGGCGTGATAGATCTTTCAAAAAAATATATTTGTGTACTTTTTGAAAAAACAAAAAAATACTAATTGAACTTTACGCCATATTAAAGAGCGTAATTAGCACTATCTGTTCGAAAAGTTTGAAGAAAAAACTTGGAGCCATTTATGAGAAAATGGCGTTTGAAAATTCAGGATTTTGAGCTAATTTTTACAGAAAATGGTTGAGTTCTCCAGAAACTTTAAGTAACATTATATAAAGAACACGTTCTTAAAATTTAATAATGTAAACAAATCGCCGCTAGTATAAATATTAACGGCATGAGAGACACGTCACAAAAATTATATTTGTATAATTTGTGAAAAAACAAAATAATGGGGTAATATAACGATTGTCATTTCAAAGAGTACATTAGGCACTATCCTTACCAAAAATTTAAAGAAAAAATTTGGAGCCGTTTTTGAGAAAATCTTGTTTTTGTTATTTTTAAAAATTGCACATATTGCAAGGAATATTGCGCGAAAACGACTAAAATTTTCAAAAAATGTACAAGACCTTAATGAAAGAACTGACTATGGAGAACAAATTTTATTTGAAGTAAAATTTTCTATCTTCAATTTTGTAGTCAAAAATTCAGAATTAACTGTGAAAATCAAACCTATGCCACCTTAATAAGTGTATTTTACTCTATTCTTACAAGAAATATAAAGAAAAATATTAGGGCTGGTTTTGAAAAAAATTTGAAAATGTTCGGGGGGCTTCATGTCAAGTTCCCCTAATAATAAATGGTTTTCAAAATCACAGAGCTTCCACTCGAGTCAGAACAGGGATTTCTTGAATTTGGAAAAAATCCTACGCCAGTGGTGTTCACATACGGACGGACAGACGAACGGACGGGCGGACTTTCACAAAGAACTAGTGGTGCTACAGAATGGCCCAGACTTTCCCGTATTAGTTTTCTGTTTTCTGTTTGGTCTCCGCTAGGTATTCGAACTTGCCAGTACTCTTGAGAGCTGTCATCTATTGCCGCCCAAACTACATTTTTTTGACATTATATTAATTTTTCCATTTCCTAATAGTAGAACAAAACTATTATTTTAAGAATATCAGTCGCGGCTCGTGGTTTTATAAATGGGGAAGGCTGCAAATGCATTGCATTACATTACAGTGCATTGCATTGCCTACATTGTATTTCTATTAATAATTAGTTTGATACAGACGATTGAGAACGACGCGAAATACCGTGAGATATTCCATCCTGGGACCCGTTTCACAAAGGTTACAAGTTACTAGAACTAGTAATCACAAGTACTCGTAAGTTCTGTTTCACAACGATTTTGCTGGGTCCCAGAAGACAAGACCTCATGCGCCAAGAAAGAAAATCCCAAGTATAGCGCTCCTACCGCATACTGAGAAAACTAGTTGAAGGGCAATGCTACTCGCGGAGCTGCACAGTAATGCTATCTGGTGAGCCCGCCGTTCTTCAGACCCTAGATTCCACCAAAGGCTGTTTCGCCACAGCCTTCGTCCGCTGGTAAGCGTCTGCAGTGAATGCATGACGTCACGCCTCCTCGTTTTGTACAGGCCTTATGGGAGAATAAAGTGGGAGCCTAACGCTTCTCCCTTCCCTGTCAACAGCTTTAAATGTGTTACGGACGGCCGTTAACGAACCGATAAAGAAAAATTTTGATATGATTGTAACATAATACAACTCAGAATTCCGTTATTAATAAATAAATACATTTGTAAACATATTTTTAAATTTCTTTTGGACGGCGGTTTTCTCTAGGAGAGGCTCCGCCTTACAGCCTTTAATGACGAGCCGCGCCTGAAGAATATTAAAAAACAGGTTAACCTTGTCCTAAATGTCAATTTTCGTTGAAACATATGGAGCCTTTTTCAAGAAAACAGCTTTTAAGCGCTACTGTAAATGCGAAATTTGGAGCTCTTTTTCACACAATGTTTTTGAGTTGTCGAAAAACTTCATTGGAAGTCATTTGAAGCGTTTACACTCACAAATTCAATAGTGTTTACAAATTGCTGGAAATGTGCATTTTAACTGTACGAGAGAACTTTAAAAAAATTACATTTTTGTACTTTTTGAAAAAAATACCAAATGAACTTTATTCCATATAAAAGAGTGCAATTAGCACTATCCTTTCGAAAAGTTTGAACAAAAAATTTGGAGCCATTTTTGAGAAAATAGCGTTTGAACGTTTCTGAAAATAAGGAACTTGAGCTAGTTTTCACAGAAAATTATTCAATTTTCGAATATTTTTATTTGAAATTATTTAAAGCACATGTACTCATTAATATAACAATGTGAACAAATAGCCACTAATGAAATATTAATGACGTTAGAGACAAGTAAAAAAAATACATTTTTGTAATTTTTGAAAACAAAACAATCGAGCAATATGGTGTTAATGTCATCTCATAAAGCACATTAGCACTATCCCCACAAACAGTTTAAAGAAAAAATTTGGAGCCGTTTTTGAGAAAATATTGTAATATGTTGAAATAATTGTTTTTGTAATGTTTTAAAATTTTAAATATCGCGTGCAATATTGCGCAAAACTACTAAAATTTTCGAAAAATGTACATGACCTTAATGAAAGAACTCACTTTTGACAACAAATTTTATTCGGAGGAAAATCTCTTTCTTGAATTTTGTAGTTTTAGGAAGACACCAAATAAATTTCAAACTCTTGAAATTTTCGAAAATTCAGAGTTTACCGTGAAAACGCGACATATGCCACGTTAATAAGTGCATTTTACTCTATTCTTACAAGAATTTTAAAGAAAAAATTTGGAATGGTTTTTGAGGAAAATTTTGAACATGTCCGGGTTTCATGTAAAGTACCCTCAAATTTTGAAGAAAGTTTTTCAAAATCGAGGCGCCTCCAGTGGATGCAGATAGACTGAAGAATCTCCATTTTGGAAGAAATCGTACGTATGGTTTACGCGCTAGTGTTGGTCACATACTGACAGACGGACAGACAGACGGACAGATGGACGAACGACGTTTTGAATATACCCACTTTTTCGGTATGAGAGGACCCCAAAACGTGTATTTCCGTTGAAATCTCGGAATCGATTTTCCGCAGCATTACATAAGTTTCCCTATACTACGTATATTACTCCTTATTGCGCGAGCTGCACAGCTCGCGCTGACCCAAATCTGGGACGTCCTGGAAGTTAGCAGGTCCATTTCATCCAATCACAAAACTGCATAGCTCATAATTTGCCGCTTTTTTGCCGTTTTTGAGATGCGAAAACCAAAAATTTGCCCGCGAGCCATTTTCCCCCAAAAACCAGTGGTCCTGCTAACTTCCAATGGAAGTTAGCAGGTCCATTTCAATCCAATCACAAAACTGCATAGCCCATAATGTTCAGCTATTTCGCCGTTTTTAAGATGTGAAAACCAAAAATTGATATCTCCATTCTTTCAAAAAATATTAAGAATTAAAAAAACATTAAAGACACGTTCAATATAAGAGCGCAATCAAAAAAGTAAAAGGACGTCCCCCGTACAAAATCACACATAACAACTCATAATCGACGCCAAAATTTCCCGAAAACTAGTGAAAACAAAATCTGTAATAAAAAATTTGCCGCCAACCGGTTAGACCCAATTACCCGGGTTCGAATCCCAGATATGCACATCTTAAATTAGCCCCATTCAATAAATAGACGCATTCTCTAGTAAACCATTAGCTTTAACAATTCATACTGTGTGCCGAAGTTAGCACTAACCAAGTGGCAAACATAATCATTAATAAAATAATTTGCCGCGCATCGGCTAGTTTAAATTACCCGGGTTCGAATCCCCAAAACTTACATTTTGAAAGCCCCTTTCAAGGAAACGCGCGGTGTCTCCAAAACCATTAGCCATAACAATTCAGTATGAGCGCCGAAATTAGCTGCATGAAAGTGTAAAATATAATCTGTAATCAAAAAATTTGCCGCGCACGGCTGAGTTATAGTTTCCCGGGTTCAAAATTCCACAATTTTATCTTTGCGAACGGCCTCTTTCCAGAAAAGCGCGCAGTGTCTCCTAAACAATTGACCTTAACAATTCAGGCTCTGCACCGAATGAAGCTGTCAGTAAGTGCCAACTACAATCTGCAAGCAAATAATTTGCCGCGAACCGGTTAGTGACTGTTTCTTGGGTTTCCAATTCCAAAAATGTCCCTTTTCGAACGGCCTTTTTCTAGAAACGTGCGCCGTATCTCCTAAACCATTGATCTTAACGATTCACGTTCTGCGCCGAAATCTACTGTGAACATGTGCCACTATAATCTGTAATCAAAAAATTTGCCGCGAACCGGTTAGTGACTGTTTCTTGAGTTTTAAATTCCAAAAATGTCCTTCTTCGAACGACGTCTTTCTAAAATAGTGAGCCGTATCTCCTAAACCATTAACCTTAACGATTCACGTTCTGCGCCGAAATTTAATGTGAGCATGTGCCAACTATAATCTGTAATCAAAAAATTTGCCGCGAACCGGTTAGTGACTGTTTCTTGAGTTTTAAATTCCAAAAATGTCCCTCTTCGAACGACGTCTTTCTAGAATAGTGAGCCGTATCTCCTAAACCATTAACCTTAACGATTCACGTTCTGCGCCGAAATTTAATGTAAGCATGTGCCAACTATAATCTGTAATCAAAAAATTTGCCGCGAACCGGTTAGTGACTGTTTCTTGAGTTTTAAATTCCAAAAATGTCCCTCTTCGAACGACGTCTTTCTAGAATAGTGAGCCGTATCTCCTAAACCATTAACCTTAACGATTCACGTTCTG
Organism: Acheta domesticus; assembly: GCA_031308135.1. Classification (NCBI taxonomy): domain Eukaryota; kingdom Metazoa; phylum Arthropoda; class Insecta; order Orthoptera; family Gryllidae; genus Acheta; species Acheta domesticus. The sequence continues at coordinate 50,640,825 of JAHLJT010002630.1, forward strand.
CGCCGAAATCTACTGTGAGCATGTGCTAACTATAATCTGTAATCAAAAAATTTGCCGCGAACCGGTTAGTGACTGTTTCTTGAGTTTTTATTTCCAAAATTGTATCACTTCGATCGGCGCCTTTCTAGAATAGTGCGTTGTATCTCCTAAACCATTAACCTTAACGATTCACGTTCTGCGCCGAAATCTACTGTGAGCATGTGCCAACTATAATCTGTAATCAAAAAATTTGCCGCAAACCGGTTAGTGACTGTTTCTTGGATTTTTATTTCCAAAAATGTATCACTTCGATCGGCGCCTTTCTAGAATAGTGCGCCGTATCTCCTAAATAATTAACCTTAACAATTCACGTTCTGCGCCGAAATCTACTGCAAGCATGTGCCAACTATAATCTGTAATCAAACAATTTGCCGCGAACCGGTTAGTGACTGTTTTCTTGAGTTTTAAATTCCAAAAATGTCCCTCTTCGAACGACGTCTTTCTAGAATAGTGAGCCGTATCTCCTAAACCATTAACCTTAACGATTCACGTTCTGCGCCGGAAATTAATGTGAGCATGTGCCAACTATAATCTGTAATCAAAAAATTTGCCGCGAACCGCTTAATGACTGTTTCTTGAGTTTTTATTTCCAAAAATGTATCATTTCGATCGGCACCTTCCTAGAATAGTGAGCCGTATCTCCTAAACCATTAACCTTAACGATTCACGTTCTGCGCCGAAATTAATGTGAGCATGTGCCAACTATAATCTGTAATCAAAAAATTTGCCGCGAACCGGTTAGTGACTGTTTCTTGAGTTTTTATTTCCAAAAATGTATCACTTCGATCAACGCCTTTCTGGAATAGTGAGCCGTATCTCCTAAACCATTAACCTTAACGATTCACGTTCTGCGCCGAAATCTACTGTGAGCATGTGCCAACTATAATCTGTAATCAAAAATTTTTGCCGCGAGCCGGTTAGTGACTGTTTCTTGAGTTTTTATTTCCAAAAATGTATCACTTCGATCGGCGCCTTCCTAGAATAGTGCGCCGTATCTCCTAAACCATTAACCTTAACGATTCACGTTCTGCACCGAAATCTACTGTGAGCATGTGCCAACTATAATTTGTAATCAAAAAATTTGCCGCGAACCAGTTAGTGACTGTTTCTTGGGGTTTAAAATTCCAAAAATGTCCTTCTTCGATCGGCTTCTTTCTAGAAAAGTGCGCCCGTGTCACCTAAACCATTGACCTTAACAATTCCCGCTCTGCACCGAATGATGCTGTCAGTAAGTACCAACTACAATATGTACTCAAATAATTTGCTGCGAACCAATTAGTTACAATTTTCCCGGGTTCAAAATATCAAAAATGTACCTTTTCGAACGGACTCTTTCCAGAAAAGCGTGCCGTGTCACGTAAACAATTGACCTTAACAATTTCCGCCTCTGCACCGAATGATGCGGTCAGTAAGTGCCAACTACAATCTGTAAGCAAATAATTTGCCGTGAACCGGTTAGTCACAGTTTCCTGGGTTCAAAATATCAAAAACGTACCTTTTCGAACGGCCTCTTTCAAGAAAAGTGCGCCGCATCTCCTAAATCATTGACATTAACAATTACCGCTTTGCGCCAAAATTACCTGCGGGCAAGTCACAACTATCATCTGTAATCAAAGAATTTGCCGCAACCCGGTTAGTTACTGTTTTTTGGGTTCAAATTTCCAAAAATTTACCTCTACTAACGGCCTCTTTCCAGAAAAGCGCGCTGTGTCTCCTAAAACTATTGACCTAAACAACTCGCATTCTGCTCTGAAATTAGGTGTGAACAAGTGATATATATATTAGGTGTGAACAAGTGTAAATATATATATATATGTATATATATATATATACACACACTGTAATCAAAAATTTGCCGCGGACCGTTTTGTTACAGTATACCGGGTTCAAAATTTAAATACGTATCTCTTGAAATGATCTCTTTCAATGGAAACGCTTCGTGTCTCCTAAACCAAGAACCTAAACAATTCATCCTCTTCGCCTAGTAGCAATAATAATCTATATGCCGCGGGTATGTTAGTTACAGTAACCGGGGTTCGGATTCCCGAAATTAACATCTTCCCATTTGAGGAAAAACGCTCTGTTTCCTAAACATTGCCCTTAACATTTTATACTGTTATACATTTATACTGTTGTACATTTTATACTTAAGAAACAGTCACTAACCGGTTCGCGGCAAATTTTTTGATTACAGATTATAGTTGGCACATGCTCGCAGTAGATTTCGGCGCAGAACGTGAATCGGTAAGGTTAATGGTTTAGGAGATACGGCGCACTATCCTAGAAAGGCGCCGATCGAAGTGATACATTTTTGGAATTTAAAACTCAAGAAACAGTTAATAACCGGTTGGCGGCAAATTTTTTATTACAGATTTTGTTTTTCACTAGTTTTCGGGAAATTTTGGCGTCGATTATGAGTTGTTATGTGTGATTTTGTACGGGGGACGTCCTTTTACTTTTTTGATTGCGCTCTTATATTGAACGTATCTTTAATGTTTTTTTTAATTCTTAATATTTTTTGAAAGAATGGAGATATCAATTTTTGGTTTTCACATCTTAAAAACGGCAAAATAGCTGAACATTATGGGCTATGCAGTTTTGTGATTGGATGAAATGGACCTGCTAACTTCCATTGGAAGTTAGCAGGACCACTGGTTTTTGGGGGAAAATGGCTCGCGGCAAATTTTTGGTTTTCGCATCTCAAAACGGCAAAAAAAGCGGCAAATTATGAGCTATGCAGTTTTGTGATTGGATGAAATGGACCTGCTAACTTCCAGGACGTAAATCTGGGTTCCCTTCTGTCACGCCGAATTAGGAATCCTTCCAATTCGTCACAGCCCCGGCGGATGGCGCGCGAGTTACATCCCCTTTCCTAATGGTATCCTATATAGACCAGGATGTTTACTAGAAACGATACGAGGAGAAATCATGTTTGTGATCTTCTAGTGAATAACAACTAGATGGTATAAAAGCGAGAGCAAAGTAGCTCTCACTAGCATTGTTCCTTCAGACGCTGCTCACGCTTCTCGATGTCAGAATTACGTTAAGTTCATATTTCAACGAGTATACAACTGCTGTACAACTTATTGCAATAAAACACTTTTTAAAAACTTAATTTCTGACACTGTAAATAATTCGCGCGCCAGCGCCTGCGCCTCCCCTTCACCCTTCACGCCTAAGATAACAATAACAGTGACGAACTGCCTACAGGGATAACCCCGGGCAAGTCGCCCGACGGTCCAGCATTGTTAGCAAAAGCACCAGAACTATTGAATTAAGAGGCCCTCAGCGTCCGTGTAGGAAAACTTCTCAAGGCATCATAAGTCGTCACAAGGGCGGATGGGTGGTCTTGCTTTGTCCGTCTCTGTGGCACTGGCAAAATATCACTAATAACAATGAGAGACAATGAGGTGCCCAGAAAATGACATCACCCTAAGGAGTGCCCTATTAGCTTCCGACACGAGTCGAATCTTCTAGAACTCTAAATTTCGGCCATTCACATTAGAAATTACAATCACGTGATGGGGCACAGAGAACATCTTCAGACAGAACAGAGAAAATATTTGGAAATAGCAGTTTCTAAATTTTGACTTATAAAATTCTCGTCGAGGAGTGATTTGACTACGACAGCCAGTGTTGGCCGACCAACTCCGTACCGGTCGTCCGAACATCATACATGATAATTTATTCCATTCGGCTGACCAGCCGAGATCCATAAGGATCTAATCAATCAGCCGAGCTATCGTGGCTGCATTGATACGTGTAAGGTGGCCGTCTGACGGCTTTAACCCGCTATCCCCCGCCCGTGGCTCTTCCCAACAATTTCAGATCCGGCGAGAGGCGGATTCCCGTGTACGCGAGCTGTGGGTCCTGCGGCGCCCGTCCCGACAGCGACATCCCGGACAGCGGCGCCTGACTGTTATCCTGCCTGTGACGGCGCCAGTCGGAACGACGACAGGTGTGCAATTCGTCGACTCGAGGTACGGATCCATCACTTGCCTATTTCATTTGTGCCAGTAACGGTAAGACAATTAAAAAAAAAAAAAAACAAAAAAAAACAAAAACAAAAAAAAACCAACAACAACAACCTCGAGCAAGTGTCAAATAAGGTTAAAATTAAAAAAAATAGGTGGTTTAAGAGACAAGAAAAGATTAAATTGTATTTTAAAAGTAACAATAAACGTGTTTTCGCTCTTCAGCGAATAACACATTGAAGAAAATAGAAAACTTGTATTTGTCAACCCTGTGCATGCCCTCATCGTAATAGAGTACTCACCCCTGAGACGCTCATAAGCTGGTGCCGGATGTCAGGTAAGTGCCCATTTGGCACCAATTAACTTATAAATTTAACCACACCTGTCATCCGAATACCGACACACTTCGGCGTGACGATGCCTCCCCCTTTTTGTGTATGAGCGTGGTTCATCACAGCATATACGTACGTATACGGGGAAGTAAAAATCATAGTTTCGAAACAGTAATGCGATAATTAGAATCCAACAATTTTCGCGCGAAAAGATGCGACATGAGCACATGGTTGCAAAAATGGATGAGTTACATGAGGCAGGAAACGGTGAGTGAAAATTCCCAATGTCCTATGAAAGGTTTTAAAAACTCTTTTAGTTCTCAGGTACGCTAGAAGATGACGGGAAATTGATCTCAATTAAGCAGTAGGTATATCGTTCATGTTCCATCGTACTTTTGTGTATTATTGTTTTGTTGTATTATTGTCAGAGCAAGCAATGCAAATTTAGCAATTCTTAGAGAATGTACAGTACGTATATACATCGTACAATGGAATACATAATATATGGAACGATGTCGATTAGAAACCTTAATACTGGTCTATCTTGTTTTTTTCCGTAAAACTCTGATCGCATCCTCAAGCTTACTGAGCAGGAGTCACAACTGGTTCCAGTAAAACAATACGTATAAACATTGAGTGAGGTACTCTATACCTCAGTGTACCGGTTGAGAGTTAAATACGATACATCATTTCTAAAAGTCATTATTAAAATCATTGTCGACTAACTACAATGTCTGAGTACATGCTGCTCACTAGCGTTTTACGACAAAATTACATAGATATTGCAACGGACTTCGATTTTAACATTTTTATATTTAACTTCATCTTTTCAAAAATTATTAAATTAACACATTTAGTCGTGGGTTCTGACGTACATTAATCGTCTTACTTATTGCAGGCGTATGAGTAATTATATACTAAATTACGATTACTGGAAGTTCTGGTGGAAGAAAAAACTTACTATTGAACTGATGGCAACTACAATGAATTATCAACCTTTTGTCTTAAAAAACAATCAAATTTTAACATTAATTACTATTATTTTACAAAGTATTCGAGATCTCTTGAATTAATTGCTTGAACTTTTTTCTATGAATACATAAATGTACCATACTGTCTTTTTCAATAATGTTCGTAAGTTTACGATATTTCTCAGTGGGCTTTCTTCTGAAAAGATTTCCCCGTCCGGATATGACTTCTGTAACTGTTTTTGGCTTATTGAATAAATTACGAATACCGTCCGGAATGTTCTCTGGTTATTTGAATCTCTTAAGTAATTTAAAAATTACTTACTGGCGTTCGCTAGGTTCCGTATGAAACCTCTGCTCGCGACTGTCTTAATCAGCTTATTAATATTTTCTACGCAGCTACGGAGCTATGCCAACATAAACCCTTCGGAAAATACGAAGTCTTTTTAAATTTAATGAAATAAATTGACTTAAACACGCGAAACATAAAAATCACAATTATAATTTGCCATTGATAATGATTCTGAACTTTAATTATACACTATGTCGATCTATAAGAATTAACCATCAACTATTCGCCCCAATATCTTTTACCAAATAACCCAGATTGCAATGAAACTAACACTGACACACCTGCTTATCATTTGATATTAAGAGCTCCACTGCTTTTTATAAGACTGAGAAAATGTTACTTTCCACAAAATTAAGAATTCCAAAGCCTACTTCACATTTGTAGCATCTTATAACAACCGGACCGTGACGAAACATCGCTGTTTATTGCACCTTGACATGGAACATGGAATATCTATATTTATTGACACGTTGCTTTAACATCTATTCTTTACCTCCATAAGATCCCGAAAACCTATGATCTCCTCGTAATGGCAGACTTGATGCCATTATTTTCATGCCAAATACCGTGGTGGACTTTAGGTTTGTCAAAATATTTGCCTGCTAATTATCTTAATATCTACGATAATTTTCAACTGAACTCATTTTGAATGTCGTACATAAAGTTGAAAGTAAATAAAATAACTATATTATGTGAATACGTTTGCAATTTATTTAAAAATGTAACACAGGTAGTTTTTAAATTTCACAGAAGTTTTTCAAAAAAAGTGAAAGGACTGTTTCGCTGTGTTTTAGTCAATCAGTAATCCCTTACTTACATAGGTCTGATTACATCTAGTGTAGTCTGACGTTGCCGGGGAACGGTCGAGAGCGTCAACTGACACCCACCATTTTGGTTCGCTCTCCAACTGGCACCGTTGCGATTTTGTTTCTCTTCAAAATGGCCGAAGCGATTCGTCTCTACGCTAACATGGTGGTGAAGGTCAGAAAACGCATTTCTAGAGGCATATATTTGGCTAATTTTGTATAATAATGAATGATAGAAAGACGTTTAACAGGTATTGAAAAACTGTGGGACTTAATTTCTTATTATCATATTTGCCAATAACAAACATTGTTACCGTTGTTCATAAATCAACTATATTTAGTGAAAGAGACAGGACATGCATTTGAGAGTTCAAGAAAACGAGCGCATAGGTTTTACATTTTTAGAATATTTATCAGTAATTTGAGAGCTCAGCATATGTTATCATTCTTAGGTGCGGCGATGGCTGACCAACTACGATTCGGAATCGGAAAGACCAGAGAACAAGTACAAGAAGAATATGGTAAGATTATCCGAAAATCCCCTCTTTGGGGTAAATTTACATGTGTATGTTCATTAAAACCATGACACCATTTCAAGAAACGTCCCGGTTCAGTTAATAAAATATTTGAGTTTTAGAATCGGTTTTCGATAACAATTTCACTTTGAGTTCCAGTTTCTGGTTTGGTTTGAAACGGTTCTAAACGTTTTCCTATATTTTATTAAAATGCATATGATGATCTTATATTTTTACTTTGCTTGAAGAAAAAATTATGAACATGCATTAGTAATCGATGTTCAGCTTCTATAGACATTTTTGCGCGTAATTGTGGAGATTTAAAAGGAATAGTTTATTTTCTGTGCGAGGAATTCTAAGAGAATATATGAAAAAAGAGAATATATTATCTTACAGATCTTGCCTGAGAAACACCCACACACCCACACATCTGTTCTACTCTATGCGTCACACAAAATATCTAACGAGCTGCAAGGTGGTATGTTTGTTAGATTCATCAGGGTGAAGTGTCTCCACAAAATAATTTAAATGAAAATAAAATAATTGTTCTTACCGATGACGAGAAAATATTTAGTCTTAGCTCACCTAATTTTTGAATAAAATAAGTTGAAATTAGTACAGGCTCTTACAGAAAAGCTTTTGTAGATGTTTCTTTAGATATTGAAGAAATTATATGGTCAAGGCACCTTTTCCTTTTTTCAATTCATAGTAAATTTTTTGAAAAACCTATTGATTTTAAATATAATATACATCACTGAGTATTATTAGGAGGAAATAAATAAAACCTTCTTAGAAATTCATCGCAACTGAAAGTAGGGGCTCCTTGCCTAGTTGCTAAGCTATACAAATCATGCTACTGTCAGCACTGTTCTTCTTGGAGTAGGATAGAAAATCATACTAACTTAAAATTTTGTATCACAGACAACCACAAACTGATTTGCGACAATTCACTTTCTAGGCAACTAGATTCAAAGGAGAAAAAAAGTGGTGGCTACTACTGACGTCGATACACTTACGAATGGTTCAACTACATTCGAACAACATTTGCGAAAGTGACCTCAGCGATTAAGCACTTGTCATATCAATTTATTCCTAAAGTACTGACAGTGTAGCTAGTTTTCTACTGTTTGCATAATTCACCTTACGTGGAAGCCCAACGAGTTAGATCTGGAGAATGCGGTGGAAATTCAATCGGAGCTCTTCAACTTCTCAGAATTGCACCGAAGCCAATAGTGGGTATTTGGAGCATATGTTGTAAGATTGTACCCGTAAAAGTGTAAGGTGATTAGTGCTCATCATTTTCTGTTTATATGAGTTCAGTTTTGATATGTTAAGTAAGCTTTTCATTTACTTGAAACGTGTATATATTTTTTGACACCCTTTGTACATAGATTGCGCCGGAGGAATATTTTCTTGTCAATTCTTGCCAGAAACGCGCATTTCCTTCAGTATTCAGAATTGAACTTATATTCGGTTTAAGGTAGGGATCACAGAATTAGGAAAACGTGCACAAAAAACACTTCTGCCTGCAACACATCAGAGTCAGTTTTTAACTGTTTTGGACCTTAAACAAATAAATAAATCAATAAACAAGAAACTGTCGGCTGCAGCCTCCGTCCCAACGCGTGGGTCCCTCTGCCACGCGCAGCAGGCGTTGCGTGGCCCCCCTGCGTGCCCCCGGGCCCCCCGGCCGCCGCCGAGAGGGTTTCGCGAAGGGGCACGGCGGCGGAGGGGGAGACTCCCGTGTGGGTCCTACCCCCGTGCTCAAGAAGGCGCCTTCCCCTCCAGTGGCAAGTACTCTGTTATAGTTATTTTCTTGTAAGAATGTTCCCAAGCCATTTTAGGCATTGGATTAATTTTCCTTTATCATAGTCAGTCATAAGCCGCATTCCCCTTGAACGTAGTAGTTTTTGTCATTTCACTGCCTTTTATCCTTGTCGGGCTGGGGCTTGGCACTATTAGTATCCGGTATTCCCAGACGGTCACCCATCTAGGATGATTGATTGATTGATTGTTGCAACGACATTAGTTGATACCCTGAGCTACCTCTCCCTCACCCATTTAGGGACCCTCAGTGTCGCGAGCTGTCTCGTCATCTCATGCCCTCAGTGTCTCGTCAATTCGTGTCATTATACCAATAAGCAGCTAATAACTAGACTACGGATTTTAGGACAAATGGCTTGATTGAACTTGGCAAAAATCATCCCTTACGACCCCGGTTAGAACGTATTGCGGTTAATAAAAGAAAGTATGAAATAAAAAACAACGTAAATTAAGTATTGTGTTCTTTTATTCGTTACAAATAATTATTGACGCTATCTGCTTGGCGTGCCCGGACGTGGGCGCTGTAGATAGTTCAAACTTTCATCTTAAATGTTGCAGTAATGCAATTAGAACTTCATGTTGCTCTCTATGACATCCCAAAAGGTGTCACCGTGTGCATTTCAAAAATTTGAGAAAAAATTCAATTATTAATAATAATAAAAAATATTATTGGGCGCTCCTAATAGTCAAGATCGCTAAGAGAGTAGAGCCGTGGCGATCTCGGACGGAAGGATCGCGGGTTCGAGTCCCGCCTCGGGCATGGGTGTGTTTGTGTATGTCTATGTGTGTGTGTGTGTGTCGTCCTTCACCCATCATCATCATCATCATCATCATTCCATCTTCCATACCCCCAGGGCTAACAACCCTTGGGAATAAAAATCGGATTCAGCTAAATGCTGATCCCTTGATAAAATTACATGCACCTACTACCGAGATAATGACACTGATCTCCGGTACGTGCAGAGTGCATGCAAGCTTGGTCCAAGACAGCCAATTCGCGGGCAAAGAAATTATTATTAAAGGTTAATGTAGAGTTTGATTTCGTCCATTTTTTGACAGGTTTCCTCAGTCTCAAGCAATGAAGTTACACTTGTGAGCTTTGATTGATTTGATGTGCCCAGGATTGGTAGGCCTAATTATACTCTGGTGGAATCTTTTATGTACGAACGTGATGTGAAAACGAACTTGAAAATGACCATTGACCAGTACTAAGTCATTTCGTCTCACTATATTTTAAGGAAAACTATAATTGAAGTATTAATAAAATTTATATTTATTGCTATCATTTTGCAGATTACATACAGTTTCACGGAAGGGGATTCAACGCTGAACAGTATTCCTAGTATCACAGACAACATAGCAACTGGCGCTGCTCCAACGCCCAATGCAGCCGTTTCAACGCCTTCTTTCGTTACGGGCCAAACAACGCTAACGAAAAACCAGGAAAAGAAATCTGAGCACAGAAGAGGCGGAATCGCGACCCCTACAAGTGCTACTGTCGCAAAGCAATTCACCTACCAATCAAACTCATCTCACGATCATAGCGGGAAAACAAAGAGCTCAAGCAATGTAGCAAAGAAAAGTGCCAGGCTGAAAAAAGAACTAGCAGAAAAAACGAAGACATATACAGTAAGACAACCCAATATGTCTGAAAGAAACGGGAAATATAAGATTGGCCGTGAAATTAATTCGAGTAACACAGATACGATAACACACGCTAACCAAGTAACGTCCTGTCTCACATCGCAATTAGTCACGCGAATTGAAGACATTGAATACAAGACGATGTTTGAAAGAAAAAGCAAGAGATTGGAATCGTCGGCAGGGACTCTTACAGCAGTACAGAAACCCAAATTGAAAAGGCCCACAAGTCTATGTTCTGATGGGAGTTGCAACGAAATAGATACATCAGATTTTTCGTCTGATAATGAAGGTGAAGCTATTAGAAAGAGTTCCGCATTAAAAGGAGACGCAGTTAAAGTTGATCGCAGATTATTAGACGAGACGAAGGATATCAACCTCTGGGCAGAAGCGAGCAGAAATTGGTCTAAGAAGTTGTCACGTGTTCATGAACTTGAAGAAACAGGGTTACATTTAGATGTGAATGTACCCACTGAGCAGGATATTACCAAATACACAGACACCTGTGAAGATAACATATATCATTTGAAAAGCGTGGAAACTTCGACAAATATAATAAGTACTTTGAGAAGTGATGAGCCTTCTGAAGTTGATGATAGGCAAACAATTTTTAAACATGTGAAAACAGAACTAACTCAACCAAACAAGGCTGTTATTACTTCAAAAAGCATACCATCCGATGGAGATTGTGAAAGTGTTAAAAAAGATTTATCGCTTTTGTCGAAGGCTGAACGATATTCTGTAAGGATGCCACTAACGGAGCAAGTTTCTAACGCCCGACCGTCTTCTAGTGATTCTGTCTATTTATCGTCAATAGCATCACGGATTGAACTAAATGGGCTACACAACGCACGCAAGGTGGTACACAATGGACGTATTTATGCTGAAAATTTACTCCCACCTCCGGACGTGTGTCAAGAACACAAATATAATTCGAAGAAAGTTCAAAGATTACTAGCTAACAATCAACTGTCTCAATACGATAAAAGTGAGACTGTTGGTTTGCAATACAATGTACATAAACAAGAAAAAGATCTATTGAAGCGCTTTCAAGATGATATAGCCTCACAATCTCTACAGATATTAAACTGTTCTTCGGATATTTCCTTTAAACAGGAAATGACTGGCCAACACGTTCAGAAGATAGAAAAATATATTCAACGAAAAACAACGTGCCCTTGCAATTCTAACGTTAAAATAGAATTTAGCACACCGATGGTAACTGCTGAAAATTCACCCACATTAACTGAAAACAGTGTCATCCTTACAAATAATTCTTTTTTCACGGAACAATCTACATCTTCAGAAGAGTCGGGACAAGAAGAAATGAACCTTCGCAGTTCTGTAAAAAACAGCTCACCCATGATAACTGATAAAAACTCACTCGCAACTGGGAACTGTATCAGCTATTCAGACTGTAGTTACGTCAGTACAAGTTCATTTGCAATGGAAGCCGATGCCAAATATACGTCCTCTGATGTACAAAAAGAAACGGAATCATCAGAGGACTCTGATCCAACAGGCAATACAGTTCTGCATTCCAAATCTGAAAGTAGCAACGAGAAAGAACCCATGGAAAATGATCTGCGAACTGAGGACGAAAATATAATGCAGAGATGCATCTTCATTGACATTAAAAAAGCTGCTAGTGAAGAACAGGTATCAGAAACATCACATTCTGACTTCACTTCTACTCCTGATACATCATCCGACAATATTGAAGATAAGACTCGAGATGCATCATCTTCTAATTCATTTGGTTATCAGATCGCAGACGATGCGAACAGTGTAAGTTTCATACAATTATGTTATTAGATTCACCAATTGTCAGTTTGATCTCCAAAGTACGGGAGGTACCTCAGACAGTGGTAAATAACATGGTGGTTTTGCACAGCGCGAAAAAAGAAGTTGGACTCTTCGTATTACTTCAATTAAATTTTGTTTTGTGAGTTCAAACGCTCCACAAAACTTAATACAATTTATAATTTTCGGAAGAACATACCTATTCTTGGTGATATTTTCATTGACCACTAAGTATTCGACCTATGAACAGAATTTAGTTGTGACTGTTCGTTAACTTTCTCAGGAAGAGATAAATGAACTTGATTATTCAAATGTGTATTAGAATTCTCATGTATTTTTTACATTTTCGCGGAGAGATGCACCAGACCATTCACCTCTGTCTTTGACCACGCACTTTCCTCTCCAAAAAGAACGCGTGGCAAACAGAAAAGAGTATCCAATTGATCACATCCGCATATCCACGTGTTTCTTTCATTTGTCTTTTCCGAAACACCTTGTAAACGTTTTGCCTCGGCTGCTGCCTAAAACTTAGTGCTTCAATTCCGGTAGGAGTCTACATTATTATTTTACTCGTACCTTATCATAGGTAATATCACGAGTGCTTTGAAAATTGTCGATAAAGGAGGGAGGGGATTTATCTGAGAATTTCCAAAGCACGAGTGGTATTTAATAGGACTATTTCACGAAAGAAATTATGTCCCACAGAGTTGCAAAACGCGCCAAATATTGAAACTAACTGAAAGCTATGTTAAAACCAATGAGGTTATGTTCCAGTACATACGCGGTTTATTGGACATCGACATAGCGATACCACCTCCTAAGATAGATGAGGCACAGTTCATGACTGGCCAGTAGGAAGAAGCGGTAAGAAAAATCGGATAGAAAAAGTGATAAACTTTTTGAGATTCACCGCCCTGATTTGGGATTTTTGTATGTATAGTTAAACACTGGTGTTTTTCACGAGTGGAATAGTCCTCATTAATAAGTGAAAAAAATGGCTGTTCAATAAGTCGATTCGCAGATTTCATTTTAGACCGAGTATGATCGCCCCAATTTGAGTAGTTAATAAGGCACCGTCGCACACGCTGATTACTATGTCTTATCAAAGCACGATTCATTACACACAAGACGAAACAACACCGAAACACACTACATCAAGCAACTGTTAAGAAACCTATGCGAGACTACTCTGCAACTGCACTTTGGAAGGGCAGTTGCACCATGCGATTCGGCATTATTCGTGAAGCACACGGGGCTCCTCGGAACAGCATGGTCTCTTACCCACGAGCGAAGAACTGCCCAGTAACTGAGAATGACAGGAATGCTAAATGTTTAAGCCAGTGTTGTCAAGGTCGATGCCACGAGCATGAGTGCCACGACGAAATCGCCCCTCCACGCAGTTCATTACCCCGCCATCACAGACAACGCCATCCCTATTGTAAAACGGCGGGGTTACTAATAGTTTCCTTTCCCGACGCTAGTTGCGCAGAGAAGATCGTGGCATTGCTCGATCTCACAACGCGTGCCACTGCCACCAGTAGCAGACCTTGACACCACTGGTTTAGGAGCTTCAAATTGCAGCTCACGGAACCTTCGGAGAGCGCTGCGCGCCCAATTGGGTTCGCGAACGCAACGAGAGTAAACACAGACTACGTGACATCCAAGAAATATCTATCTAGAGCAAAGTTTCTACTAAAATATTTTAGAGATATAGAATACGTGGGGGTTCTGCAGTTCTGCAGCTCTCATTGCAGTGCCACCCCTGACGTCAGGTACAAAAAACACTGAGCAGTTACAACACGGACAATATAATCGACGAAAAATTGTTCCAAAGGAATGAACAACCCCTTAATTCAAAGATTTCAGTGGTCTCTGATATCGAACTCAAATTCAAATATTCATCTAGCTTTTGGCAAATTACTGATTAATCTTACCATGCACTTTAGTTGGATTTAACAACGAAGAATAAATAACACTATTAATTACAAAATAAAACATTTCATTTTGGTCATTCCCTTGCGTCTCCTCTTTTAAAAATCAAGGATGATCGTATGTCTTAGAGGCTATAATTGTTTCTTAGTTATCATACGGAACAGATAATTATATACGAAATCACATAAAAATAACCTAAAACAAGTTTAAAGACAAAACCTCCACCCAATAATCATATTCTTTTAGTTTAAGTACCAGAAAACGGCGAATAAAATGAAAAAGTCGTAAGTTTCTCAGTACATGTGTACTCATTTTAGATGGACATTGCCTAGAGCAATGGATAACCATTGCAACCTTTCCAGTTGTTTTAAAATAAACTTTTTAAAAGGACATTAGTTAATCCTTTGAGGCCTACGGGTACATTTAAGAGCCAAAAAAAATTCTCGAAACTACCGATCTGCATACGGCCGCTGAATTTCTTCTCTAGACAGCGGCTCATCTCGACCTACCTATCTAGCTAGTGTCGAAAATCCTGTCGATGTCGGAACTCGAAGCTTCGAACCTCCCGGTCAGAGGGGCTCTTGTGACATGAGTTGATGCCCTATGTCACATAAATTGGCTGCAATCTCGAGATATCAGTTTGTTTCCTGGATTGACAACATCGTTCGCTTGTGTTTAGTTGTTTTTAGATTTATGATTCTAATCACCACAAACTTAAATGTAATTTCGTTTACTTTTCTTCATTTTGGTTTTGAGGGTGTGGTAAATCTATTAATTTACATTCTTTTAAAATTTAATTTATTTTTCTTTGCGAACTTAATTTAGAATATATGAACCACTAACTGTAAAGTGCAAGAGTAGTGAAGTACTCCATAGTTAGGAAAAGAAATGGTTTTAAACGCTTATAACTATTTAACTAAATTATATATTCGAACAATTCGTAATCAATGTTTATCGGGAGATAACTGCCCTACCGGCGCGATGCAGCTCGGTTTCCCGTGAATCAAATCAGTTTGTTTCCGTGGGCCCAACTTATTTTGTCGTCAAAGTAATTTTAAATATTTTGTCCGGTAACCAAAAATTATTATTTCTCTACTGTTAAAAAGGGAACAAGACTTTTGTCTTTTTGCAATTGCATGTAGTTGGCTTGATTTTTGGATATTGTACTGAAATAGTAGTGCACTTTAAATTAATGTATCTTTCTGATTTCTTATGACATTTCGAAACACAAAGGACGTGAGAAGCGTAACAGAAACGTTTCCTGTGCATCGGAGTCTCATGAGAATATTTTTAGATTTAAGGAAAAGGAAGAAACTACGCTTTCATAAAATTGGAAAGATTTCAGACAAATTAATTTAGCGCTACACTAGCGCTTCGCGCCATTGCAGGATTCGTCGACACCATCGAGCGTGTAACTTTCGATTGACACAGTTCAGCAGAAAAGCGCCACGTTTGGCATCACAGTTGCAATAAGACACCGTTCTTCATTCTTACCCTGGGACGCGCTAAATGTTTTAATATTTTTATTAGACCCTGTACTGTGAAAAGTTTGTTTCTAACCGAAAAGTGAAAGGTATTAATTAATTAATTAATTAATCTATAGTATATTGAGACTACATTTTCAGCGCTTAGTATTTTTGAAATAATTGTATTTTGATTATTCGAGCAAGTGTTCGACCATGACCATTTCGTCTGTCCAAATTAGTCATTTAATGTGGGTTCTTGGCGCCCCGCCTACCCTCCGACGATTTTGAAATAATTGAATTTTGATTATTCGAGCAAGTGTTCGACCATGACCATTTCGTCTTTCCAATTTAGCCATTTAATGTGGGTTCTTGGCGCCCCGCCTACCCTCCGACGATTTTGAAATAATTGAATTTTGATTATTCGAGCAAGTGTTCGACCATGACCATTTCGTCTTTCCAATTTAGCCATTTAATGTGGGTTCTTGGCGCCCCGCCTACCCTCCGACGATTTTGAAATAATTGAATTTTGATTATTCGAGCAAGTGTTCGACCATGACCATTTCGTCTGTCCAAATTAGTCATTTAATGTGGGTTCTTGGCGCCCCGCCTACCCTCCGACGATTTTGAAATAATTGAATTTTGATTATTCGAGCAAGTGTTCGACCACGACCATTTCGTCTGTACAAATTTGCCATTTAATATGGGTTCTTGGCGCCCCGCCTACCCTCCGACGCAAATGATGCCCTGCCGACACATAGGCTGATAGCGGCGGCGCGGCGCACGAGTAGCAGCCGCCGGGCTGGTGAAGCGCGGCCGCTACTTCCGCGCTTCGACAGGCAGTAACGTCATGAGAGGTTTCGATACTAAAACACTAACTTGCAATGCTTCAAAGCACTTAAAAATTCGTACGTAAGAGTTTCAAAATGCTGAACAAGCTGGTAAAATTCCATGTCATCCCGAGTATCCAGGAAGGTGAGTGTTGCGTGTAGAGCAATTTGCAATAAGCCAGTGCTCGGCGCAGGAGGAGGGGCAGAGTGGTCGGGGCGCGCTGCTGCTGGCGTGCCCCAAGGCGGGGCTCCTGGTCGCCGGCGCCCGCGCGCACTTTGTCTCCCTCATGCCCGACGGCACGCTCGTCTCCGTCGCCAAGACGCAGCCGCGCTCCACTCACAGGGTAACAACAACAACAATAATAATAATATTTTATTTTTCATTATTATTATTATTCTAATAATATAATACTCATTATAATTATTAATACACATTTTCGATTTTCTGGAGAAATAATAATACCATGACATGGCATTATTTGCTACTCATAATAATATCAAAATTGCACGTAATACACTTCAAAATTCTATTGAAAAATATACAAAATGGACTCAACTCTGGAGAATACTGATAAATCCGAATAAAACTCAAGCAAAAAGTTTTACTCTTTGTAGGCAAACCAAACCTCCTTCCCAAATTATCAACAATATCAATATTCATTAGCTTGAAAATAATATACCTGTAAAATATTTAGGATTACATTTTAGACCAACGTCTCACTTGGAAATCACATATTCACATTATCACTAACAAAACCTATTCCAAAATTTCAAAATTAAACCCTATCTTTAACGACAATTCAAAATTAAGAAGAGAGTGCGGAATTTCAATTTTTAAATCCATTATTCGCTCTTCTCTTACATACGCTCGTATTTGGTGTAACGCTTCATCTACAAACATCAAGAAAATTCAAATTATTTAAAATAAATTCCTAAGAAAAATCCAGTAGATTGGTTCATTTTGAATAAAAAAAATCCATAGAGAATCAATTTGACTCTATTAAAACCTTTATAATTAAACAAACTCAAAATTTCTTTACACTAGGTCAAAATTATTCTGCTCTTCGCATTCGTTGACACGTTCCCAAAGACATTTTTCGCCCTCCCTAAATATACATATCTTTATTCAGTTTAATTCAATTTTTCTAAATTTAACCTCCAACTATCCTTTCTAACTTTTATTATATCCCTTACTTATTTCAATTAGTTTATTTTTCATGTATTGACTTATTTACCATACTCATTCTCAAAATTGGAAAACACATAATTTACCAAATGTTAAAGCTCTGGTATCTTTCCAAAATGTTATATGTACATTTTTCTTTTCAAATTTCTGAAAAATTATATTGCTATTGAACAGAATAAATTATTAAGAAAATTATGAGAGTCTAAGTTTACAGTAAGGAATATAGATGAGTAATAAAAGGTGTGTAAATAAGAGCAATCTAAAGGAAAGTGCAAGCAAAGTAATTGATAAGGTGGTAATTGATAAGCTGGAAACATCATTCTTAGCAAGTTTTATCTTAAAGAAGAATCAAAAGAAGAATTTATATGAAGCAGAGAAGGTTGATAGCATAGTTAGAGAAAAGGAGGGTAAAGATACTGACAAAGTTAATAAAAGTAATGAAGTCAGAATCGGCAGTACAAGGATGGAAGGCTTAGTGAAGTCGGATAGGATGCGCAAGAGTCCACCCATCTCTTTCTATCACGTCTCTTTCTCAACTTCACCCGCCACTGATATCAGCATTGTTGTAGATTGCTATAGAGCTTCGCCGTGCCAAAATGCCCTAATAGTATGCCCTACAAAATACCCTACGTAACCCTTATTTTGCCTGCAGAGGAGGCGTTCCACAAGGGCCATTGCGGGGGCTCGCGGGCGGCGGGGCCGTGGCCGCGGACGCTCATTGGCGGCGACGGTGGCGGTGGTGGCGGCGATGAAGGCGGAGGTAGAGATCCTCATGATTCGATGAATGCATGTGAAAATGGGCGTTCTGTCTGAAGCCGACATTTTATGCCAAAGTTCTCATAGTAAAATGTCCATGTGCATGGAAAGTTTAAGCGCTTTATAAGTTTCGCTTGGTAGTACTTGTGAGAAACAATTGTATAAAATGGTCATTACGGTATTAATTATAATTTATAGTAAATTTTTGGTACGTATGCGTAGTTTATATTTTCTCAAACAAAACTTTTGGCAAGTTTTGTAATGAAATTGTTGCCAAGGAAACATAGAGACCCATACCTGTGTTTGCATTTAAAATTCTCAATCTTCGATTTCAATAAGTTACGTCATTAGTAAATTAATTTGAGATTTACGTTGCCAAGACAACATAATTATGATGATTTAGCTGAAAATGGATACAGTGTGGCAGTGAGAACAGAGGGACATTTAGTATAGCGAAAAATTAGGGTTTGATGGGTAGTAAATAATATGGATCTTTTAGACATTTGTGTCTATTCTTTGATTTCTGTGTTGCTGTTTCAAAACACCTGCTGTGTTTCTGTTAAAAATAGTTCGTTGTTAATAAAAGTAATTTTTTTACTTTAGATATGGGGCTGTTCTTTCGGTAAGAATGAAGTATTATGTAACCTAAAGGTCGTAATTTCAAGAGATATTGATGATTTGAATTTAAAGATTATGACCAGTTATGAGATTTGAAACCTGAAAATCAATTTGAAAATTATATCTATGTCTGGGAACCGCTAGAGAGTAATAATGAAGGAACATTAAGACAACTCACGTGCTCCCTATTCATATATTTTTCATTCGGATTACTTATGATTCGTTTCTTAAACCAGGTTTACAATATTCATAAATTATAAAACGTATTTTTAAAATATATAATGTATGAGTGATTAATTCAAGTTTCAGAAATTACTTATCATTAAATATTTATTTTTTGGTTGAACTCAAACAATTCCAAGAAAAAACAAATAGAAAGATGTTCGGAGTCTTCAATGAATGAAGCTGTAAAATTGGTAGAAAATCACATGAGCATTAGAAATGCAGTCAAATAACCTCTGAAATGTATCAGAGGCAACCACTCCAACAAGTTTAAAACTTGAAAGTAAAACAATCAGAGACATGGTTTATCTGAGGGGCTGGCATCTGTAAGTCTACATGACCTACAGAATCCGGCCCCTCAGATTCACAAACAAAATCTACAGAAAAATCATGTGTCTAGAAGTAATAATGCAAGGTTTCCCCAAAGGCTAAAGAAAGGAAAACTGTCAGTAACCAAAGGCGTAGAAGAAGAACAATGATTGTGACAAACACGCCAGAAAGAATCTTCAAGCTAAAAGAAAAGGAAGGACATGAAAGGATCTAAACAAAAATGCTTTGTTTCAAGATGACAGTGAAAGTAAAGTGATTTCGCGAGATTCATCAGATGATTATGATCTGCCCCATTTAGTTCCTGAATCTGAGTACATTGATGTCAACAACAAGAAGAAACCACCGATCATAGATGATAATGTTTTATAGGAGTTCAAGACAAAAAATAAGATACATTATGTAGGGAAAATTCTGTCTGCAAATGAGTCACTTGAATATAAAGTTAGGTTTTATAGAAAAAACGTGAATCCAGAGAACACATTTGTTATGCCTGTGGTTCCTGACATTTCTTTCATCGATAAGGAATGGAATAAGGCAAAAATAAAATTAATTCAAACGAGTGAACAATAATAAATGTGGTTATATTTGATCAGCAGTATTATTTTCCTTCGATATAAAATGCGCTTTCGCGATAGTCAAATCACAGAGGGCTTGTGACCGGCAAAGGTAGCTCAGGAAATCAACTGATGTCACTGCAGTGGCTTTGACCGAGAGGTCTTGGGGTTCACGTCACGACGGTGGCAGGATTTTCGACACCAATTAGATAGCACCGAAATCAGCCGCTGTCTGGAGAAGACTTCTAGCGGCCGTAGCAGTAGTTTTCCGTGGTTTCTCCCATCAACACCAGGCGAATGCCGGAGCAGTACCCTTACAAACGGGCCACGGACCGCGCGCGATGTTTCCTTCCTCCTTCTTGACCTAACCTCACCCTACTTATATTCTCACCGCTACTTACACTTTTAAGCACAACACTACCGCACATGTCGGGAAACCAGTCGGGAGCTTAGATCTTGTTCCGGTTGTGGCGGTGCTCCGGTGGTGGGAGATACCTAGAAAAAATCCTCGCAAACCGACGTACGTCGGCGCCTGATCTCGCCACTCAGTGAGGGAAGATCATAGCCACATTCCGTCATTAAAACATACACTACACTTACGGACTATATTGAAAATTTTCTAACTGTGCCCCTCAAGGCCCGTCTTCACGAGGAAATATGTCACGGTATTTCGCGATGTTCAGAGTCGTGCCACCAGATATCGCATGATCGCGTTCGTATCAAGCTTGCGATCATGTGACTTGTAGCGGCATGAAGTATATTATATTATTATATTACCAATATTATATATTACCAATATTCCATCGTGGCCGTAGGGGCATGAGGGGCAGAGCTAGAAAAATCGCACTGTAATGACCTTGGCGGTTGACGTTCCTGGAATCATTTATCAATCAATTGTAGGCGGCAGTGGAGTCGGAGGCGGCGGCGGCGAGCGCCATGGAGGCGTCGGCGAAGCACATGCTGGCGGCGGCGCTGGAGGCGGCGAGGGCGGCGGAGGCGTCGCGACGCCGCCGCCGGCTGAGGGCGCGCGCGCCCGCCCCGCCCCCCGGCGCCGCCCCCGGCCACGCCCCTGCGGACTCCGCCTGCTGCGACCGACGCGGGAGCGCGCTCGGGGGCTGGGCCGCCACGCTGGTCAGTGGTTGAGCGTGCTTTGGTTTGTGTTCTAGGGGGGGGGGGTGGCCGAGGATTTGGGTTGAATTGATTGAGTATAATCAGTTGATTTATTGAAAAAATTATTTCGGGTTTCCGGACGCGTCAACTGCTAGACCAGTAAGAGAAGTTTTTAACACTTGAGGTGGCGGTGATACTCCCCCTCCTGATGAAGAGATCCGGCGCCGACCTACATGTCGACTAGCAGTATTTTCTCCCACCAGCCAGACTTAGCTCCAGGCGGGACAGGTTCTAAGCTCTCGACTGGTCTCCAGACGTATATGTTATTGTGGGTGGGAGTAAAGGGCGAGGATAGGACAAGCACGAGGAAGGAAAGATCGCGCGCGGTCTGTGGCCCGTTTCTTAGGGTACTGCGTCGGCATTCGCTTGGTGTTGGAATGGAGAAACCGCGGAAAACTACCGAGCAGAGCAGCTGGCCGCTAGAATTCTCCTCCAGACAGCGGGTGAATTCGACCTAGCTTTGTAGCAAAAGTCGAAAATCCTGCCACCGCCGGAATTCGATCCATAGGACCTGCCTATCAGAGGCATTACAGTGACATCAGTTGATGTCCTGTGCCACCAAAGCCGGTACAGGGACCTGGGAATTTCAGAGGTACCTTAGTACGATGGGAGTGGTTTTTTCGTATTTGGTATAAAAAATTTCATTAATGTTTAGAGGGGGAAGATATTCCGTAAGGTGCCTGGGTGTAGTCTCGAGAGAGGCAATTACCATTTGAACAACTGTGATCTTTCTTTTTGAGAGTATTCTCAGCTCTCTACGAAGATAGGCGTCGACGCATTAAAATACATATCTTTAATTTTACAATATTTCAAGTTTTAATTAAAATGTAACTTGTGCTAAATAATTCACGAATGAAGTACAAAACGTATAGAGATAAGAATTGGACACAACTATGAGAAAATATTCCTTTCGCATTTGTGGAAAATCCTCACTATTCTGTGTTCTAGATTCCTCAACTTAATTCAGAATTCTGTGGTCATTGGGTAAAAGTTAAGTCAATTTTTGTCAAAATTGGGTTAAGTACTGAAACTACAAGTTAAGTATCTATATTTCATTTTAGTAAAACGACCGACTTCAAATGTTGACTCCGTAACGACAAAAAAGCGTTAGGAAATTGCGTTGAGCATAGGAAAACGCGTTGGCTCAATAATATTTAATCCTTGTTTTCTCCAAACGAAGTCTTTTGACTTAAGAACTTATGCGCCGTGACCATAGAATTAGTGTAACTCATATTTTGAAACAATTTAAGTGACATCATGTGAAGATCTCATATTTACTCGTAAAATAGATTTTTTTAAAGAAACAAGTAAAAACGATCGGGGAATATCAATTTTGAAGAAAATCGGCTGAACGGTTTAGGCGCTAGCGTTGACCACAGACGGACAGACGGACGTTTTGCCGTCAATCGATTTTGCAGTATCAAGAAGCAACAAATCATGGATTTTGACTACACCAAGAGATAGAGGATTTTTTTTCTAAATTTAGCAACAGGTTTTATCCACTTTTTCATTACCTGACCCCTGCTATAAGAGTTTTTCTGGCAAAAATTCCCCGTTTTCCGGCGCACGATTACGTATCTTTCTCTTCTTACGAAGTATTCGTCAGGCGAAAAAGTAAAAACGATCATCTGATTATCGCGACTGTACTGTATATTTCAACCGGGCAGTAACGGAGAACATGAGTGACTGTACGCGAGTGGCGTGTGTGCGCAGAAGTGGCTGTGCGGCGGCGGCAGCGAGGCAGAGGCGGAGGCGGCGGGGACGCGTGCGGCGGGCGCAGGGGCGGGCGGCGTGCTGGCGGGCGCGTTCTGCGTGCCGTGCGCTGCGTGCGGGGCGTGCGCCCGCTGCGGCGCGTGTATGGCGTGCGGGGCCGTGCGTCGCCCTTCTCAATAAACGCCTCACTCACCGTGGACCCTTCTTTTTACTGTACACTGCGATTTCCCTAACTTTGCCCCCTCAAGGCCACTCAAGGCCCACCTTCGCGATGGAATATCACACGGCATTTCGCGTCTTCCTCGGTCTTGCCGGTAGAAGCCGCATGATCGCAAGCACTGCTTGATACGGTCGCGATCGTGCGAAATATAGCGAAACGGCTGAGAAAGATGAGAAATATCGTGACATATTCCATCGCGAAGATCGGATGTGAGTGGCCTTGAGAGGCAAAGTTAGAAAAATCGCAGTATAATGTTGCTATTTACGTGGGAATATCAAGAGCATGAAGTCCCAAAATACGCAAATTGTCTGGGGAGGGGGTTGCACATTAGCTTGAATTGTATGCAAGACGATGAACGGTTTATTTCGGATGACGTCCGGTCAATTTGCGTCCGGTCGAGTTGCGAGTATCATTAATTTTAACAATGATTGTTAATGTAATTATTTACCTTAAATAGTAAAAGTAAAAGTTAGATCCTGTAAAAAGTATTGTACCACAGCTTCTGGGTCGATGGCCCCCATCTCGATCAGGTTTTTCGTCCAGTTTCCCTGATCCTTTGAGTTTCCCTGATCCTTTGAGCTTTGAGCCCCTTGTTTTGCTTCTGGACATAAATGTAACTTCATTATTTGTGCACGTCTTCTGAATTTCAGTGGGAAATATAGTTATTCAAATTATCGTTTTCCATATTGTCGCGGAAAAAAGTATGTGAAGAACATGATGAGGGTAAAAGGCACAAATGTATAGCTAACTTACCTTTGAAAATAGATTTTATTATATACGAGCGATGTTTTTCAACAAAACATGTAAAAAACGCTCTTTTTTCTGTATTCAAAATTCGACTAGAATATGGTTTAGGATAGATTTCACAGAATGATGAAAACGTGCACAAATTTCACTTCTCCCCATAGCTCGTCACACACAGTTTTTTAAAGTGTTTTTGACGTAAGTAAATAAATAAATAGGATTACGTACCTTTCCCACATTGTCAGTCGTGAAAAGAGTGTATTTTATATGTTACACCTTCAATGCAACAAGTATACTGTATATATGTTGAAATATGCTCTAAAAATGGAACTCGTTTTTATTTGAGACACAATACTTTGTTCCTAAGCTATTTTACTCGCCCAAATATTCTAATACAAATACGTTCCAAAATCGAACATTTGTATCATGTGACGATTCCAGTCGTTGAGAATAATTACGTATTGACCCGTGTGTACGAGGGTAACATCCCCCTCTCATTATTAGCATCCTTCTATACCTCGGACACCACTTCGGCCCGCCTGAAAATTAAAATCCTATCAGTAGCCTGCTATTCAAATCATCGGGATTACCGGTTGGGCCAATCAATTGCGCCCTCGGATCAAAAAGCCCGTCGGAAATAATGGAATTCTGCTACATCGAGCTACCAATTAATATTGTTCGTATCTACATAACATTTCGACGAATCGGTAACCGAATGGAATATGAATATACATGTTGTACCGAGATTCGAACAATTCTATGACTCGTCCAATTTGGGGTAAATTTTATTAACTTTAATAATATTAGTTAATTAATTTCCTACCCACTAAAATTAAATATCTATAAAATGGAAATAATGTTAGCGACAAAATCACTTTCCGACAAACATTCCATTGACTTTCAAAACATCAGGTTTTTTGAATAAGAGATTAACATCAAGAGAAGCTGAAGAGGAACTCAAGCAATTGAAGCATATTGGATTTGTGAAGGTCAAGTCTGATTAATTAGTTACAATGAATTTTATATGTAATATAGTGTTAGCGTATTAAAATTAAATTAAGTGAACTCCGTGTTCTGACCGGGAGCAAATCTGATAACTCTCTGAAAGCAGTAGAAGTAAGTTTGTTGAAGTAAGAACATGTTCAATATGTCTGTGTTTTATGTAACATGAGCGATGATTTGTAGGAAAGCTTTTGCAAATAGTAGTATTGTGCAAAACGTAGCCGTTTTGCAGACATATTGTAAATACATAATGCCATTTTTTCTATCTTTTTGAGTGGGAGTGCCTTCCGTAATATTATTTTCAGGAATCATGTTTTGTGAATAAGAGCTCCGATTCCGTCTGCAGCAGGTCTCAACGTTGTCATTTCAAGAATCGGGAGTCACAGGCAAGAAGTGCCTTGGAGATGACGATGACACGGACTTATTCGCTTCACTGGGTGGACGAATTAAGAGCGATCTCGGAAGTTCTTCTCCTCTCAGAGTTTCGTAGGTCTATTTAAATGTAAATCTCCTGGTCCGTAACTTGTCTCTTCCTTTAAAGGGAATTTGAGCAGTCGATTACACTTTAATCTTCTTGAACGCTGGTTTAGTATTCGGCAGTTTGGTTAATTTTGTTATTTTCTGTGAACTAAGGACATCGGATGATTGCGATGGAATAAAGACTTCGTTTTAGAACGTACGAGATGGCAGGGATTTGGTGATAGAACCTGTTACTGGAAGTCGGCATAGTTCATTGCGAAGAGTGCATTAAGAAGATGTATTTCTGACACAAAATAACATTTTATATATTTTATAAACTTGTTCTTTGTTTATGAAATTACAGATTACATTAACCATAGCGAATAAAAAAGTATTTTTGTCGCATCACACAGTATATTAATTGCGAAAACATGTTGTTTGATATTTTTAAATAGTTTATTCTTGTAATATTTATTCGCAAATAATAATAATAATAATAATAATAATGAGAGCTGAGTGTAGTTGTTACTGAAAAATAAGTTTTTAAAGGATGTCTCTCTTCTAGTTTTAATTTGTCTTTTTTTGGATAAATGTTTCCTAAGCTTGGTGAGGAAAGTTTAGCTTTCGGTCCATTTCAGTGTTCAAGAACGTGTATGAGACTTCAGTGATACTTATTAAAACCTACCATCTACAAAACATACAACTTTCCAGACCATACCCTAAAATTAGAGTTAGGACTCAAAAGAAGTAAGAAAAATGCCATGGGAGAATGCAAGAAAGAAGAGAAGAAAAAACAGGAAGTTGAAATTAACATTGATAGAAAAGGCACATTTGAAATAATAAAACAATGACTCAACCAACCACTGGAATATCGCAATTTATTCACAAGTAAGTCACTTTTATAAATGAATGTGTTATTTTTAATCCCTAAATTTCGACTCTTACACTGAAATTGCCATTTATTCTTGGATCTGTTGGACGAGGACAGAAACAAACCTCACCTTGTGGTAGGGGAAACGAGAAATCTGTGCGAGAATTCATGGATTAGACAGACTATGTAGCAGAAAGTAAATGAAAAAGAAACGATGTTCTGGGGACAGACATTTAAGCCCGTCGTGTACCCTTACAATTTGTGGTAGATTTCTATTAATGTATTAATTTGTATCTTCATTAATAGCACTTGCAAAAAGATGCATTCCTGTACCACACAAAGTTAAGTAATATATTGTAGTTTTAAGGCATTATAATGCTTGAAATAAACGGCAGAGAATGTCAAATTAGAGGCGATTTCATCATTTACGGATCGTTTTGGTAATTTGTTTCTCGCGAGCTGGAAATATTCAGATAATCGATTTGGGGTTGATATATGAAAATGAATTACTGGTAATAACAAAATGGAAAGATAAACTTCCAAAAGGTTTTTGGTCTCGTTGCAATTTAGAACAATTATCTTCAATTAAACTGAATCGAACACTTTATTTTCTCCAAACAAACACACGCACACACCTGTTGTCTTTCAACACCGACAATTTAAAATTCTCACCGAATAAATTTCTTTCTGCAGATGACACTGACAATTAATTGCAGCTAAATATTATGTAAAATATTAATGTTTCTTACTACTGTTTTTGGTTTGTAGACGAAATGCTAATCACTTTTTAGGTGTTAGATGAAGGCCTTTAAAAATAATATTTTGTTTTGATACCTCCAATACTTCTACAATTTGTGTTGAAGTTACAATAATCGTAAGATGACAATCAATAAAGAGCTTAGGCCAACAGTTTAAATATGTGGGAAAATTATAAGCAAAAATTTATGTACTTGGCGCAATATCCCGTGAACGACATCAGACCTACTGGCGACGTCCCTGCTTCGCAGCTACGGTTTAAGGAAGTACGTGTGGTTAGCACGTAGACATCCCCACGCCGTATTCTGGTCTTCTCAACCTGAGAAGTGAATTTTCTGATCGTCACACAGCAACATGTACTGGGACATTGCAAGGATAACGCACACTATAGTCTTGCCTCGACCGGGAATCAAACACGGGGCTGCGTACTGGAAAGCGAGCAGGCTGACCAAGAGCTGCCACGAGGCTCATAAGCAAAAATAAGTCTCTAAAATAATTTGTTCCGTGTTTCGAGATAGCGATGGGAGGCAAGGTGAAGGCCAGGGTGAGGAGAGAAGGTGTGAGAAACTTGTGAGTTCGTTGATTGAGTAGTGATACGGGATGCCCCAACTGATAAGGTCATTAGCCAGCAAGTGTAGTAAATGTTTTATCTCTGGAAGTGACGGTGATCGCGAGATCTGGCGCCAACCTATACGGTGGTCGTCGGTGTTTCCCCTACCAGGTATCTCCCAACAGCGGGGAACCGCCCTCAACTGGGACATGCTTTAAGTTCTCGACTGGTCTCCCAATATATGCGGTAGTGTAATGCATGCGTGTGCAAGTAAGGGGCGAGGTTAGGACAAGGAAAGGGAAGGAAAGATAGCGCACGGTCCGTTGTCCTTTCTGCTCCAGCATTCGCCCGATGTTGATCAAAGAGACCACGCAAAACTATCGATCCGAGCAGCCGGCCGCAAGAATTCTCCTCCAGACAGCGACTGAATTCGACCTAGCTGTCCCACAAGTGCCGAAAATCCTGCCACTGTCGGGGCTGGAATCCTGCGATGTACCTGTCAGAAGCACAAGAGTGACCGAGTGACGTAGTTACCCTGAGGAACCTAAGCCGGTAGGAACGTGCGGGACTGGCAGGGAGGGTTGGACTTGAGGACTGGCCGGGTGAGACGGAGCGTTTGTCTTTAAATGGTATCTGCCACGTATTGTAAGTTGTGTACCAACATCTCAGAAATTATATTGCGTTTTATGCCTTTGAAAAAATCCCCCGCGTCGAGGAAAACCTGCATCTGTATGGGAGGTTTGCAGTAGCGCCAAGGTATTGGGAGCTGATGCCTAAAACCTTGCGTAACGTACAAACATTTGAACCATGTGATGTTGGCTTTTTAGTGCAAATTATTAGAATAAAGATTTTTTCCGTAAATTTAATTAAAAATCGTCGTAGAAATAATAAATAACACTGACAGCACTCCTATTGTTTCTAAAAAAATCTGCTACTTTTTTGTTTGTGTTTCATGAACAACTGATGGTGCTGTTATTGAATTTATTTACTCCATAGTGTGGAGAGTTTGTTTACTCTAAAGAGTGTCGCAGTTACCTCCACTGAACAATTGAGTTCGCTATTCGCGAGTTACGAACATTCACGATTAGAGAAATCCTATTTAACATTCGTTACTTCAACATTCGCGAGTGCGTCTTTTGTTCGTACTACATTTTTTTGAAAGCGAGCACATTTCATTTCCTTTATCAGCGTCATCTGGAAAACAAACTTGACAGACTCCGGAGCACAAAGTATCACTTGCAGCAAAAATTTCAAAGTTGAAATATCAATTCACACTTATAGAATAACACAATAACAAAATAATTCAATTCATTTGCGTCAAATTGGAGGTAAGGATTTTGGCCACATGAAGTGAAAAGCCATTAAGGGTCAGAAAAACTTTCATTATAATGGCTTCATTGAAGAAGAGCTTTGGGAAATCATCAGTGAAGAAAACGTCCTCGAAAGTAATGACGAAGTATCGGAAGAGAAACCGCGTCTTGGAGCAACTTCAATGTCAAAACTGTTAATGGCGTCATGAAACTTCAATAAGCCCTGGTGGAAAGGGCTTTAGAATGTGATACAAACATGGAAATAACTTGGAAATTTTAAAGAGATAAATAACAGCAGCAACTCTTCCATATTTGGACATAAAACAAGGAGGGTGGTGATGAAAAATATCCTATATCCAATCACTTTCAACATTGAAATAAGTTTCAAACATCGTTTTATTTCATTTTGGAATGTAATTGTAAATTCTGTTTCTAGTAGCGCATAATCAGTTTTACTGCAGTTGATTGTCAGATTTTTTTCTTTTTCCGTATCCAGGGACCTAACCCCACCTTTATTCATTAAAATACAGACTCAACATTTACGGATTAACATTTTCGATATTTTTTGTGAACCTAACTCTCGCGAATGTTGAGGGATTACTGTATACGTCTTGTTGTTCGTAAAAAAATTAAAGCATTTTCCCTCACTTCATCTACACCACGTGGATAAAATATAACAAATTTACACGATGAAAAAAATGAAAACCAATGATATTTTGTCACTAGTTTAACAGCCGAATTGACAGCCCGTTAACCAGATGTACAAGGACTCCATTACAGTACATACATCACACATCAGTGGATAATCTTCTCGGTCGAGACCATCCACCGAAGGAATTCCACCTGTCGGCGAATTTCCGTTGCTGTCTGTTTCTTCAAAGGCCTTGCCTGCCCCGAGCAGCGCCGTGTCTTAACCTTTTTGGTACTCTGTAATAGAAGATTTATGTCTTTCCTCTTGGAGTTCAGGACAGGCCTTCAGTAGCGGGGGTGCAGTTCACCCATTCCCAGCGACAGCGCTCTCATTCAATGGCAGTCATCTTAGTCTGTGTATTAACAGCTTTATGTTTTAGTTTGTGTATTAGAAGCTTCCTTCTTTGCAGCCTCTCGCCACAGCAGCCGCCGCACTTCACCCGTCGTCGCGTACTGTGCGGGCGCGTATTCCCGTACTCGTCTCCCGCCTGGACGTCGGCACCAGCCTCCAGCAGCGCGAGTGCGGTGCGCTCGTTCCCGAGGTCGGCGCTCTCGTTTACTGGCGGTCGGGTGTAGCCATAGCAATGGCTTAGTCTCAGTGTGAGAATCTGTGGGTCTAAGCTTGTGTATTAGAAGCTTTCCTCTTCGCAGTCTCCCGCCACAGCAGCCGCCGCACTTCACCCGTCGTCGCGTACTGTGCGGGCGTGTTCCCGTACTCGTCTTCCGCCTGAACGTCGGCGCCAGCCTCCAGCAGCGCGAGTGCGGTGCGCTCGTTGCCGGCGACGGCGCTCTCGTGCAGGGGCGTGCGGCCGCGCTTGTCACGCTCGCCCACGCGCGCCCCGCCGCCCATCAGCGCGCGCACGACGTGTTCGGCCGGCTCGCCGTCGCGCCGCCCGGCCGCCCAGTGCAGCGCCGTGCGCGCGTCCGTGGTGGCCGCGTGCACGTCGGCGCCGTGTTGGAGCAGCAGCAGCGCCGCGGCGGCCGTCCCGCGAAGCGCCGCCAGGTGCAGCGGCGTGCTGCCGCCGAGGCTCGTCGCGCGCGGGTCGGCGCCGTGGTCCAAGAGCACCCGCGTCACTTCTGCGCCGACATCGATATTCTACAGTTGGTGTGAAGGTCTGTTACTGGTGGAAGTGGCACGCCTCGCGGCACCGTGCCATGCCATGAGTTTCTCTGCTCTCCTAGCGTCGGGAGAAGAAACTATTAGTAACCCCGCCATGTCACAATAGTGATGGCGTTGTCTCTTGCGGCGGGGTTATGAACTGCGTGGAGAAGCGATTTCGTCGTGGCACTCGTGCCACGGACTCCCGCTGGTGGCATCGACCTTGACAACACTGGTTTACAGGATGAATCGAAACCAGTGATCTCAACATATAGCTGAATGCACAACTGCAATGCTTTCAAGTGCTGAAATCGTGGCAATTGTTTTTCGTTAGGTTGACTGCAGTGAACTTCTACCTCCAGACTTTGTTACGAGTCTTACAAGGTGTGGCCAATAAAAGACCGGACTGATATTATTGCGCGCAAACCGTCAGCGGATCTAAACGAGTAAGGTTGTGCCATCCAGGGACATATTTGACAAGTAAAACGGCAGCTGTCACGTTTGTGTAGGTTGAGCCGGCAAGAATGAAGGAGTTGGAGGAACAGCATGTGTGCGTGAAATTTTGTTTAAAACTTGGTAAAAGTGATGCAGAAACCTTTGGAATGATTCAACAAGCCTTTGGGGATGAAGCTATGAGTCGAGGCCAGTGTTTTGAGTGGTATAATTGCTTCAAATCGGGCAGAACCTCAACAAAGGAAGATTTGCGAACGGGGCGGTCTTCCACATCGATAGCCGCCAACCACGTTAAATTGGTGAGCCATTCGGTGCGGGCAAATCGCTGTTTAACTATTAGGGAGATAGTCGATGAAGTGAACATTAGTTTTGGATCCTTTCAGACCATTGTGACAGAAATTTTGGGCATGACGCGCGTCGCGTCCCGCGAATGCTGACTGCTCAACAAAGACAAACACGTGTGGACATTTGTCAGGAGCTCCTGGATCGAACCGACGCCGAACTATATTTTCTAAAAACCATTAAAACCGGTGACGAAAATCAACCCTGAAATCAATCTTGAAAAGGCGCCGATTCGAGTCAATTTTGGACATCAAAACCGATTGTAAGGCGGATCTCAAGAGGATCCCTAAGGTGGCTTCCCAGGTGGGGATCGAGAGCTGGAAGAAACGTTGGGAAAGATGTGTCGTGAGCCAAGGCAACTACTTTGAGGGTGACAAATTCGAATAAGTTGTATCTATTGTGATATACCAGAATATGATAGGTTTTATTTAATGATGTTAGTTATACATGGGGTAGATAAATGGGATTCAATATGGCGGTATGGGCCTTAGCAACGGCGGCGCAGAGGTTGGCAAGGTCAACAAACTATACACGGGCCCTGATGACGTCAGGACGCCGGCTAGATGGCTGAAGAACCTAAGAGGGAATTGGTGCAAAACGAATGACTGTCTGAGGTCGCGGCTACTTGGATTTGTAAGAGACGCACGGGTTGGCTATAAAAGATCAGATAGTCTAATGTTGCCGCCGTGTTTTGAAATAATAGAAGGATGGACGCCGACCGAGCCATGAAGGGTTTAAAAATGCATTAAACAGAACATTCCGTCTCTGGGTGTCGTGGAGTGTAGATCGAACATTCTGACTCTGGGTGCCGTAGCGTAAGATCGTCTGTAGACAATATAGTGGGAAAGTGAAACTTGTATTTTTCTTGTAAGAGAAGTGATAGCTTGTTTTCGGACTTTGTCTTGTGAGAGAAGTGATAGTTTGTTTTCGGACTTTGAAATAATTTACCAGAAGTGATTTTCGGAGGACTTGTTCAGATTTTCGGACATTGCAGTTGGACTTCAATAGTCTACATAACCGGTGGGAGAGATTAGGAACCGGGAGCGTCGGACAAGACTAACAGATAGTTTAGGCAGTGTGGACTGGACGTGTCAGCGGCGGCGCAAGACCGGAAGAGAGAAGCGGAACTTGGAATTAACAACGGCCAAGTGAGAAGCGACTACGGAGCGTTGGCATGCAAAACGGTAAAAAAATACTGCAGTATAAAAGAGACAATTTATTCAGAAGGGGTCATGACCATCTAATTAATTGTTTTAATTTAAAAGTTAAATAAATTGTTGAATTTTGTTCTTTGGAAAAGAAAAGAGTTTTTTCATTTGTCAATCATAATTTTTAATTAGTTGAAAGCATAATTATTACATTTCAGATTCCACGCCATACTGTATAGTTGGCAGATCAGGTAATCGGCTATCGAGGCGATAGCGAGTATTTGTATCCGGACCCATCGACCTAAGCTAGCTGGATGTTTAGATAATTTTTGTTAAATCAGATAGAAAAACTTTGATAGTAATTCATGTAACCTGTTTCTGGCGCCCAAATCTTAATAAATTTGGAACAGGACATGATTACAGCCACGCTTTTGATGAGACGTGAGAATGGTATATTTCAAAATGGCGCGCCAACTGGGGCATATTTTGTTATAATTTATAACAAAGTGAAGTACGTTTAAAGGAATTATTATAAATTATAACAAATTGATCAAAAAGGAATCTGAAATTTATTGATTGACATATGAAATTAACTGTAATTATAAAAAAAAGCCAAAACCATTTCATTGAGGAGAATTTGATAGTGAGAATTTTAATTTGTATCATAATTTCAAGATGGAGACTAGAAGTAAGACAGCACGTTCCGAAAATGTCGAAATAGATAATGTGGCGGCTAACGGTATGAATCCCGAAGGAGACATGTTGCGAGAATTAGTTGAGGTAGAACAGAAAGAAAAGGAAGTAGCGGCAGCTCCAGTAGACAATACGGATTCTAGTAACTTGATAATAATTAAAATGTTAGCTGAAATGAAGGCAGAAATGAATACTAAATTGGAAGGATTGACTTTAGATATGAACGCTAAATTGGAAAATAATAATGCTAAATTAGAAGAATTGACTTTAGACATGAACGCTAAATTGGAAAATAATAATGCTAAATTGGAAGGATTGACTTTAGACATGAACGCTAAATTGGAAAATATAAAGATAGAAACGACTCAGGAATTTAAAAATTTTCGTGAAGCAATATGTGAGGAGATATCGCAGTTACGGACCGATACAGCTAATGAATTTAGTAATATTTATTCAAAAATGGATGCGTTTAATTGTCAAGTAAATCAAATTCAGAAAGAGCAAAAGGAATGTTTTAATAAAATTAATTCTGAAGTTGGGGCTTTACAGGAAAATGTTACAGCATTAGCACTTACACAAAACCAACAATGTAAAAAAATGACGAACGCTGAATCGCGTATAGAATATTTAAATGAGATATCGCAACAACATGGCGACAAAATAGAAAATATTGAATTAAAAATAGTTGTTACAGATAGTAAGGTAGAACAACAGATACAAGAGGGGCTGAGGAATATTAAAACTTTGCAGGAATTGGAATCGGAAAAACAGATAGCAAACCTTAAAGGCAAGATAGATCAGTTGGAAAATGAAGTCCTAACACGCACGCAGGGAAATGTAATAACTACAGCATCCGCGGTAGTTTTGCCAAGTTATTTAAAATTCCATGGGGATATCAAGGAGCAACCATGGTCTTTTATCTCAAAATTAGAAAGCTACTTTATGATTAATAATATTCCTGACAGGTTAAAATTGCATATGGTCGAGCAGGCAATGTCATCTAAAGCCCATCATTGGTTGACATCATTAATTCCGGAACCAACGAGTTATCAAGAATGGAAAGAGAAATTTTTGAAACGTTACTGGAATGAGAATCATAAATTTGATTTAAAATATAAATTGATGAGTGAAAAATATAGGAAAGGTGGAGCGGAAACCATGTGTGATTTTGCAACACGCAAAATTGCCGCATTCAAGGCTTGCGAAGAAGGGATAGATAACAATGAATTAACTAGAATTATTATTCGTCAATTGCCAGTCAGTATTCAAAATTTGCTATGGAATTCGATACCTGTAGATTATGAAGACTTAGTGGAACGGCTAAGCCTCTTCGATCGGACTTTGAGTGGCGAATATGAACGGAATAATAGTAACGGATACCATGATAGCATGAATGGAAAGAATAATGGAACGGGAAAAATAGTTGATAATGATAATCGCCAAGGAAATGATAGTTTAGAAGGGAAGGGCGAGTGGGGAAATGATGCCAAGAGAGAATCTAAAAAGACAGGAAATAGCTACTCGCGAAGATCCAAAGATGATAAGAGATACGAACAGATAGAAATTAATGCAATAGAGCAGGAAAACTCCCACTGTTCGAAGTAAATAGGCGGGTTATTTCGAACGATAAGACTGATGAGATGATGGTTATTAGAGAGTTGAATAGCATTGAGGTAGCAGCAGAAGATTTGTTAAGGGAAGATACAGACGAACGGGCGGAAAATAGCACGTGTTTGGTGTTGAAGGGGATGTTTCGGCATATACCGGTAGATATTTTAATTGACACTGGTGCATATGTTTGTGCGGTATCGGAAGAATTATATAAGCAACTAAAAAAAGAAGGGAATAAGATTGAAGAATTACCTGCTAGAAAATTAAATATTCGTACGGCTAACGGGAGGCGCATCGAAACAAGAAGTCAGCAAATTTGGGTGGAGGTGAAAGTCCAAGGGGTGACGATACAGTTCCCTGCAATAATCATAAAAATTTGATTCGTCCAATCATTTTGGGGATTGATGGCCTAAAGATGTGTGACGCCAAGGTCGATGTAGGTAACAGGAATATATTGTTACGAACTGACAAAGGGCAACAACATTGTTTGGGGATCAAAGATCAGGAGGGCGAAGATTTGTGTATTTGTGAGATTGCGGAACTAATTGAAGAGACCAGGGACCAGATTCACGCAGCAGCCAAGTATGCGGTCGACGAAAATGGAGTAGATGTTAGCCATTCCGTTGAAACGTTAGTTAGCGAATATCAAGACGTTTTTGAAGGTTCAAAGGATCCCGTAAAAGGATGTCAATTTAAAATTGAATTGATGGATGAGGAACCCTTCAATGTAAAGCAATACCCGATCCCACATGTATTTAAACCCGAGGTATGTAGACAAATAAACACGATGCTGGAGGATGGTATCATAAAAAAATCTATGACACCGTATGTGAGCCCGATAGTAATAGTCCGAAAGAAAGATAATAAAATCCGATTTTGTATCGATGCTAGAAAACTCAATAGCAAAACCATCGCTCGTCATGAAAAACCGCCAAAATTGGACGAAATGGGGACATATAATTACAGGAACATTAAGCCGTATAAAAGGGACGATACCCACGATTGAATATTTTGTCCAGGAATAAATCATTGTAAATAGTATCTGTATATAATAGTGTGTAATAGTGTTTGTTGTGTTGTTACGTCTATTTTGTTAGAATGTGGAAAAATTTTCAATTAACATGTGATGGATATAAGACGGAAGTAAATAGCAGGCAATAATTTATACTCAATGAGATGGTTCAAAACTATGTTGGCATATTAACAAAACAAATGTAAATAGTTTAAGGCTGCAAGATACAAGATATGTGTTGTGTAAAGTGAAAGGTGTCAGTGAATATATCGTAGTGAAGTAAGAAGACAGTGTTTAATGTAGTCTTGTCATTTAGTTATGTTGTAGCAAACCAAATGACGCTTGGAGAGGGGAAGTTGTGATATACCAGAATATGATAGGTTTTATTTAATGATGTTAGTTATACATGGGGTAGATAAATGGGGATTCAATATGGCGGTATGGGCCTTAGCAACGGCGGCGCAGAGGTTGGCAAGGTCAACAAACTATACACGGGCCCTGATGACGTCAGGACGCCGGCTAGATGGCTGAAGAACCTAAGAGGGAATTGGTGCAAAAACGAATGACTGTCTGAGGTCGCGGCTACTTGGATTTGTAAGAGACGCACGGGTTGGCTATAAAAGATCAGATAGTCTAATGTTGCCGCCGTGTTTTGAAATAATAGAAGGATGGACGCCGACCGAGCCATGAAGGGTTTAAAAATGCATTAAACAGAACATTCCGTCTCTGGGTGTCGTGGAGTGTAGATCGAACATTCTGACTCTGGTGCCGTAGCGTAAAGATCGTCTGTAGACAATATAGTGGGAAAGTGAAACTTGTATTTTTCTTGTAAGAGAAGTGATAGCTTGTTTTCGGACTTTGTCTTGTGAGAGAAGTGATAGTTTGTTTTCGGACTTTGAAATAATTTACCAGAAGTGATTTTCGGAGGACTTGTTCAGATTTTCGGACATTGCAGTTGGACTTCAATAGTCTACATAACCGGTGGGAGAGATTAGGAACCGGGAGCGTCGGACAAGACTAACAGATAGTTTAGGCAGTGTGGACTGGACGTGTCAGCGGCGGCGCAAGACCGGAAGAGAGAAGCGGAACTTGGAATTAACAACGGCCAAGTGAGAAGCGACTACGGAGCGTTGGCATGCAAAAACGGTAAAAAAATACTGCAGTATAAAAGAGACAATTTATTCAGAAGGGGTCATGACCATCTAATTAATTGTTTTAATTTAAAAGTTAAATAAATTGTTGAATTTTGTTCTTTGGAAAAGAAAAGAGTTTTTTCATTTGCCAATCATAATTTTTAATTAGTTGAAAGCATAATTATTACATTTCAGATTCCACGCCATACTGTATAGTTGGCAGATCAGGTAATCGGCTATCGAGGCGATAGCGAGTATTTGTATCCGGACCCATCGACCTAAGCTAGCTGGATGTTTAGATAATTTTTGTTAAATCAGATAGAAAAACTTTGATAGTAATTCATGTAACCTGTTTCTGGCGCCCAAATCTTAATAAATTTGGAACAGGACATGATTACAGCCACGCTTTTGATGAGACGTGAGAATGGTATATTTCACTATCGAAATAAACAAGTTATAAAATCAGTCCCGTCTTTTGTTGACAACACCTTGTATGTGTCTTATGTGTTGTTAGTGATACTTACAAACGCCTCTGTCAGCAAAAATACCAAAGTACTGCGTAACATTCGGTTGTAAAGAACGCCAACAAACTACAAACTAAATGCAATTGTTATTAGGTGATATATTATGTGGCAGCCATTACTTTAGTAACATTTTTTAGGTTTCCGACGACTACTATTTGCTATAAGTTGGTCAAACGAAATTAATAAAGGTTAAAAAACCGAGAACACTCTACTGCGTAAATGTTAAACATGTCTCCAAAAAATGAGACTGGATTTTGTTCAAGTATTGTAGGTACATTGCAATTTCAAAATCATATAGGTTACTTTCAACATTTAAGTTTCAGTGATCATAAAAGAGAATAAATATTGAAAATGGGAATGAGACACTAATTCCTGTCATTTGGTTCTGAAATAACTAGGACATAATAGACATTCTCCTTCATGGCGGACCGTCACAATTTGTCAGCAGAAAGTGTTGTCTTCGTTCTACACTAGAGCCCACTGATTGAAACTCAATGTCTAAACCATGATGGAAATGATTGGAAATCCATCTCGATCAGGTTTTTGTCCAGTTTCCCTGATCCATTGAGCAAATGCTGAGATGGCCCCTTGTTTTGCTTCTGGACGTAAATGTAGCTTCACTGTGCGCACGTTTTGTTGAGCACTCCTTTTGCTTGTAGTTCATTTACCGTTGAAATTGATTTTCTATAACTCGGGAACAAACATTTTTTCAAATACTTTTATTTGTCTGAAATAATTATTTTTTAAATTCATTTTTTCGTTGTTCTTTTTTTGAAAAAAAAATCTGGCCCTCAAGAAAACGTGCGCAGATAAATCTCTTTCCCCACACGTCATATACAGTTTTTACTGTTTTTTGACAAATAAATAAATACTCCGGCATACCGACTTTTGTTCGTTCTGCCTATCACCAGTTTACGTCACGAACCACGTGACCACAGTACGGGCACTTGGTTTGAAAAGACAGGCCAGACGCTGTTTGCCATATTGCAGGGATAGTCAGATGTGTTGAGAAAGATTTTAAAAGTGACATAATGTGACAATTTTTTGTCAAAAATAGCACGAGAAGGTGTAATTGAAATAAAATATATAATATTTAAAAACAATGCTTCATGTATCTATTTCAATTACTTGTAACAAGGTGATATTGGTATCTAACTGCGTTTCAAATTCCCGCTAATATTATGACGCAAACTGATGCATGAAGCTTATTGGCTGAAGCTGGATAGGCTGCGCTAATGTTCACCCATGTCTTTCTATCATGGTTTAAACTTTAGGAAGGAAATTCTAGTCGGAAATGAAACAGAAAAATTATCGCACGATGATGAAACATAAAATATTGACTGGTCTAATGGACAGTTCTATACGATTTTTGTAGCGAATTCATGTAAATATTTTGATACACGTTTGTTCTTTCACACTTATTGAGAAGCGTACCTACGGTATGGCTGACATGACACGTGCCAAAGACGATTTTCACAAAGGACGCTATTTAGGGAATACACACTAAAACGAATAACAATCATATCCTTAATTTGAAGTATTCTGGCAGTGGCACAAGCCATGCCAAGCTTGCCATGGGTGTCAGAATACTGTAACACCCTCTGCACTCATTATCGAATGAAATACGTTTATTTGTCAATCGTCGGGACATATTTTAGTTATTATAGATTTTCAGTCTTTTGCTCGTTGATACAATGGATAGTGATTTGAGTATTTATCTAGTCGCATATCACCAGTGATAAGTTGACAATACACAAAATGTATAAATATTTCCTCTCTTATCTAAATGAGGTTATTTCCAAAGTTTTGGCGTTGAGTTTTGAAACGTCCTGCATGCCGATATACGGAGAAGACTACAGATATCGGAACACAGGGAACGATACGTTGCCATCGCTAGTTGTGCCGCACCTTCCGAGTCCTTGGTGGCTGCGACGTGTAGAGGTGTCCAGCCGTACGCCTCTCTGACGTGGACGTTGGCGCCGGCAGATAACAGAAGCGTCGCCACGGCGGCCGACCCGCTGTGGACACACAACAAAAACACGGATCAGGTGCTTAGCCGTTAACTGGTGAAGTGCGGTCACAGTGACCGGCGAGGAAAAGTAAACTCACTGTCCTCTCGATCAGTGCAAAGCAGGAAGTTTTGGTTTACAGTACCTCCTTATCTCTTTCTAGAGAATGTTTGAGCGTGGGCTCGCTTATCTAGTTGCAGCCGATCGCTTCTGAAAATCAGTTGAAGTTACGGATCGGTCTCGATGACCGCACCTCACCTGTAATGGAAGTTATACTCGGTAATGCATGTTGATACTTAGTACATAATTTTCATTTAACAGTGTATTTTCTTATTAAAATAAAGATTTTTTATGTAGTCAATACATTTCAAAGCTCTTCTATGCGTATTTTAGTAGTCAACTGTGAAGAAAAAATATGGAGCAATGTATGACCTGAATTTCTCTTTGTGAGTAATTAAAAATTATATTATTTTCTGTTTATTTTATACTCTCCAAACTCTTCGATTTTTCTCTTCATTATGCGTCTGTTAACGTGAAAGAATTGCGAATTCGATGTGAAATGAAATTACGAATATAAATCAGTCCAAAACTCCCCCGGTCACAGTGACCGCACGTCACGGGTAGCAGAAGTCCGAATGCACGTCACCAATTTACGGTTATAGTGGCGGTCAAAGCAATTAATCCGTCCGCCACTACCGAAGAGAGGTGCGCTTTGGCGCTCCGCTGCCAGAGGGCATTGCGGTAGCAGCGACGTGGAAGCTCCGTGGCAGCCAGCCGACGGGTGGTCACTCTTCCCTTCCCTCAACACGGTGCCGGAGAAGCGGTGATTTTTCTAACTCTGCCTCTCAAACTCCTATGGCCACGATGGAATATCACACGGCATTTCGCGTCTTTCTCGGTCGTGCCGCTAGAAGTCGCATGATCGCAAACACTGTTTGATACGGTCGCGATCATGCAATATTTAGAGGCAC
Source organism: Acheta domesticus (assembly GCA_031308135.1). Classification (NCBI taxonomy): domain Eukaryota; kingdom Metazoa; phylum Arthropoda; class Insecta; order Orthoptera; family Gryllidae; genus Acheta; species Acheta domesticus. The sequence goes on from JAHLJT010002630.1 coordinate 50,681,450, forward strand.
AACAGAGATAGACGCAAAATGCTGTGACATATTTCATCGTGAAGACGGGCCTTGAGAGGCAAAGTTAGAAAATCGCTGTAGAGGCCGCGCGCATGGCGTCCACGGGACCTTTTTCGATAGCGATTGCCTAGCGTTCAGAGCCTTGTGTAATTGTACAATGGCCATACTGTTTACTGAGCACTGTTTCCGAATTAATTGTGACTTGGCATCCGTTTAGGCCAGTATTGTCAAGGTCGATGCCACAGGAGGGAGTCTGTGGCACGAGTGCCACGCCGAAATCGCCCCTCCACGTAAGTTCATCACCCCACCCCCAGAGACACCGCCACCCCTAGTGTAAAACGGCGCGGTTACTACTACTCGTAATAGTTCCCTTACCCGACGCTAGTTGTGCAGAGAAGCTCGTGGCATGCTACGGTGCCACAACGCATACCACAGCCATCAGTAGAGACACCACTGGTTTAGGCATATCTTCTGGTATTCTGGTAAATTGGCATTGTACATTTGAATTACGAGTTAAGCACTGCGAGACGCAGTTGTAATAAAAGTATTCATTTTGATTCTACATTTTTCGTGCTCATCCGTGGTCACAACACTTACAGCGATATTTTATTGTCGCCGGACGTGGCACAAATATCTCGCGATCGATTAGTATTTGCTGACCGCCTGCAGCACCCTCTCGGCCATTGCTCAAATACCCAGTGCATTACTGGAATTTTCGGACAGCTTGAATCGTATTATCGTAGTGATTTCGGATCCCTTTTTTGAACCAGTGCATGTGTCCATATTTCAACATTAAAATAAAGTGGGGATTGTCTTATTGAGTTTTGGTCTTCGATAAATAACACGCAAAAAATTGCCAACGTTTCGGCTTAATTTATGCATTACCTTCAATCTTAATTTATCTCTGGTATTTTATAAATACGTTATTGTGTGTATTTGGCATTTTGGGTCGAATGACCGGCTTTGCCGGTTACACAACAGTGTCCTCCATTTCTGAGTCTAGTTTAATTCCCACGCTTGAGGGGTAAGGGGAAGATGTGGCGAGCATGTAACTACCAAACTCCGCCAGCCTGAACTTTTCTTCGTCACACAGCTACAGAAACTTTCACGGGTTTAAAGAAAAGCTACAACTCTATGTTTGCCTTGACCGGGAATCAAACACGAAATCATATCCCGAGAAGCTAGTGCGCTGCCGATGAGCCAACCTAGAGGCTTATACGTTATTGTACAATTTATATTATTTTAACATCTGAAAAACAATGTATATTGAACAGGCACTATATATTAAAACGACAGAATTCCGCGTGGAAGGATTGAATATAAGTTGTAGCAATCTGTTGGAGGCGGGATGGAAAGTTCTGATGTGTCTACCTGAAGGCAGCAAGGTGGAGTGCGGCGTTGCCGTCTACATCTCGGGCGTTGGTGTCCGCCCCGCTCTTCAGCAACAGCGCCACAACGTCAGCGGCCGCCACGCTGGCAGCGCGGTGCAGCACCTAAGATAGAGATTTACGTACCAAGGGCGTTATAAGGTTCTAATGATGGAGCGGAGGCAAAACGCCCAAAGGCCTTTGGCTCGAGGGCATTTTGCCACCCGATGTCATTGGAACTACCGTGGTACATAACTACATAAATTTATTTTTTACTATTTAATTACTAATTAATTACTGCTATTTACTATTTAATTACATTAATTTTTTTACTATTTTTACTACTTAATATTCTCAAATATATCCGTTCTACCATTCGGAAACCGAAAAATTAGGAAAATGTCAAAAAATGTACTTTGTGCGGCGTTAGATGGCAGCTTGCACGAGTATGTGGCAATTCCAAATTGCTAGCCCAGATCCAAGGAAATACAAAAGTAATACGGGAAAATCTGTGCCATTCTGTAGCACCACTAGTTAAAGCTTGTACTCATGCAATTAAATTTAACAATATGAACTAATTGCATTAACTAATATACCTGTGTTAAAAGTGACATTTTATTTTGCATTTACATTACATTATAGGAAAGGTCGTGACATGAGGCCGATAGGCGAACTGGCACAGTCTTACGAACAAAATATGATCACGTTACCACGGGTGTCATACACTATTTGTTAGACAGCCTTCCTGACTATATTTTTATTCAAATATACAAATCGCTTAATGATACATTAAGATCAGAAGAAGCTGATGCGGTCAGACGAAATGGTTTTGTTTTCTTTAATGCATTATCAGTTTTATTTTCAACGGTTGAGAATCGTATTACTTTTGCCACTTGTGCTAAAAAGTTGAACTTTTGGTACGTGTAAAATCGCCATTTAAATTACACGGCGGACGTCTAAAAACTATGAGATATGAGGAGTTACTTTAAATAGACGGGGAGCAATTGTGAGTCCATTCGGGTTCGGACGAAAACAAAATTGTTTCTAAAATCCACAGTAAGTCAGTGCAACCTGTAACTACAAGTAAAAACCAATGTTATTTAATTAAGACCCTGAGAGCCAAAGAAGTTGCGTATTTTCTTGGCATTCTTAGAAGATGTTTTGTTACGGAATTGAATGGCGGATATAATGTATGGCTGCATCCATTTATCACCATTTTACCCTATTAAAAGACATCTTCGGATGCCAAAAAAATGTTGCTGCGACGCAGACTTCAAAAAAGCTTTTTCAACTTTCATCCGTGAGGTGGAGGCATAACTATATGGGGCCAGGATACAAAATGGGGCATCGTTCTACGATATGACAAGTATTTAAACTTACACGGGGACCATGTACATTCAGGTAGGGAACAAGTGAAAATATAATGTGTGTACATGCGTTTGTCTAAAGATTTGATGATTTTTCTTTGAATTAGACAAAGACATGAATTTTCAGGTGCCCTTGTATGTTCAGCACCATCTATCTGTAATAGTAAATTTTGCAACTTGTTTATAATGTTAAGATTTATTTGCATGAGGAGGCCTACATATTTTGGAAACGAGCGAAGTTAGGAGCATGTTTTCAAATTTTTACGAATACAATAAAGCAATATTATGAACAAGTTTCATATGTTATTTTTTTTATAACAGCATTATAAATTATAAGAGAATCAAAATTATGTTTTGTAAACACTAAAACTTTATTGTAATGTCACAAGTAATTGATATCTATGCGAAAAAGTGATACGCTGTTCCGTTTACCACCCCACGATTCTGTCGCCGCGATTGGCTGAATGTGTGATGACGCAATTATTAGTGCCATGAAACAAATTCATCATAATGCCATAATTCAAATTCGTCAAAATCTGTACCGCAAGATGTCATTTTATGAACTTTTTTTGTAAAGAAAAATATGGTTTATATTGCTGGACTACAAAAATAATTTAAACATTCCAGATAGGACGATAAGATATAAACTGGCATCACAATAAAGAAGAAACTACAGCGAATTGAAATGGTCTCGTCAAGCGAGGCCATAATTCGCTACAAACAGAACAAGCAGATTCGTTCCCTATGCCGAAAAAATCTGAAAATAGTCGACAAAGGGTCATAAAATATTAATGTATGTATAAAACAATCGCTAATCAAATAGTGTGTTCTTATTTTATAAAAATTAGTGTATTTTTGATCTGAAGGACTTTTCCCTCGGAGGGTGGATCAATACAGTGGAATACACAGGAAAATATAAAAAGCCGAACCTGTAACCGAGTGCACGAGAGAATTTGCAAACGAAATAAGCAGTTTCTGAGAAGTCTCCGTCTATAGAGATCCTCGTCTCGAAAAAAACAACAAAATATTCAAAAAAGCGTCATAAAAAATGTTTGTCTCTGTAAAACAATTATTAATCAAATAGTCAGCAGTCATTCTATTTCAATGAATATCTTTTTTGTAAATATGAAGCGTTTTTTTCCGGAGGGTATCTTAACACAATTCCAGGCTCGCAGCCCTGGCAATATCGCAATCCACCTCTGTCGCCGAGTGCACGAGAGATTTGCAAACAAAATTAGTTGTTTCTGACGGCCCCCGCATCCATGGCATTCCCCGTCTCCAAAAAGAAAATTCGGAAAAGTGCCCTAAAATATGTTTGTACCTGTCACAATTGTTAATCAGTCTGCTGTTATTAATGCCTTTTTTAGTAAATCTAAAGTACTTTTTTCCGGAGAGTGCCTCAACACAATTTTGTATTTGCGGTCCGGGCAATATCCACTCTCTAGGGTGGGATCACAGGCACAAAATAAATTTAAGACCGTAGAGAACGGATGTCGGGAAATTTTCCTTTCACAAATCGAACGATAAAGAAGTGAATAGACTGAATGAAAAAACCTTTGAACACTTTCCTTGAAGCGTTCAACAATTCAGGAAACTAACTTAGGGTATTACTATGTAAACGAGGGAGTTAACTAAGAATAGTAAGTTCTATAGCGATGCATAAGTGTTGTATTGTGAAGTGAGTAGTCATGCAGTGCTGAGTGGAGAAATAAGGAAGGAAGTGATTTAAGTGTTATAGTGAATTTAAGTGGCATTAGTGAAAAGAGGGGAAAGTGTCAGTAGAGCGTGGTATTAATTGTACAAATGTTCAGTGCGCAATTAGATTATAGAAGTTTTTTTATTAATGTAACTTAATGTTTTATGAATCAGTCGGTTTTTTAGATTATTATTATACCAGTATTTTTATTATTGTTCCATTATTATTTAATTTGCATGTTAGTTCTATTACCTTATTTATATAATTAGCAGCTATTGGGTTACACCGAACTGCAGTGTAAATAAATTTATCTTATTTAACCTGGCAGTGGTAACGTGACTTTTGAAACAAAGTGGTAACGGGGGTGTCTCCAGACGCCTACACGTTTTTTCATGATATATGCTAAATTATTAAAAAAGAAATTAATATAATATTATTCTTCTATTATTAAGAACTTTTTGCGTGTAATTAAACAATTTACTAAGAATTTAGTTGCTAAACAACTCTGAGAATTCATCAGAAAAGCATCAAATATTTGGAGTTAATTTTTCTACCGGTCTGCGCATTTGTCACATCCAAGCCCATGATTCGTAGCAGAAATTGAAATCTTTTCAAATTCAAAGTACAATGGAAAATTTCAATACCCATATTATCCACTTTTCACAATTCAGCAAGATTTGGGTGTCCGATTTCACAGACTCAGCCAAAATACGTAGCACAATTACTGCCTTCATTTCCCCTTTGTCAGTCTTATTGGTGCTCTGATCATTTTTATTCTTCTCTAAATCCATTTCATTTTTGATGATGGTGGATTCTGTAATTCTCTCAATCATATACAAATCAATAAACAGGGAAAACATGATCCTGGTATTTTAGAATTGCGTGCAGACTGCTTTTTCCAGGGTGGTGAGAAACAATATTGTTTCCGCTTTCAGCAAAAGTTGGCGTATTATTCCACTCCTTTCTTAACATATACAGTGACATAAAATGTTTGTAGTACTTCAGTATTAATTTTGCAGGGGAATCCTAACGTAAAAATACATCATGCAATACGTTCCCAAACTAATAGAATGTACGAGACTAAAGACACCTTTGATAACGTAGAAGGTAATGCGGGTGTCTCTGGGCACTCCAAGCAAAACAATCGCTTGCTACACGGATAAAACTCACTAAAATGGCAAACTGAGAGCACACTAAATATCATGATACAAAAAGAGAAAGGTACTAAAGCAATGGTCAGAGTAGTCAACATGGTAAATACAACAAGCGGGAAGAAAGGATCGTGGGGGTCCCACAGACCCCCGCGTTACCACTCCTGGGTTAAATAAATGTATCTAATATCGCAATCCGCCCCTGTCTCCGAGAGCACGAGAGTATTTGCTCAGGGCGCCGCAGAGCAGCGCGCACCGTCCACCCGAAGTTGTTCCTGGCGTGCACGTCCACGCCCATCCCGATGAGCTCCTTCGCTACGCCGGTGGCGCCCGCCTCGGCCGCCAGGTGAAGCGCGCTGTTGCCGTGCTTGTCGCGCTCCAGGACGTCGGCGCCGCTCTCGTGCAGGAGGGCCACCACCTGCGCTCGTCGCGCGCCGCACGGCGGTGAGCGAAAGCGAGTTAGTTCATGCCTTATTTTACGAGGCGAGACTCGGACCATTAAGCCCGCTCTTCCGTCTGACCACGCAAATTTCGCGACGCTCCTTTCACCATCAAGTGGAGAAAGAAGGTATTATCTCGGGCGACGAAACAGGCGATTTGAATTGAGCTCAGAGGCTTCTTTTAGGCTTGAGGATCTTTTACATGCAGTAAACCTACTACATGGGACAGCCAGCTTTAATTCCCCTCCGAAGGACTTTTTCACCCTTAAAAGTCCACGGCTTATGAAGGCGTACGAAGGATTTTTAGCCCTTACAAATTCACGGCATCGATCGTGTTTGAACCCTACATCTTTGGTAAAAAGTCGATACGCTGACCGTTATTCCCGCCGTTATATCCGCCAAATATCATCGAATCCGCGCCAGAGAAAGGAAATGAAAGAAAGAGAAAAATACTTGATAGTGTAGTCAATTACTCGTTTTGCCTGCCAAAAGGTGAGGTAGAAGGTTTTATTTTTATTTTGTTTATATTGGTATTCAGAAGGAAATCCTAAGTTATCCACCTCGAATTACTTGGGAAAAGTTTTTTTGGGTTTTGTCTAGTAACTTTTTAAAGGTTGAAATTAGCGCTAAATAGTTAGCGTAAATACTCGATTATAAGGCGCATATATTTTTCAAAAATTACTTGCTGAACATTGAGGTAGGGTAATATTCGCGTCAAGGTCGAACTTAAAGCGTGTTGCACGTGGTTACATGGAGGCGCTGTTTATTCTTCGTGTTTTTATAATGTGGCGGGTAGGTGGAAGAACTTTTCTACTGCACGAGTGCCATGATTGACAGGAGTTGGACAAACCAAACCAGGAAATGAGAAGTGTAATAAACAGATTAGCGGTGCATGGATTTCACCATAAACTCTGCAAGACAATCACATATCACACCACCAGTGATATATGCGTGTGCAAACTGTGTAACGAAAAGTGTACCAAGTATCATGTGCTTTCATGCAAGGAAAACAACAAAACAATTACGGAGCTCAGCTCCGAAGACTGAAATGTAAACTCCATGCACACTTGTGCGCATTTCTTAACTATTATAATGTGGCGGGTCACGGCCCGTCTTCACGGTGGAATATGCCACTGCATTTCGCGTCTTCCTCGGTCGTGCTCCTAGATGTCTCAAGATCGCGACCGTATCAAGCAAGCTTTGTTTTTCTTTTCTTTTCGAGATTATTACTCGTTCATTTTACATTTGCAGACGGCAGAACTATTGTTGTTATAAAGTGAAGGCCCGAACACACAACCGAGAATACACGAATGGTCCCGACGTCAATCAGCATCTGACCAATCAGCTGTCTCCGAAGACAGAACAAGCGCTACGGACACAGCTGGCGAATTATGTCTTTCTGACAGTAAGCTGGAGTCGCGCCCTTAAATAATTGAGGTAAGATACAATACAATAGGTCACACCACTCGCTATTCACAACATTCCCGTACAATATTTTTATTTTTTCTTTGCACTTATCTACTGCTTAAAGGTTATGTTCTTGCCCGGCCGGGGTTCTGTGTGCTGCTCACCGCCATCTATAGCATATTAAACGGTCAGTATCTACTGCAGTCGCGCGTTTCTCATTCAGTCGGCGGTGACTTCATGTAAACAGATCGCAGCGCTCCGTCTGCAAATGTAAAATAAACGAGTAATACTTCCCGTAAAATTAGGATGCGGGTAATACTAAAGGACGGGGTATATTCCAGAATATACTGTATGTACATATTTAACTGCCATAAATTTCTCTAAAAATTTACTTGATAAGTTATTTTTCTGAAGGTCAAGTTTCCGAATTGTTTTGGTTCCGTGGTTTTTAAAACTTTTCTCGAAGTCTTTCGAGACGGGGAACGTAAGGTTTTCTTACTAATAACACAAAATAAAAAATAAAAATCTTTACTTCTCAATTTGCTCGATGGTCCCCCCTAATAGCCTCCCGTCGACTACACTATGAGTGATTGATTGTTTCGTGTTTCCGGGTGCGTCCACTGCTACGATCGTTTGTATCGTAAGTGTAGTGCATATATTTTTCAAGGGAGATGGCGGAGATCCTTCCTCCTGAATAACGAGATGGAGCATCGATCGACAAGTCGGCTTGCAAATTTTCTTCATCCAAGGATCTCCGAGCCCTGGAGCACTCGCCCGGCCGGTACAAACTAATTTTCCGATTGGTCTACTGACATTTGTAAGTCTGTGTACGTAAGAGGGTGAGGATAGAACAAGGAAGATGAAGGAAAGATCTCGCCCAACTCGTGGCCCGTTTGTTAGGGTATTGCTCCGGAATTCGTCGAGTGCTGATGAGAGAAACCACGGAAAACTACCAGAGCAGGCGGCTGTTAGAATTCTTCTCTAGGCAGCGACTGAATCGACCTAGCTGTCTAGCTAGGATGGAAAATCTTGCCAGAGACGGGACTCGAACCCTCGAATCTCCTTGTCAGAGGCAAAGAAGTTACACAAATTGATGGCATGGGCCTCCTAATTAATGAGAAAAATGAATATATGGAAGGACAAGAGAGGAAAAAGAAAGAACAAAGAAAATACTAGGAAATGAGAGACGGGGAGTAAAGAGAGAGAACTAAAGGGGGACAAAAGTAAGAAAGAAAACGAGAAAGGACAAAAAAGACGGGAAAATGAGGTGAACGAGAAGTCAGAGAAGATGGTGGAGGTAGGCGAAAAGGCAATAAAAGGAAGTGGAATAGTTAACCACACGGGGTGAATTAATGTGAATAATAAATATTACAAAGGGCATGTCTCAGGAAAATTCTGAAGTTTGCTGAAAATTACTCCAGATATAGAGGAAATAGTATATAGCGTGTGTCAGAATAAGTGTTATCAACTTCTGGGGGTGTATTGGGTTTCATAATGAAACATATAATGAGAAATTGCATACAACGGACGGAAACGTTTGTAATTTACCCCCTGAGTGTTATGCAACCCGGTGTGCACAGATGTTCGGCGGCACATGAAAACTCCTGGACTGAATCAGAACGTTTCCCTCCGCTCACCCGTGCATGAGAAGTTGCCTCACAGTCAGGGACAAATGACATGTGTATCTCCGTTACATAAAGTTTCCCATGAATTTTTGTTGGGGAAAAGTGACCATTTTTGGCCTCTTTACATGCCCTAACATTTTCTAATATTCATTCTGAGACAACCAGTTTGGTGTGAGACTATTTTTTATTTTGATACTACACTAGTACTAATTATCCACTAAAAGCTGAAAATAGCTTCAATAATAACGACTTTTGTTTGCTTTATTGACTTAAAATAATTGTGAGGGATTATAAAAATGTTACGGTTTAAGTTTTGTGGTAAATCCATAGTGTTTGAGAGAAGCAATATAATTCATAAAAGTGAATTTTAAATTAAAGTGGAAGCAAAAATTTTGCATAATATTTAAAAAAAAGCAGAATATTTCAAAAACTTTACATTCATTACATTTTAACTGTAGGTTCGTCAAATTTTCCTAGCCTGCCTATCACCGCAACTTTATACGCATTTCCAAGATTCCAAATACTCTTGCAGATTCAATATGCCATTAGTGACACCAAGTGCACCGCAATTACGGCGGACGGCTGGGGGGCAAAATTCTGAAGGCCTAAAAAGAGACATGGCCACTAGGTCTCGCGTGATACAGAGCTGACGCAATTTACACTCCAATTCCGTCAGTTTACAACTTTTCTGATGTACCCGACTACATTAGAAGTTACATTTCTAATGTACCCGAAAACGTAGATTTCGCCTTGGGTAAGACTTTTGATTAAACTGAGAGCTTTGCTCGTAATCAATCACCTTTAGAACATTGTAGACAAAGAGCAACCGTGAAGAAACTGCTGTGCAGACAGGAAACATTTTTCAGCAAAGGGGTTGTTTGAATGATTATTCTGTATTCTGGGCGCGACGACTGCTATGGTCATTAGACGCAGTGATGAGGATAGGACAAGAAACAGGAAGGGAAGATCGCGCGCGATCCGTGGCCCGTTTGCTAGGGTACTGCTTCGGCATTCGCCTGGTGTTAATGGGAGAAACTACCGATTAGAACAGCCGGTGGCTAGAATTCGTGTTCAGTCGACTGTTCAATTCGACTTATCTATCTAGCTAATATTGAAAAACCTGCTACCGTCGGGATTCGAACTACATCAGTAACACCAGGTCAAATGAAGCCAGGACGAGGTCAGAGGCACTGCCAGAGGCAGTGACATCAGTTGATGACCGAGATATCTCACCCGGTCGGTAAAATTCGCAACAAACATTTCTCCATTAATAGAGAAGAAGCCGACGAAGGGGATACCGGGAGAGATGCTCAGTGCATCAACCTGATGTCACTGCAGTCCCTCTGACCGGGAGGTCCTAGGTTCGAGTCCCGACGGCGGCGGCAGGATTTTCGACACTAGCTTGTCAGCTAGGTCGAATTCAGTCGCTGTCTGGAGGAGAATTCTAGCGGCCGGCTGCTCAGATCGGTAGTTTTCCGTGGGTTCTACGATCAACACCAGGCGAATGCCGGAGCAGTACCCTAACAAACGGGCCACGAACCGCGCGCGATCTTCCCTTCCTCTTCCTTGTTCTATCCACTTTTCCTACACACACACTTACACTAACATGCACTACACTACCACACATGCCGGGAGACCGGTCGGGAGCTTACAGCTTGTCCCGGCTGGGGCGGTGCCCCGCTGGTGGGAGATACTTGGTTGAGGTTACGCTAGTCGACGGTAGGTTGACCCCAGATCTCGCCATCCAGCGGGGAAAAGTTCATCGCCACCTCCAGAGGAAAACACGCACTACACTAACGGGACTAATGATCAAAGTAGTTGCCGCGCCCGGAAACATCAATCAAACGAAGGGGATTTTCCCATCCGAAACGACACATCCTATACTTAAACCCTCGTCTATTGTCTGCTAGAGCCTCGTGAGTAGCTCTTGGTCAGCGTGTTTGCTGTACACTACGCGGCCCCCGGGTTCGATTGCCGGTCGAGGCGAGCGTTTTCCTTGCATTGTCCCAGTTTCCAGCACTATATGTTGCTGTGTGACGATGAGAAAATTCACTTCTCAGCTTGGGAAGACCGGAAAACGTGGTGTCTACGTGCTAATCACACGTACCCTCTTAACCCATGGTCACGAGGCAGGGACGTCGCCGGTAGGTCTGAGCCTGTTCACAGGCTGCCGGGCCAAGTACATACATTTATGCTTATAATTTTCCCACATATTTAAACTGTTGGCCTATGCTCTTTATTGATTGTCATCCTACGATTATTATAACTTTAACACAAATTGTAGAAGTATTGGAGGTATCAAAACCAAATATTATTTTTAAAGTCCTTCCTCTAACACCTAAAACGTGATTAGCCTTTCGTCTACAAACCAAAAACAGTAGTAAGAAACATTAATATTTAACATAATATTTATCTGCAATTAATTGTCAGTGTCATCTGCAGAAAGAAATTTATTCGGTGAGAATTTTAAATTGTCGGTATTGAAAGATAACAGGTGTGTGCGTGTGTTTGTTTGGAGAAAATAAAGTGTTCGATTCAGTTTAATTGAAGATAATTGTTCTAAATTGCACAACGAGACCAAACACCTTTTGGAAGTTAATCTTTCCATTTTGTCATTACCGGTAATTCATTTTCATACATCGACCCAAATCGATTATCTCAATATTTCTAGATCCTATATATTACATTGTGTGTTGCATTCCCACCTGGTGTGCGTCTGCGCGCACGGCGCAGAGCAGCGGCGTGCGTCCGTGGCGGTCGCGCAGGTGCAGGTCCGCGCCGGCGCGCAGCAGCGCCTGCGCGGCGCCCGCCCCCGCGCCGCCGCCCCGCGCCGCCGCCACGTGCAGCGCCGTGCGCCCCTGGGCGTCGCGCGCGAACGCGTCCGACCCGCGCTCCAGCAGGCGCGCCACCAGGTGCGAGGACGGCGCGCTGGCCGCCGCCGCGTGCAGCGCCGTCGCGCCTGCGCGCGGGCGCGTGATTCAAATGCCTTCTTCTATAAAGCAGGCACTACACTTACAGGAACGATGACGATAAAGGAAGCCTGCTATAAAGCAAGCACTACACTTACAGAAACGACGACCTTAAAGGAAGCCTACTATACAGCAAGCACTACACTTACAGGAACGATGACGATAAAGAAAGCCTGCTATAAAGCAAGCACTACACTTACAGAAACGACGACCTTAAAGGAAGCCTACTATAAAGCAAGCACTACACTAACAGGACCGATTACCTTAAAGGAAGCCGGTTATAAAGCAAGCACTACACTTACAGGAACGATGACCATAAAGGAAGCCTGCTATAAATCAAGCACTACACTAACAGGAACGATGACCTTAAAGGAAGCCTGCTATAAAGAATGCACGAACCTTATCCGTTGACACATGGGAAGCGCGGAAAAATCATGTGACCGAGCGGCATGATTTGAATTTGCACTAGACTTGTGAAAGAAGCTTCTTTAGAGTTTGCCTCACTTTGGTAATAGAGTAGCAGATTCTCTCAATCAAAATGTTAATTTTGAGAAAAAAATATCTGTAAAATTATAATCATTATTTAATATCATTATCATAATCATTATTTAAATTATAATCATTAAACTACATGTTATAATCAGACGATTCATATGTAACCTTTTCCTAATCTACATTTATGTTTACTAAAAGACAAATTCAACTCCAAACACATTTACACGTCAATAAACCTTGACAAACAACACAAATATGCACGTTCTCACAAGTGCAGCATCTGACACTTGAGTTTCCGGCGCCGCCATCACTGAGCAATCAGAGAACTCTAAAGAATCCTAATTCACAAACCTAGATCAAATTCAAATCATGCCACCCGGTCACTTGATTATTCCTCGCTTCCCATGTGTCAACGGAAAAGGTTACTGTATTCTTTATAGTAGGCTTCCTTTGAGGTCATCCGTCCTGTAAGTGTTGTGCATGCTTTATAGGTTAATTAATTGATTGATAGTGATTCTGGGTTCATCAACTGCTAAGGCTAAGGCAATGGCGAGATCCAGCACCGATCTACTGTCGGCTAGCGACATTTTCCCCAACTAGATACCTCCCATCAGCGGGGTATCATTCCAGCCGAGACAAGCTCTAAGCTGCCGACCGATCTCCCGGCGTGTGTGGTAGTGTAGTTCGTAGGTGTAAGGTGTGAGGATAGGACAAGGAATGAAAAGGAAAGTTCGCAAACTGTACGTGACTCGTTTGTTAGGGTACTGCTCCGGCTTTTACGGAGTATTAATTGGAGAAATCACTGAAATCTACCGGTCAGAGCAACCGGTCGCCAGAATTCTCCTCGAGTCGGCGACTGAATTCGACCTAGGCATTAAGGTAGTGCCAACAATTCTGCCTCCGTCAGGACTCGAACCTGATACCCCCCGGTCAGAGACACTGCAGGAATATCAGTTAACGCCCTGGGCCACCTTTTTCCTGTCAGGGACTCGTCGTGACTCAGCAAACGCATATACCGGCGACAACAGCAGTATGCTTGAGCCAGTAAGCGAACCCTCAGGCAGCTGGGGGTATAAAAGGACCCCGCGGCAGCGAGACGGCAATTCGAGTTCCTCTGGTGAGTGGTGCAGTGGAGCTAGTAGTGTGCAGTTACAAGTTTTCTGGCGGCGACATCTCGACGGTGATCCCGGGACTTTCTACGTGGTGTACGGTGACTTGACTAGCGCGTGGAAGCCTTTTTTTGGGCTTTCGGTGACTTGGGAAGTTTCGCTACATCTGGAAATTTGGATTACTGTCGCATATCGCTCGTACAATTTTGTTCAGCAAAAACTTTTTCGTACCAACTTTTGAGCTTTTGTCATTACAATTACGAATACACCATGTACACGAGAATGTAAGATCGTGTTTCTCTTGCTTGGACGTACGCAGTGTATCATTTTTTTGTTATTTTATGTTACATTAACATCAAGATCATTAGCGATCGCTATTGGATTTAACGTTATGTGATGGTATGGTGATGACATGATATGGTGAAGGCAGGGAGTGAAGGACGAACACAAATACAACTATGCCCGAGGCGGGATTGCGGGACTCGGGACGCCGGGATTCGAAACCGCGAACTTTGGATGTCTGAGATCGCTATGACACTACTGACTTAACGATCGCGGCCACCGCGGATCGGCAATATATTTTTATGAGAAGCTCATGAGGGACCTTCCTCGTCTTGTGCGTTGATGTCGGCGCCGTTCTGCAGCAGCAGCTCCACCACCTCGTCGGCTGCCTGCTCCGCTGCGCAGATGAGCGCCGTCTTCTTGTCTTGAGACCGCGCGTTCACCTGCGCCCCGGCCTAAGGAGAGGGGGATCAGAGATGGAATTCTTTAACCCGGGAGTGCTCGCAATAGATCTGTGAGATCCAAGCCAGGGCAATTTTGTGTTTCTGAACTATTGCGATGCATTAGACGTCTGATATTTCATGTATTCCTTCATTGTGTTTCTCTGAGAACGCCTGGCCTTTTATTTTTATTTTTCGATGAATCATTTCCCGTGAGAATGCTGAAACTTGATCACTGCGCTGCGCGATATCTGTCAGGTACGTTGTAATAACTGGCGCCAGTGCATTGTTAGCTCCTGGCGTAAGCGGTACGCATCATGATATTATTTTCAGGCGTTTCTAAGATAAGTGTGCGCGATTTATTAATACTTGCATTGATAGACATGTACAAACCAAATAAAATACGTATTTCAGTTAATAGAGCTTCAGATCATTCCCATTCACGAAACGTTTCAGCTATAACTGAGAGATATATTGTGGGCACTGATGTGCGTCTACCTATTGCAGGCACTCCCGAGTTGAATCACCCAGTCATTCCCAAACTCAACAAGAAATATTGATGGTCAGTTGTTTAACGTGTGGAGTAATTTGCAGGGGACAGCCTGTTCAGACCGCTATGCCCTTATGAGGAGGATGAGTGGACCGTGTGGATTGTAAGATTGTGCAATAAGTCCGAAGCCCGAAGATAGCTCAGGTGGACAGCGTTGACGAAGTACGAATACGCGCTCTTTGTATCTCGTTTATAAAATCCGGACGTGTATTTCATACAATACATTTATTCTCGTTCACATTAAAACAGTTACTAGAAAAAAATCCACAATGCTCAGTCGTTTGATGACTGGCTTACAATTGTGACCTTTCAGAGTACTGAAACTGTGCGGAACGAATTTCTCGCACTTATTTCCGCGCATGAATTCTTGCTTTCCAACTTACGCGATCACGCACAAGTTAAACAGATACTTAACACAAGTAATACTCACTGTGAGGCATTACATTTTAAGTGAACTGACGCGCAATGCAGTAGCTTACATGCATACAGAATCATTAATAGACTTGCTAGAGATAATACTCATATGGTAAACTTTAGGTAACATTACATGCGGTATGATTTTTACGGAGTTCAAGACAAATCCCTCTCATTTGCCCGTAGGTCTACAGGAGAAGAGAGAATGGCCCGGAGGGCTTGTTTTGTCCCTACCGTCCTTCCGCTCGCCCACACGTGGGGGCAGACCCTTCTCCAAAGATAATATCTTCAAACTCACTGGGTTGGACTTTACCAAAATATATTGCCGGCCTCTTACTCGGCGCTAAGGAAGTGAAACTGGGACAGACGATGGAAGGAAGGATCGCATGCAGTCAGTGGCTCATGTTCTAAGAAACTTCTTCGATAGTTTCTCCATTCGCCTGGAAGTGATCAAGAACACTACGAACTATTCTGATTAAGACTGTAGGGCTACAAACTCAATGACGAAAGGATCAATCAATGTCACTTTCGTACCTCTGACGGGAGGTCATAGGTTTCGACACCGCACACGATAGCTGGATTTCGACACTAGCTATGAAGCCAATTTCAGCTGTTTGATATTTGATATTTATTTGGTCAAAAAACAGTACAAACTATATATGACGCATGGGGAGGAGATTATCTGCGCACATTTTCTTGAAGTTCCGAATTTAAAAAAGGGCGAGATCAGCAACATTATTTGAAAAAACTAGGCATTTCATTCCCGAGTTATAGAAAACATAATTGCAACGGTAAACGAATAGCAGATGTGATTTTTCTGTATTTCTAACAAAACTTTCTGCATTGATAACTCACCCTCAGCTCTACTCCTACCACTAAAAGCAAAAGTGCTCAAAAAAACGTGCACATAGTGATGTTACATTTCTATTCTAAATATTAAAATCCGACACCAACTCAGACTCACCTTCAGAAAAATAAAAAGGAGTAAGATTAGTCTGGAGAATTCTAATAGCCGGCTGCTCCGAACGGAATTACCCAATCAATTGCTGTTTGCCATGACCCTGTTCTCATATTTTCCTCCCATCCGCCCATAGGCCTATAGGAGAATAGGGAACGGCCCGGAGGGCCCCTTCTTCTCCTACGTCCTTCCCTTTCCGCTCCCTAGTGCCACAACCTTACCCTGCTAAGGTGCCTTGATGACATTTGGCTCCCGCGTAAGCAGACGTACAGCAATGCTCTAAGAAATCACATCACCTAAAGAAAATGAGCATTCTGTATTTTCCTAATCCAACATGCTCTCAAAAATCGGTAATCATATATTTTATGCGGATTATATGATGTTTCTGATTCCATTACCTTCATTACTCACTTGAGGTTTGCAAATCTAGTGGTGTTTTCAGGATGATATTTGCAAATTACAACATCGGACAAGGTGATGCGGTTTCATTGAGCACTACCGTAACTCCGTGTCGAACGGGCGTCTCAGCAGTAAAGGCCCCTCTCTCTCTCTG
The DNA here is from genome assembly GCA_031308135.1 of Acheta domesticus. Classification (NCBI taxonomy): domain Eukaryota; kingdom Metazoa; phylum Arthropoda; class Insecta; order Orthoptera; family Gryllidae; genus Acheta; species Acheta domesticus. Next base: position 50,698,273 of record JAHLJT010002630.1, read on the forward strand.
TATATGTATTGAAACGAGTCGTGGATTGACTCTAAACAAGATTTTTGATAAAGAAAAAGGGCACAGGGATTCTTACCCGGGAATGGGCTCCGGATCCAATCACATGCACAATGGAAATTTGTGGGTAACAAGAACTTTTTTATTGACATAAATAATCACCATACAAAATTGGTGGTCCTTGGTGCTTACAGGAGCATTTACTCTGTTCTTTCCCTGTGTTTAATTACATCCCATTTACAATTTCTCCGTTATCCTGGGGCTTCACTCCTTTATTATGATTTCAACATTTGCGGAGGCCTCAACTCAAGATCACTGTTATCTACTGGCTAATTACTTTCCCTCCCAATCTTCCGGCCGCTTCTACTCACGATACTCCAGTCTGAAACACGCCGTTTCATGTTCACCCATCCGCCGTCGGGCCGACGCCTCGCGCCGCACCGTCCACGCTCGGGCCTCCTCGTGCCGCAGGAAGCCAGCGCGGGGAGGGAGTCCCGTAGTGGCCGCTCCTGTCACTTGTTCTATGCGTTGTCTTCTTACGTGTCTTGTCGCGCCACCTCGCCCTTCGGGTATGTCCGCTTCCTTCGGCTGTGCTCGGAAGGGCGGGGGACGCTTCGCCGCCGTCGGCCGCTTCCCCACCCCACTCGTGGTCGCAGTGGTCTACTTCGAAACGTTACCAGAACGTTTCGACTGCATCGGTACGTCGTCCCCCCCAACTACTGTTTTCTCGTTCTCTTACATCACAGTTTCTAGCTTTTATTGTAATTGTCATCGACTGTTCACCTTAATTGCACTTAATGATGTCGAATACTTGTATACATTGTTCCATTCCTCTACACTGTTCTGCCCACTCCACGTGTTGACCATTCACCGCTTGTGATACTTCACCACTCCCTTGTACCCGTTTTGTCTCGTCTCACTTCTCAACTAACGCTTCCACTTTTGTCACACACTTTCTTTGTCCCAACGCCTTTCCAGTTCTATTGCATAACGCTCACTTTCATTGTTCTCTCCGGTAGATATTCCGTACTGCTCCGCACGTCTGACTCTCTCTCCATGACTCTCTCTCCGCCACTGTTCACACTCTTCCTTCCGCACGTGATTCGTGGCCTCCGGTTCTTCGCACAGAACCGACTCCGGCACCCGACTCCGTCAGTGTGCCGGCCGCTGCCGCGCAGTTCATATACATATTGAAACGAATTGTTATCACTGATACGATAACAATGCGTTCCAATGCACATCGTACGTTTAAACTGCGCGGCAGAGGCTGGCGGAGTCGGGGGGCCAGAGCCGGTTCAGCGCGAAGAACCGGAAGCCACGAATCACGAGCGCGGGACCAGCAGTAGAGCAATGGCGAAGGTAGAGAACGGACGTTTAAGTATCGTGCGGAAGGAAGAGTGAACAGTGGCGGAGAGAATAGAACTGGAAAGGCGTTGTGACAAAGAAAGTGGAAGTACTAGTTGAGAAGTGAGACGAGACAAAACGAGTACAAGAGAGTGGTGAAGTGCTACAAGCGGTGAAACGTGGTGGATGATCAACACGTGGAGTGGGCACAGCCGTGTAGAGGAAGGGAGCATTGTATGCAAGTTTTCAACATCATCAAGTACCATTAAGGTAAACAGTTGATGACAACTACCATAAAAGTTAGGAACTGTGATGTAAGAGAACGGGAAAATAGTGGCTGGGAAGGACAACGCACCGATGCAATCGAAACGTTCGGGTTACGTTCTGAAGTAGACCCCTGCGACTACGAGTGGAGTGAGAAGCGGCGACGGCGGCGCATCTCTGCCGCCCTTCCGAGCGCAGCCGAAGGAAGCGGACTTACCCGAAGGGCGAGGTGGCGCGGCAAGGCACGTCAGAAAACAACGCATAGAACAAGTGGCCGGAGCGGCATTGCGGGGCTCCCCTCCCCGCGCTGGCTTCCTGCGGCGCGAGGTGTCGACCCGACGGTGGACGGGCGAACATAAAGCGGCGCGAGTCAGACTGGATTTTCGTGAGTAGAAGCGGCCGGAAGATTGGGAGAGAAAGTAGTTAGCTAGTAGAGAACAGTGATCTTGAGTTGAGCCCCCCCTTAAGTATTGAAATTATTATAAAGGAGTAAAACCACAGGGTAACGGTAAAATTGTAAAGGGGATCTAATTAAACACGGGAAAGAACAGAGTAAATGCTCCTGTGAGCACCGAAAGCAACCAATTTTGTATGGCGATTGTTTCTGTAATAAAGAAAAGTTCTCGTTACCCACGAGTTTCCATTGTGTATGTGATTGGAGTCCGAGCCCATTCCCGAATAAGAATTCCTGTCCCCTTATTTTCATTATAAATCTTGTGTGAGTCAATCTACGACTCGTTTCAATATATATGTGTATATATATATATATATATATATATATATATATATATATATATACAGGGTGAGTCACGTAACTTTAGCACCTCCTGTAACTTTTGAACGGTTGAAGATATTGCAATGCAGTTTTCACGGAAGTGAATGAGGGAATGGGGCTAATTGATATGTATATTGATTTCTCTTTTATCATTTGTATTTTTACGAGATATTTGAGGTAACTTTGTTTTTTCAAATGGGATTATACATATTTTTTCAGTCTATCATGACAAGCGTAAAAAGACAAATCCAAAGATATAAATATTGTTATATGTTAGATAAGCATTTTTTTGAGTAATTGTGATTTTTTTGCGACTAGTGTTTAACGGATATTTTCATTGTAACTGTCAGCCCCACAAGGTGCTCAGCGCTCCCCCAGCAAACGCGGGGTCGGGAAAGGGAAGGGATTTTAGTACTTGAGGATACGAAAAATATTCACAAAACTGTTGCATTTTTTTCTTGAACTCTCCTTTCCATCCTGATCCATTTTCAGATATTTTGTGTTTCTTAGGGATTGAAAATACGGATTTGCCTTAAGTAGTATTTATTGAAATAAGACTATTTCTATCCCTAAGTTATTATTATATTCTTATTAATATTGAAATTGTTTGCTGAAAATACGCAATATTTTTGTACAGTTTTAATTATTTATTATTATTGTGCTTTGTTTCAAGATCCCATTAATACGTATCTTATGAAACCCCATTAAATGGAGTTGAAGTTATAAACAATTTTATTACGATACAAACTTATGACAAATCCTTATTTTCCATCCTTTAATTCCTTCAAACAAAGAAAGTCGAAAATCTGAAAATGCGGAAGGATGGAAAGCACAGTTCAGGAAAAAACTGCAATGGTTTTGTGAATATTTGGAATATATTTCGTATCTTCAAATCTCCTTCCCTTGCCCGGCCGCGCGTTGCTGGTGGAGCGCTGTGTGACCTTGTGTGGTGGACTATTCAAAATGTCCGTTAAACCCCAGTCGCAAAAATCAAAATTAATCAAAAAAATGCTTATCTAACATATGACAATATGTACATCATTGGATTCGTCTTTTACGCTCGTCATGGTGGATTGAAAAACTATGTATAGTTCCATTTGAAAAAACAAAGTTACCTAAAAAATCTCGTAAAATACAAGTGATAAAATAGAAATTAATACACTTATCTATTAGCCCCTTTCCCTCATGCACTTCCGTGAAAACTGCATTGCAATAACTTAAACCGTTCAAAAGTTACAGGAGGTGCTAAAGTTACGTGACTCACCCTGTATATATATATATATATATATATATATATGTGTGTGTGTGTGTGTGTGTGTGTGTGTGTGTGTGCATTCCGTATTAGACACCCCCCTGACTGTAGGAAACATCCCGCCGGACTTCTATGTGTGGATTCCAGAGTACCGTAGGTTCCCTTCACCCAAACCTGCCTTAAGGTCAACGCGCCAGAGGCCCACCTGGTGGGTTGCCGGCTTGAACCGACAACCAAGAGGTTAACATCGCCTACTCACTGCCTCCACTTCGAGGCTAACAGTGTGAGTGCCACCGTAAAAACCGAGGGTCCGAGTGATCGTCTCGAACTCTTCTTAGAGATCGTGCTCACCAACGTGCTCACGATTTCCTCCCTGCCAGGAGGCCTATATAACAGTTCGGCATCCGTTTGCGGGGGGGGCGAGGGGACTGACCTCGAGCAGGAGGCGCGCGGAGGGGGCGTGGGCGGCGCGCGCGGCGTGGTGCAGGGGCGCGCGGGCGTCGTCGTCGCGCAGGTTGGCGTCGGCGCCGCCCTCCGCCAGCAGCAGGCGCAGCGCGGCCTCGCCCGCCGCGCCGCCCGCCGCCGCCGCCATCAGCGCCGTGCGCCAGCCCTCGCCGCGCGCGTCCGCCGCCACGCCCGACGCCAGCAGCGCGCGCACCTCCGCCACCGCGCCTGCGCACAAGAGGAGCTCTCTCTAACTGGAAGGACGCGCGTCTCACTAAATGGGATGACTACATTCGGTTGCGAAGATTGATAGAAAAACATGGAGCGCGCGCACCTCCGCCACCGCGCCTGCGCACGCGCACCACGACGGGAGCACGGGACTTCTTTGGACAGCGGGACGAATACGTCCCAGTAGCTACGAGTGACCAGTCTTGCTTCGGAAGTTCGCAAGAAAGCCAGCAGCGCACGCGAGGAGCTCTCTCTAACAAGAAGGACGCACGTCTCTCTAACTGGGATGACTAAATTTGGTTGCGTAGTTTGATAGAAAAAGAGTAGCGCGCGCACCTCCGCCACCGCGTGTTCGCACGTAAGGATATGTTTTGACAAGCGGGTCCTATACGTCCCACTAACTAGGAGTGACCACTCGTGCTTCCGCAGTTCGCTAGAAAGCCAGCAGCGCGTGCACCTCCGCCACTGCGCCTGCGCACGCATCGCGCCCACACCACGAAAGAAACAGGTGACTTGTTTGGACAGCGGGACGACTACGTCCCACTAACTGCGAGTGACTACTCGTGCTTCCGCAGTTCACTTGAAAGCCAGCAGCGCGCGCACTTCCGCCACCGCGCCTGCGCACCCATCGCCCGCAAACCACGAAAATTTCATTGCTCTGGTATATTTTGTAATAAAGATCCTTCCACACACACACACGCTAGTACTCCCATCATTGCTCTCCATGTGTAACTGCAGGCTTCTGCATGCGAAATATTCATCTACCGAGAAAGAAACGTCCGTCGAGAACGGCCATCTTTACACAAATAATTCAACAAGGATACATTTTAAATCAATAAATTTAATATCAAATGAAAATAAATTCTCTAAACATCATCAATAATGCATTAAATGTCAATACTTAACTGAACTTTCGGACTTTCAATAACAAGCGAAATTCAAAAAATTACGTTGCAGCGAGTCAGACGAGGACAGAATATCGGTATTTCCGGTGACTCTCTCGGTCTCCGCGCATACGTGCTGAGAATTTAGTGACACGAAAAGGGAAACACGGAACCTTTTTTTGACTAGCGGAATGTATACTTTCCTTCAATTATGTGTGACTACTTATTGTGTCAAAGTTTGCTACGAAGCCAACAATGCACGCACCTCCTGTGCCACACGTGAGAACTCTGGACACACTTGGAAAGAATTCAGTCAAGAGACATGGAAACACAGCACCTTCTTCCTCGAATGGCATGTGTGTTCAACTTTTCTACGTTCACCCAAGAAAAAACTAAATGAAGCGTCGAGGAAAACAAGTATCCTTTTTTTGACCACTAGGATGTATGTTTCCCACTAGTTACTTTGCTACGCATGTACATGGAGGAAATTAAATCGAGAGCTAAGGAAAATAAGTTAGCATTTTTGATCAGCGGAATGTATGTGACTACTTTGCTTGAAAAGGTTTCAGGGAATCGTGTAGTGGCTACCGCGACCCAACATTTGCACACGGCATCCCGCTGGACTTGGGGAACTCCCATGACGTGTAGGTACCGGGATTTGTGAATAGAATAAAACGAACGTGTGTCCTCAAAAAGGTATCTCATGTAGAAGAGAGAAACTGGGCGCCGAGCAGAACAAGAAACCATTCCATGAGGAACTGAACATTACGTATTTTCTAGGTTTATATTTTATACTTTACTAACTACTTTACTTGAGATGTTCACTGAGGCATTAGCAGCTCTTGACCTCCTCCATGACCATCCTACTAGGCACACAAACAGGAAAAAATTAAACGAAGAGACGAGGAAAAATCACCTTGGCCAACATGACATTCATATCAACAACTGTGCTTGTACCTAACGCAGACAAACTGCGCTCAATGGAGAGCCGAGGGAAATAAATAACCGTTCCGTAACCAGCGGGTCATACATATCCCACTAACGTGTATAACCCACTTGGAAAGACGAACAAATGGGCAGTGGGACCAACCGACCGGTCGGCCGACCAACTCACGAACACGGTACGATCGACGACGACGAACACGGGGCGACGGTACGATGGACAACGTACGGACGCGACCGATGGAACGATAGCCAGGTGTGATCGAGAAGTGCCTCACCTTCCCTGGCGGCGTGCAGCAAGGCGTCTATGCGAGGGTCACGTGACGACGGGCGCTGCTGCCGGGCGTCGGCCGGCGCTGGGGTCCCGGACGCCCCTGGAGTCCCTGGGGTTGCTGGAATGTCTGGCGCCGAGGAGCGCGCGCTGGCACGCGAGGCGCTGGCGCGCTGGAACGGGAAGAAGGGCAGCTGCCGCGGCGCCTCCGCGTCGCTGGACGACGCCCTGGCGGAGGGCCCTGGCGACGGTGGCGAGCAGCCGCCGGCCTTCGCGTTGCTCTCGCTCATGGTTCACTCACGCGGCCTGCGGCAGAGGGAAGGTGCTGCGAGGGCTTCTGGTGAAATGGTAGTGTGATTGATTGTTAGTGATTCCGGGCGCGTCAACTGCTATAGTCATTAGTCCCAAGTGTCAATTAGTCCCTAAGATCATTCTTCAGAAATGTAGTGCATTGTGTTCTTCTGGAGGTAGCGGTGATCTTTCCCTGGCCGATGCCGTGACCCGGCGCCGACCTACCGTTGGCTAGCGGCGTTTTCCTAACCAGGTATCTCCTACTAACGTGGCGTCACTTTAGCCGGGATAAGCTCTAAGCTACCTGCCGTTCTTCCGGTATGTGTGATAGTGTAGTGCATGTAAGTGTACTACTAAGTGTAAGTAGTGAGTGAGGATAGGACAACGAAGAGGAAGGAAAGATCGCGCGAAGGCTATGGCCCGCTTGTTAAGATACTGCACCGGTATTCGCCTGGTGTTGATCGGAGAAATCATTGAAATCTACTAATCATAGTAGCTGACCGCTAGAAATCTCCTTTACACAGCGACTGCACTCGACCTAGCTGACAAACTAGTGTCGAAAATTCTGCCACTGTCGGGACTCGAACCTAGGACTCCCGGTCAAAGGCACTGCAGCGACATCAATTCATGCCCTGAGACACCTCTCCCAGTATGGTAGTGTTTCCGTTGATTGCCCATTTAGGTTTTTCGGGTGCATCAACTGCAGTGTTGATTAGACTGTCGGACATGTTACTCATGTATCTCGGAAGAGAAATGTGTCCCTCCTCCGTCAAACACGGAGATCAAGCACCTACCTAGATGCCTGCTTGTGCAGGATTACCCTCTCCAGGTATCTTCACCAGTGGAGGACCTCCAAGGGTCTTTTCGGTCTCCCGTTATGTGTGGTAGTGTAGTGCACGTGGTGAGATAGTGTAGTGCACGTAGTGTGGTGGTGTAATGCATTGCTTATTTAGTATTTCCTGAAGTGTCAACTACTAAGGTCAAAAGTCCCTGAAGTAGAGTGCATATTTTTAGCAAGGTAGTTGGCAGTATTCTTCCTAATACAAAGGGAGATCCGGCACTGACCTACACGTCGGCTTGCCGTTTTTTTTCCCGTACCGGTATCTGTCACCAGCGGGGCACCACCACAGTCAGGACCAGCTCTAAACTGCCGTCATGTATAATAGTGTAGTGCATGAGAGAGCAAATGTGTTTAAGGGAGGAGAGGAGGAAGCAAGGATTAGAAACGCAAGATCGCGTGTGGTCCGTGGCCGGTTGGTTACGTACAGCTCCGACATTCGTCTGATATTGTGATCGGAGAAACTACGCAAAACTACCGTTCAAAGCGACCGGACACTAACCCCAGACAGTAGTTGAATCCGATCTGTTGGTGTCGAAAATACGCCACCATTGGGACTCGAATCCTAGAATGATAAGTCAGATACAATGCAACGGTAATAGTTGTTAACCGGTGTTGTACCAACTTGTGCGTGTGCGTGTTCACACGATGGTGACGGGGCCAGAGAATAATTGCGAAAATGATATTTGCGATAATGAAAATGGTGTGAAATTGTGAAATGTTAAATGTAGATTTATCGATGATTATACCAACGGCATTTTTCCTACCTATTTAGCTGTAATGATGAGAAATATCTCTGGAGTGTGAAGGCGGAGGGAGGTAATTAAGAGAGTTGACGTGACAAGACGATTGTGTGCATGTAGATTAGTTATGGGCAGTGACGTGAAAAAATCGTGAACAACACATATTTTTGAAATTATAAATACATTCTTCTATCCAATTCCAATTACATTTTCATTTAACCTTTTTAGTCGTTATCGTACGAGGGCACTGGTGTTGCGTAGAATAACGAAATAGAAGTTTTCCTAATTGTACCACATTTATTAACTTATGAGAAATTTGGAAAATTGCCGTGAGAGACATATTTGTTCTATAAGTTATCTGGGAACGGTGAATATTTTAGTGTCATATATTCAAGTCTATGTAGTCAAAAGCTTTGTTATTATTATTAAGTATGTTATTATTATTATTAAGTAATCAATTTCAGTAGTGACGATTTCATTCTGACACTCCTTTTCATTTTTCTCGTGCTCCCTTCAGTTTTGAATTGCTCTGAAGTCGAAGATCCTTGTGCATTAATTCTCTCTGGCCGACGAGTATTGTTCAATTTTAAGATGCATTCGGTACCTAACTTTACATCAGTATTAAATTCTTAATTGTGTATTTTTCTTATTTTTATTGCTTGGGAAAAAATAATCAAACTATCGTTTATTTACAGATGAATAAAAAATTGCAGTACTAAAATAACAGAACACTTATTATTTGATGAATTTCTCCCAGAAGTGGCTAAACATAATTTTTTTCATGAATTTCGTAGTTCCGTAAAAATATACAGTTTTTATGGGAAGGTATATTTGAATGTATCATCGCTCCTGCCTCGTTCTGCTATAATGAAGGGGTACATGAGTCTTATTTTTGCAATGTGTAAATAATTTTCTTCTGATGGTTCTTAAAATATTTCGTGAAAATGATACATCACCAAAATCATTATTATTGTTCTTACTGAGCATATATTATTAGAAGTAGACAATATTGTGGATGAACATGAATACATTATAATACGTAACGGCCTGCGAGATTCATTAGAATAACTAATTTAGTTCTTAACATTTATCCTGTGCGATTATCTAACTCATACTTTTCGATTATCCTTGTCAGCATATGCTAATATTTGTACATTATTCTATTTCTATGAGTTTTAATAGTGATATAACGTGTTTTCTACGCGTTTTAATGGTGCGTTAATAGTTTAGAATTAAACGTTTATCATCCTGCTTCTAATATTTGAGAGTCTAAGGGTGAATATACAATATGCAAATGACATTAAAAAAAAGAGGCAAACAAGATTTTACAGATAAAAATTTCACTGGGTACAAGAACGTTACAATGCCGAAAAGGTTTGTAGGCGACACCGTAGCCAATTAAATAAAACTGGATAAATATGTACAAATTTCGGTGCAATCAGACTCCAAACTTGGTATTGGTTTTTGTTTAATGAATAAACGATTATAATAACCATTCGCCATTGCGATTGATTTGCATTTTAAATTGATTACTCATTATTTTGAGGGACGTTATTACAAAAACCTTCAAAACATCTTAGAGAGACACAGGACATTTTTATTTCGAAATTCTTGGTGATAAATCATCTTTGGTTGATTTGACAGCACAAAACAGGAAAACGGAAGCATTTCTTGAAGACAGTCCCTCAAGGTGTAACATGGCTCCTTAAGTTAATCGTGTTGGAAAGCAACCTTAATCTGAGGTACACCAAAGTTTCACGAGTCAAACAGGACCATAAAACCCAGGAATCTAATAGGATGCTTCCTGTCATTCCCACAGAGGTTTTGATACCACGGAATCCTCAACATATTTTTGTTCATAGTTTTTGTTGACGCTAGATGCAGAGATGATAATTCCATACTTATCAGCCAACTGTCAAAATTAGCTTCAAGTGTTTAAATGCACAACTTTTTCGGTAAATGTCTCTTGGTAAACAGTCGATGGTGGAGAAAGGTGGACGGAATGGTTTATCATGGAGTGCTCGTCATGGAGAGGTCTCAACCACTTCCGGTGTTTGCATACTCGACGACGATTGATGACCACGACGAAGCAAATGTATTAAAATCCATGAATCAGGCATGTAAAGATGTTTCTGCTTCGAGATTACACTTATTTTTACTCTTCTCTAGGCCATATTGTACGCACATTTCTACGACATTAGCTTAGTATTGCCTTCTTGAGAGCTGTAATTTAACGTTTCCTTATTCCGGGTCACACGTTGCCTATGTTAGCATTCTGTATCCAGAAGATGACAAAACGATGCACTTAAGTTGAAAAGTCAATCACGTATTTTGCCTATTATTCGTCAGAATTACAGATAACAGATTTGGATCACTTTCCCAGAAGGTTGGGTCTGAAGAGTTCGGAGGAAAGTCACATATCACTTAGTGCAATGAGAGGGTGTGGTGCAATTTACGAATAATTATTTGAGATTTCTTGAAAATATGAGAAACTGCTTTTTTACAGGGACAATTCGTTCTTTTGTAGTCGTGGCATACTCTTTTGTAGTCTTGGCATACTCTTTTGTATTCTGTGATACTAAAGAGTAATTATGAACCCGGAACAGATCCATCAAAAGCGCGAGAGTCCAAGGTTTTAAGCGTCACCACTACAAAGTCTCACGTCGATGGCAGAATTTGGCAGCTGTGACTTCGAATCTTCTGCTCCTTGGCAATACAAATGCCACGTTCCCGTCAAAATTCTGCCACCACTTGCTCATCGACACCACATCTGTAGGAATCCTATATGCTTACTTTGACAAATGTGGCTGCAAGTTAACATGACAGAGAAGTCCGTCAAAATCTGCAGTCAACGCCTAATGCTTACGACCAATCATGGTAATCAGAGGACGGGAATTCGTGAGATAGTAGGTCGTGCTTTAGTCTAAATACTGCGAGTTTATGCATACTGCATTACCAGCACATTTGTGGAACTCTTCATAGCTTGCTGTGACAGATTGACAGTAATTTAACAAGGCAGAAGTCCCTAAGCCTGGAGTATTCTGTTGGAGTCGTTTGTACGTTTCGCACGTCCACAGTCCATGATTGTGGAGAAGTTAGTTTCCCACGCCCTGAGCATGTTCATTGGATGACTTGCTCCAATCCACGAGGTTGTACGACATCTTCCCGCAGAAATCCTGCTAATAAATTTTTGCCACCAACACACTTGTAGGTATCCTCATCGCTTGACGTGATATTTGCAATTTAATTTTACGTGGCAGAAAATTACATAATTCAGCATCACTCTTGATCGATGAGAGGGATATAAAGTAAGATTATTAAGATTTGAATATGTTTGACATCGCTCTGGAATCCATGAGGTTTTAGGGATTTTTCCCGTCAAATTCGTGTGCTTACTTGCGCGTCCACTATCATCGTTTGCAATGACAGATAAGACTGCACATTAGCGTAACCGACACGTCAATAAGCGCGCAGAATTATGTCTAAGACCTAGGATTATTTTGCGCCGAGTATGTTCATCAAAGGGCTGGTCGTTGGATAACTTTCCGTCGTTAAGTTTTATTTCCACATGTTCATCACCAGCACAACTGTGGGAGTCCTCGTTACTTGCAGTGACAGTTATGACTGTCCGTTGAATTGACAGGGAAGTCCATAAACCACAGGACAGTCGAAATAAAACAGCTCCCATGTGGGCACTGACCATCGAGAACTAATAATTCTCACGTCTAAAGCATGTTAATCAGAGGTTTGGAATCCGTGAGGTGTAGGTCGAAAGTCCTACGCAATTATGCATTTTCATGCACTTTATCAGCACAATTGTTGAACTCCTCGACACTTGTTGGACCCCTCCACACAGAGACGGCCATAAGACCGCAGAATCCTTGACTGTGACGAAAGAGCTCTGACGTACGGTTCTGAATTTCCGAGATTGTTTATCAGTTATCTCGAATCTCTGAGGTTTCAGGGTGTTTACCTGTCAAAGTCCTCTCACTTCATCACAAGCACAATTATAGAAAACCGAGTCTTCACGTTTGCAAGTTTATAAGGTATGATTCTCACTTTACGAGCACGTTTATCAACAGCCTCGAATCTCTGAGATTGTAGGGAGTCTACTGTCAGCGTCCTCTCACTTACTCATCACCAGCGCACTTGTAGAAATCTTCCTCACTTGCAGTGGCAGATGGGACTATTAGTTAGCATGACAGTGACGCACGGTTTTCACGTGCCGAGCATGTTCATCAGTGGTCTGAAAATAATGAGGTCGTATAGCATTTTCCTGTAAAAGTCCTGCGCCACATTGGCTATTGCGAGCACGATTTCCAAGTCGGTGCAAAAGCCCACTGCGACATACATGACTGTGAGTTGAGACTGAGAAAACCACAAGACCGTCGGAGATGACAGAGAGAGGAATTGTATTATAATACTTCTAAAGCCCCTTGACTGTGACATAAGAGCTGTTCTCTCACGTCGAGCATGCTCATGAGCGTCCGAAAATCTGTGAGGTCGTAGGGCGCCTACCTGCCGAAGACCTCTACATGCTCGTCACCAGCACAATGTTAGGAACACGTGAGTGCACTTTATCCCGACTGTGACGTACGGTCCTCACGTGCCGAGCAGGTTCATGAGCGGCCTGGAATCCGTGAGGTCGTAGGGCGCCTACCTGCCGAAGACCTCTCACATGCTCGTCACCAGCACAGCGTTAGGAACACGTGAGTGCACTTTATCACGGCTATGACGTGCGGTTCTCACGTGCCGAGCAGGTTCATGAGCGGCCTGGAATCCGTGAGGTCGTAGGGCGCCTACCTGCCGAAGACCTCTCACATGCTCGTCACCAGCACAGCGTTAGGAACACGTGAGTGCACTTTATCACGGCTATGACGTGCGGTTCTCACGTGCCGAGCAGGTTCATGAGCGGCCTGGAATCCGTGAGGTCGTAGGGCGCCTACCTGCCGAAGACCTCTCACATGCTCGTCACCAGCATAACGTTAGGAACACGTGAGTGCACTTTATCACGGCTATGACGTGCGGTTCTCACGTGCCGAGCAGGTTCATGAGCGGCCTGGAATCCGTGAGGTCGTAGGGCGCCTACCTGCCGAAGACCCCTCACAAGCTCGTCACCAGCACAATTGTGGGTATCCGTGAGTGCAATTTATCACGTCTGTGAGGTACGGTTCTCACGTGCCGAGCAGGTTCATGAGCGGCCTGGAATCCGTGAGGTCGTAGGGCGCCTACCTGCCGAAGACCTCTCACAAGCTCGTCACCAGCACAATTGTGGGTATCCGTGAGTGCAATTTATCACGTCTGTGAGGTACGGTTCTCACGTGCCGAGCAGGTTCATGAGCGGCCTGGAATCCGTGAGGTCGTAGGGCGTCTTCCCGTCGAAGTCCTGCGCCCACTTGCTGGCGCCGGCGGCCAGCAGCGCCTCCACGCAGTCCTCCTTGTCGTTGACGGCGGCCGCGTGCAGCGGCGACTGGCCCTTCTCGTCGACGGCGTTCACGTCCGCCGCGTGCTTCAGCAGCAGCGCCACCACCTTGTCCGCGCCCCTGGACGCGGCCACGTGCAGCGGCGTGCGGCCGGCCTTGTTCCTCGCCCTCACGTCCGCGCCCTTCTGCACCAGCAGGCGCGCCACGCCCAGCGCGCCCGCGGCGGCGGCGCGGTGCAGCGCCGTGTCGCCCTGGACGTCGGCGGCGTCGACGCCGGCGCCCTTGGCCAGCAGCAGCACCGCGATCTCCAGGTCGCCCCTGGCGGCCGCCGCCAGCAGCGGCGTCGCGCCCGACTTGTCCTCCGCGTTGACGTCGGCGCCGTCGCGCAGCAGCAGCTCCACGGCGAAGGCGCCGCAGAAGCTCACGGCCAGGTGCAGCGGCGTGCGCTCCTCCGCGTCCTTGGCGTGCACGTCCGCGAAGCGCTCCAGCAGCAGGTGGATGACGTCGGGCTTGCCGCTGCGCGCCGCCGTGTGCAGCGGGGTGCTGTCGCCGATGTCCGTCGCGAACACCTCCGCCTCCGCCGCCAGCAGCATCTGCACCACCTGCGCCACATTTAACCCTTAAGCGCGCGCGTCAAAGTTCGAAACACAAGTGAGCGCGCAGCGCACGGAGTGCGCCAAGCAGATTTCGGGTTTTTCTGCTACTATATTGTGACATTCGAGTTTCAATCTATGGACATATCATCACAGTCAATTATTAAAGACACAAACAATTCATTACAAACCACTTCTTCCTTATCTTCGTATTAGAGCAAACGTTTTGGAATACGACAGGTTTCTCTTCGAAAATCACCCCTGGAACAAAAAGTTATTGCTTCTCAAAAGAATGCGATTTGAATTGACCAGTTTGCGTACAGTGAGTATAAAAGGATTTTTTCCATCAACGTGGAGAGATCAAAGATCAAAACAGAAGGATAATTTGCGACTCTACATAACTCGCGGCGCACAGTATGCAACAGACGGTCCGTCGATGAATGATCTACAAATAATTCAACCTAGAATTGATTGAGGACAACAAAACTTCACACACAGGAAGCCAAGACTACACTGAAAGGTTACACGAAGTGATAACAAATGACATCTATCGGAAATGGCGAAACAATATCCGGCGATGGCGCACGCTCTGCGCCAACGCGTCCACTTAAAGGTTAAGGTAAACTCAAAAGTGACCGAGAATGATGGAAAAAGGCATTTTTGTTTTTTTGACGTTCTGAAAGCGTCATTTATTACACTTTGTTGTGGTGAAATTCGTTTTTACCTATCTGCAATATTTTCGGAGATATAACAAATTGTTTTCAAGATGGTCGTTGCCTCGTCCTCTGGGATCTGTCAACGCCCTTTTGTAATTGCAACTAGTAATTACAAATGAATAAACAAACACAAGTTATTCAACAGAAAACACCAGGGAACAAAAGCAGGATAAAGTACTTGTGAGAAAAGAAAAGGAAAAGGGAAGAGAAAGAATGGGAAGAAGACGATGTAACTTATGCTGCAGGGGTACTGTATCGGATGCATGCCATCGGATCGGCACTGACATGAGCTGTCTCTGACGATTTCATTTACCGTCCCCGAAGTAATAAATCAATCAATCGCAATAATTTAAATCAACCAATCATCGTCCTTTCAGCTGTCGAAGCCATATACTCTCTACGTTTTTCACATGTTTTTCTTTCTCACTGTGTGTTGTATATTTTTCTCTTTTTGATACCTAAAAATGGGAAAGAATAATGTCGACTATTTCTTTTTACTCGTAATATATTTGAGATAATAATATTTCTATCTCGGATAAGGATGAAAATAATTTTCCGCAAAATTCCCCAAACACTTCCCAACCATTTATGTTGCCCATTCTTACCTTAAAACGAAAAAATCCTCATTTTGAGAACAAAAATCTTCAATCTTTCCTCACAACAAAAAATCCCCATTTTGGGGACAAAATTCCCCAATCTTTCCCCACCATGAAAAACATCACCATTTCGGCGATAAAATTCCCCAATCTTTCCCCATAACGAAAAATATCCCCATTTCGGGGACAAAGTTCCCCTTCCCCCACAACGAAAAAATCCCCATTTCGGGGACAAAGTTCCCCAATCTTTCCCCACAAAGGAAAAAAGATCCTCATTTCTGGGACAAAATTCCCCAATCTTTCCCCATAACGAAAAAATCCCCATTTCGGGGACAAAGTTCCCCAATCTTTCCCTACAACGAAAAAACTCCTCATTTCTGGGACAAAATTCCCCGAAATCCGGCAGCCCTGGACGCATGACCTTGGCGTTGCCGCCGGCGGCCGCGCGGTGCAGCGGCGTCCATGCGAACTCGTTGCGCGAGTGCACGTCGGCGCCGTTCTGCAGCAGCAGCGCCACCACGTCCACGTGGCCGCGCGCGCAGGGACGGTGCAGCGGCGTGTTGCCCGTCGCGTCGCGTTCCTCGATGCCCGCGCCGTTCACCAGCAGCAGCGACACCACCTGGCGGCGCAACACACAAACACAAGGTCGTTCGTTCCGTCTTTTTTTACTTTCCCGTATAAGTACGTATCTAAAGAGTAAAATCCGTAGTTTAAGGAAAGGTATGTAATGCTGCGCGAAAAAAACGGCGGATTTTCGGCAGAAAAAAATTGCATAGCAGGGAAAACTAGTGGTGCTTCAGAATGGCACAGACTTTCCCGTATTAGTTTTCTATTTAGTTTCGTCTTGGGAAGCTATTCGGACTTGCCACATTCTCTTGGCAGCTGCCATCTATCGACACCCAAAGTACACTGTTGGATATTTCATTAATTTTACGGTGTCCTAATAGTAGAACGGAAATATTATTTTAAGAATATTAAATAACAGTAAAGTGTCCTTCTAAATGGCAATTTTCTTTGAAACATTTGGAGCTGTTTTTAAGAAAACGGGGTTTAAGTACCACTGTAAAGTAGCGAAATTTGAAGGTCTTTTTCTTGGAAAACTTTCCAATTTTCAGAAAACTTCATTTGAAGCACATACTCTTACAAATATAATAATGTTTATAAATTGCTAGTAATATGAATACTAAAGATGTGACCTTTCAAAAAAATTACATTTGTGTATTTTTTGAAAAAACTAAAAAATAACTTGACGTCATATTAAAGAGTGCAATTAGCACTATCCTTTCGGAAAGTTTGAAGAAAGAGTTTGGAGACACTTTTGAGAAAATGGCGATTGAGCGTTTATGAAAATACGGAATTGTAAACTAGTTTTCACCGAAAACGATTGATATTTGTAGCTGTTTTTAAGAAAACGGGGTTTAAGTGCTACTAAATGTGCGAAAAGTTTTCGACAAACTTTACTGTACACTATTTAAAGCACACAAGTACTCATTAATGTAATAATGTGAACAAATTGCCGGTAATGTAAATATTCACGACGTGGGAGACAAGTCAAAATGATTACATTTTTGTATTTTTTGCAAAAACAGAAGAATAGAGCAATATGTCATTTATGTCACCTTATAGAGATCTGAGATGGTCATTAGGAACGATTCTTACCCAAAGTTGAAAAAAATTTGCTCCTGTTTTTGAGAAAATCGTTTTTGTAATTTTTTAAATTGCACATATTACACGCAATATTGCGCGAAAAGTACTAAATTTTGTTTAAAAATGTACAGTACCTTAATGAAATAACTCATTTTGGAGAATACATTTCATTTGAAGGAAAAATCTCTAATTTTGTAGTTGTTCGAAGAAGCCAAAAAAATTGAAAATTTTGGAATTCCAGAATATTCAGAGTTAACCGTGATAATCGGACTAATGCCACCTTTATTTTTTCCTGTATTCTCAGATAAAAAGAATATAATATCACCTGAGTGAGTGTATTATTCATCTCTTCCTATTTCCAACTACCTTTAAAACAAGCAAATTTTAAGAGAATAATTACTGAGATTAAGGCCAGATACTAAAATTCATACATGGAAACATCCCTGCGTAATATGTAAACTTTTTCTTTACAGCACGAGAGCAGCAGAAAAGGAGATTGTGAGTAGCGATGAGAGTTAATAAAGGAAGTTTTTGTTTAAATTTAATTTTTGTTTTGTTTGATTCTTTCTATGCACTCCTCCTGCGAGAAGAAATGTTGGATAGGAGGATTTTAGTTAATGCAAGGTAATCTATTTATGGACAAAACATTCTTCTGTTCCCATCTCCCACTAAACCAATCAATTTGTAAGAATGAGGTTAAGACCAGATATTAAAATTCATTCATAGAAATGTATGTGTTTATTTCCATTGTGTGAACGATATTTTTCTGAGTGTCAAACGTGTTCTGTGACATCTTCTATGATATATCACGTTTGAATGTACTTGATGCAACATGAAACCAGTAAATCCCTTACGCGGACAGGTTCAATAGTGAATCTTTTGCACAATTCTGTTTGGATATTTTTCTGGTAAAACCTCCAGAATAAATTTTATCATTGAGAAACATCCAGTTCTCATGAGAAACTTTTTCGGAAGAAAATCAAGGCAGAATCGTGGAAGATTTTCTACTGGAACGTATTCCACTGTAAATATTTTAGGTTAGGTTAGTTTTCGCAACTTAGGTGCACACATCGTTTGGCAACGGTACACGTTGTTCTGCACATCGTGTGCATGCGACGTCGGGTACATTCCTGTGTACAGCTCAAGCGTACATTCATTTGGACCAAACTACACATTTGGTACACAAAAATGCATTTGGTGACAAGCTCTTGTTCACATCCGTACATTGGAGATGCGCACTCCGTGTACGTTTGCCCATACATTGGCGTACGTTAGCGTGCGTACACCTCCATTTTCGCCAGGGAAATTTGAGTTATAACACTGAAAATACATTTACTGCTTTTTCGATACCACTTACGCTCTTTTAGCACCATTAGTATGAATTCAAACTTAGTTGACTGTCGACTACTCGCCGATAAGGTTACAGAGTTCTTAAATGGAATATAGGTAACGGAGCATGATATTCACAATGTGATACACGGTGAAATATTGATTAGATATCAATATTTAAATTGTACTTTCTTGCGCTTGAGAAGAAACTTATTAAGAGGATACTCTCTCAGTCTGAATCAGTGTAAAAATACTGATTGACAGTGACAGGGTTATAACTGATGTGTCAGTTATAACCCTGCCACTGACAATCAGTGAATTGAACTGAACAAATCAGTGAAAATTGGATCCACTTTTTGAATCAGTGAAACGTCTCTGTTTGAATCAGTGAAATCTGTGACAACTAGTTGAACGTGACGACTGAACGATCAGTGAACGATGGTGGCGCGACACTTTTACCACTGACGACCAGTGAAATACTGGCGGTCATTATGAAAAGGTTCGCGTATTCGCTGATTGTCAGCGAAACTACACATTTCGACTGAAGATATCAGTGACTTCGGCTCTCACTGATTGAATCAGCGACAATTTCACTGATTCAGATTCAGAGAGTACCGTTATGTAATGCAAGGCGAAAACACGCCGACTTTCGCGGCGGGTGCGTACCTCGGCGTGGCCCTTGCCGGCAGCGCGGTGCAGCGGCGTCTTGAGGAACTGGCTCTTGGCGTGGAGGTCGGCGCCGTGCTGCAGCAGCAGCGCCGTCACCTCCAGGGAGCCCTTCTCGGCGGCGCGGTGCAGCGCGGTGTTGCCGAACTTGTCCGCGGCGCGGACGTCGGCGCCCTTCTTAATGAGCAGGCTCGCCAGGTTGAGGGAGCCGCGCTCGGCCGCCCGGTGCAGCGCCGTGCTGCCCTGGTTGTCCTTCTCGTTCACCTGCAGATGGATACAGGGCGAGAAATTGACTTATTGATTGATTATTGTTACGAGTGCATTGAACATTGATTGATTGATTACTGTTACGAATGCATAGAACATTCGATTGATTGACTTATTGATTGATTACGAAATGTATAGAACATTCGATTGATTGATTGATTGATTGATTGTTCGTGTTTCCGGGCGCAACAATTACTTAGGTCATTAGTCCCGTAAGTGTAGTGCATGTTTTTCATCGGGAGGTGGCGGTGATCTTTCCCCGCTAGATGGCGAGATCTGGCGCCGACCTACCGCCGACTAGCGGGGTTTTCCCCTAACCAGGTATCTCCCACCAGCGGGGCACCGCCCCAGCCGGGACGCATGTTTTGGATTTGCACTATACTTGTGCATAGGACGTATTTAGAGCTCTCTGATTGGACAGCGAGGCGGTGTACGATACGCAAGCGACACATCTCTCTGAAGACACATACTCTTTGAAGAGACAGACAGACAGCGGTGGACAGCTGCTGCATTCGAAAAGGGTAGTGGCAGGAGTAGTGGTACGCACTTGTGAGTGTTTATCTCTCATTTTTTTCACACCTCGCAGTTGAATATTCAGCTCCAAACTATTTTTTACATTAACCAACTCTCATAAACCTCAAAAATCTGTGGTCACGGCGTAGAAGTTCTTAAGTCAAAAATCTTAGTTTGGAGAAATCAAGGGTTAAAATATTATTGAGCCAACGATTCTTCCTAAGCTCAACGCTATTTCTCAACGCTTTATTGTTGTTAAGTTGTCGTATTGTCGTTAACACTTGAATTCGGTCATTTTACTAAAATGAAATATAGATACTTAACTTGTAGTTTCAGCACTTAACCCAATTTCGCCAAAAGTTGACTTAAGAACTTTTACCCCGTGACCTCAGAAATATTCTCTTATGTGCCCTACCACTACTCCTGCCACTACCCTTTTCGAATAAAGCAGCTGTCCATTTTTCAAAAATCTGACATTAGGTTTGAATTCAGAGACCCAGAAAACCTCTATGTATGAATTTTTATGAAGAATGGGCGATTAGAGTAATGTATAGGTCAGAAAAGCATAAAAATTGGGGGAAGTGGTACTTTTAGCAATTTTTTAACAACACTTACGTCGTCCAAAAAACTGTGTATTTGTACAAGGGTTGTTCGGTATCAATGTGGAAAAAACATGAAAAACATTCAGACATTTCCGATACTATTGTGTTCTGCAAGACCAAATGTCAAAAAAGTACCAACAAATGCCATGTTTGAGCGATTAGTGCGCCCTCTAGAACAGTGTTGTCAAGGTCGATGCCACGAGCGAGATTCCGTGGCAGGAGTTTCACGACAAAGTCGGCCCTCCACGTAGTTCGTCACCCCGCCACCACAAACAACGCCATCCCTATTGTAAAACGGCGGGGTTACTACTACTCGTAATAGTTTCCTTTCGCAACGCTAGTCGCGCAGAGAAGCTCGTGGCCTGCCACGGTGCCACGACGCGTGCTACTGCCCCCAGTAGAAGACCTTGACACCACTGGTATAGAATTATTAGAAAAATCATAATGTTTCACAAAACATGTTTTCTCATCGAAAAATCTCAATTTCAGCACCCAGCGTGCGAAACATTTTTTCGACCCACCCTAACACACTGTGATGAACAATATTGAAATAAATGAAAGAAAGCACAAAAATCCAATTTCAGTTTTCACCACATGGCCCCAGCCCACCATACCTAGCGGGTACCTAGCGGGAAACACATCCGTATTGAGACGGAAAATAGCTCTAGGGAAATCAAGTTTACAACTACTTACATCACTTTCACTAGAGTACTATGAAAAGACGAAAACCACGGACATATATGTACGGGACGCACGAAGCGACAGGGGGCAGTTCCCGAAACATCTTCGCCGCCACGACACATCTGTGTCGCCACGAGCCTTCACTACACCGACAGTCGCTACGCCGCATCGCTACACTGCAGGATGAACCAGGGAGCCGCAACACCGCTGCTGGGAGAGATTGGCGCACAGGTAAGCGGCTGACATCATCACAAGAGCTTCTCGACTTCCCTTCCTCCTCAATCTCCCCCCCTCTCTCTCCCCTTCACTCACCCCCCCTCTAGATAATGTATGGCGACGGTATGAGTACGAATTAAATCTACACAGCAATGAGCATTAATTGTAATCTTTTCCCCTCGCTCTTCTTCCCGACCACTCAGATCAACTAACGTGAAAGATCTCCTGCGTGATTTACGCTTGAAACTAGCATTCGCGTAGGAGGGACATCACTGCACACACTACTCTCTGAGTCTGAATTAGTGAAAAACCACTGATTGACAGTGACTATTCACTGATGGTGTCAGTTATAACCCTGCCACTGACAATCAGTGAATTGAACTGAACAAATCAGTGAAAATCGGGTCCACTTTTTGAATCAGTGAAACTTCACTGAATCAATGAAATCTGTGAAAACAGCAGCACGATCAGTAAGGGATGTGGCGCGGCACTGACGACCAGTGAAATGCTGGCGGTCATTAGGAAAAGGTTCGCATTTTCGCTGATAGTCAGCGAAACTACTCATTTCGACTGAAGGTATCAGTAACTTCGGCTCTCACTGATTGAATCAGTGACAATTTCACTGATTCAGATTCAGAGAGTACACACACACACACACACACACACACGCGCGCTTACGTACGTCTGCGTCGTTCTGCATGAGCAGCAGCGCCGCGACCTCGGCGGAGCCGCGCTGCACGGCGCGGTGCAGCGGCGTGGCGCCGTACTTGTCGCGCGCGCGCGGGTCGGCGCCGTGCTGCAGCAGCTGCGCCACCGCCGCCATGTCGCTGTCGCCGTCGCCGCCGCGCTCCGCCGCGCGGTGCAGCGGCGTCTGGCCGTGCACGTCGCGCGCGTCCACCGGCGCGCCGCTCTCCGCCAGCAGCTTGATGACGCGCGCGGAGCGAGCCCCGGCCGCGCAGTGGAGCGCCGTGCTGCCCAGGGCGTTGGCCGCCCGCGGGTCGCACTTGTTCTCGAGCAGCAGCTTCGCCACGTCGTACGCGGCGTGCTCGCACGCCCTGCGACACGATTACATAGATAGATAGATAGATAGATAGATAGATAGATAGGTAGATAGATGAATAGATAGATAGATGGATAGATGGATAGATAGATAGATAGATAGACAGACAGATAGATAGATAGACAGACAGACAGATAGATAGATAGATAGATAGACAGATAGATAGAGAGACAGACAGACAGACAGATAGATAGACAGATAGATAGATAGATAGATAGATAAACAGATAGATAGACAGATAGATAGATGGACAGATAGATAGATAGACAGATAGATAGATAGATAGACAGATAGATAGATAGACAGATAGATAGACAGACAGATAGATAGATAGACAGATAGATAGATATACAGATAGATAGATAGACAGACAGATAGACAGACAGACAGACAGATAGCTGATAGACAGACAGACAAATAGATAGATAGATAGATAGATAGATAGATAGATAGATAG
>JAHLJT010002630.1:50722311-50761532 GCA_031308135.1 Acheta domesticus
AATAAAATAGCTCCAATGTGGGGTACTGACCAACGAAAACTAATAATTCTCACGTCCCAAGCATGTTCATCAGAGGTTGGAATCCGTGAGGTGTAGGTCGAAAGTCCGACGCAATTTTGCATTTTCGTGCACGTTTTCAGCACAATTGTTGAACTCCTCGAATCTCTAAAGTTGTAGGGTGTTACCTGTCGAATTCCTCTCACATCATCACAAAACAATTATAGGAAACCGTATCTGCACGTTAGCAACACTTTAACATACGATTCTCACATTAGAATCATGTTTATCAACCGCGTCGAATCTCTGAGGTTGTAGGGAGTCTCCTGTCACCATCTTCTCCCTTACTCACCACCAGCGAAATTGTAGAAATCTTCTTCACTTGCAGTGGCAGATGGAACAACTCATTAGCCTGACTTTGACGTACGGTTCTCTCGTGCCGAGCATGTTCCATCAGTGGTCCTGAAATCCGTGAGCGTTTTCCTGTCAAAGTACTGCGCACATTGGCTATTGCGAGCACGATCGGTGTAGAAGCCCACTGCGAACAGATATGACTGAGTTGACGAGACAGAGAAACCATAAGATTGTTGTACGCTGTTGTTGGAGACGACAGAGCGCTGAATGTAATATAATACTTCTGGAGTCCTTTGACTGTGACGTGAGAACTCTTACATACGATACTCTCTGTGTCGAGCACGTTCATGAGGAGCCTGAAATCCGTGAGGTCGTAGGGCGCCTACCTGCCGAAGACCTCTCACATGCGTCGTCACTAGCACAATTGTAGGAATCCGTGAGTGTACTTTAGCATGACTGTGACGTACGTGACGTCACGCACGTGAGTCCCTACGTGACGTCACGCATGTGACTGTGACGTCACGTGCCGAACAAATTTCATGCGCGGCCTGGAATTCCGTGAGGTCGTAGGCGCTACCTGCCGAAGACCTCTCACATGCTCGTCACCAGCACAACGTTAGGAACACGTGAGTGCACTTTATCACGGCTATGACGTGCGGTTCTCACGTGCCGAGCAGGTTCAATGAGCGGCCTGGATCCGTGAGGTCGTAGGGCGCCTACCTGCCGAAGACCTCTCACATGCTCGTCACCAGCACAGCGTTAGGAACACGTGAGTCACTTTATCACGGCTATGAGTGCGGTTCTCACGTGCCGAGCAGGTTCATGAGCGGCCTGAATCCGTGAGGTCGTAGGGCGCCTACCTGCCGAAGACCTCTCACATGCTCGTCACCAGCATAACGTTAGGAACACGTGAGTGCACTTTATCACGGCTATGACGTGCGGTTCTCACGTGCCGAGCAGGTTCATGAGCGGCCTGGAATCCGTGAGGTCGTAGGGCGCCTACCTGCCGAAGACCCCTCACAAGCTCGTCACCAGCACATTGTGGGTACCGTGAGTGCACTTTATCACGCTATGAGGTACGGTTCTCACGTGCCGAGCAGGTTCATGAGCGGCCTGGAATCCGTGAGGTCGTAGGGCGCCTACCTGCCGAAGACCTCTCACATGCTCGTCACCAGCACAGCGTTAGGAACACGTGAGTGCACTTTATCACGGCTATGACGTGCGGTTCTCACGTGCCGAGCAGGTTCATGAGCGGCCTGGAATCCGTGAGGTCGTAGGGCGCCTACCTGCCGAAGACCTCTCACATGCTCGTCACCAGCATAACGTTAGGAACACGTGAGTGCACTTTATCACGGCTATGACGTGCGGTTCTCACGTGCCGAGCAGGTTCATGAGCGGCCTGGAATCCGTGAGGTCGTAGGGCGCCTACCTGCCGAAGACCCCTCACAAGCTCGTCACCAGCACAATTGTGGGTATCCGTGAGTGCAATTTATCACGTCTGTGAGGTACGGTTCTCACGTGCCGAGCAGGTTCATGAGCGGCCTGGAATCCGTGAGGTCGTAGGGCGCCTACCTGCCGAAGACCTCTCACAAGCTCGTCACCAGCACAATTGTGGGTATCCGTGAGTGCAATTTATCACGTCTGTGAGGTACGGTTCTCACGTGCCGAGCAGGTTCATGAGCGGCCTGGAATCCGTGAGGTCGTAGGGCGTCTTCCCGTCGAAGTCCTGCGCCCACTTGCTGGCGCCGGCGGCCAGCAGCGCCTCCACGCAGTCCTCCTTGTCGTTGACGGCGGCCGCGTGCAGCGGCGACTGGCCCTTCTCGTCGACGGCGTTCACGTCCGCCGCGTGCTTCAGCAGCAGCGCCACCACCTTGTCCGCGCCCCTGGACGCGGCCACGTGCAGCGGCGTGCGGCCGGCCTTGTTCCTCGCCCTCACGTCCGCGCCCTTCTGCACCAGCAGGCGCGCCACGCCCAGCGCGCCCGCGGCGGCGGCGCGGTGCAGCGCCGTGTCGCCCTGGACGTCGGCGGCGTCGACGCCGGCGCCCTTGGCCAGCAGCAGCACCGCGATCTCCAGGTCGCCCCTGGCGGCCGCCGCCAGCAGCGGCGTCGCGCCCGACTTGTCCTCCGCGTTGACGTCGGCGCCGTCGCGCAGCAGCAGCTCCACGGCGAAGGCGCCGCAGAAGCTCACGGCCAGGTGCAGCGGCGTGCGCTCCTCCGCGTCCTTGGCGTGCACGTCCGCGAAGCGCTCCAGCAGCAGGTGGATGACGTCGGGCTTGCCGCTGCGCGCCGCCGTGTGCAGCGGGGTGCTGTCGCCGATGTCCGTCGCGAACACCTCCGCCTCCGCCGCCAGCAGCATCTGCACCACCTGCGCCACATTTACCCTTAAGCGCGCGCGTCAAAGTTCGAAACACAAGTGAGCGCGCAGCGCACGGAGTGCGCCAAGCAGATTTCGGGTTTTTCTGCTACTATATTGTGACATTCGAGTTTCAATCTATGGACATATCATCACAGTCAATTATTAAAGACACAAACAATTCATTACAAACCACTTCTTCCTTATCTTCGTATTAGAGCAAACGTTTTGGAATACGACAGGTTTCTCTTCGAAAATCACCCCTGGAACAAAAAGTTATTGCTTCTCAAAAGAATGCGATTTGAATTGACCAGTTTGCGTACAGTGAGTATAAAAGGATTTTTTCCATCAACGTGGAGAGATCAAAGATCAAAACAGAAGGATAATTTGCGACTCTACATAACTCGCGGCGCACAGTATGCAACAGACGGTCCGTCGATGAATGATCTACAAATAATTCAACCTAGAATTGATTGAGGACAACAAAACTTCACACACAGGAAGCCAAGACTACACTGAAAGGTTACACGAAGTGATAACAAATGACATCTATCGGAAATGGCGAAACAATATCCGGCGATGGCGCACGCTCTGCGCCAACGCGTCCACTTAAAGGTTAAGGTAAACTCAAAAGTGACCGAGAATGAAAAAGGCATTTTTGTTTTTTTGACGTTCTGAAAGCGTCATTTATTACACTTTGTTGTGGTGAAATTCGTTTTTACCTATCTGCAATATTTTCGGAGATATAACAAATTGTTTCAAGATGGTCGTTGCCTCGTCCTCTGGGATCTGTCAACGCCCTTTTGTAATTGCAACTAGTAATTACAAATGAATAAACAAACACAAGTTATTCAACAGAAAACACCAGGGAACAAAAGCAGGATAAAGTACTTGTGAGAAAAGAAAAGGAAAAGGGAAGAGAAAGAATGGGAAGAAGACGATGTAACTTATGCTGCAGGGGTACTGTATCGGATGCATGCCATCGGATCGGCACTGACATGAGCTGTCTCTGACGATTTCATTTACCGTCCCCGAAGTAATAAATCAATCAATCGCAATAATTTAAATCAACCAATCATCGTCCTTTCAGCTGTCGAAGCCATATACTCTCTACGTTTTTCACATGTTTTTCTTTCTCACTGTGTGTTGTATATTTTTCTCTTTTTGATACCTAAAAATGGGAAAGAATAATGTCGACTATTTCTTTTTACTCGTAATATATTGAGATAATAATATTTCTATCTCGGATAAGGATGAAAATAATTTTCCGCAAAATTCCCCAAACACTTCCAACCATTTATGTTGCCCATTCTTACCTTAAAACGAAAAAATCCTCATTTTGAGAACAAAAATCTTCAATCTTTCCTCACAACAAAAAATCCCCATTTTGGGGACAAAATTCCCAATCTTTCCCCACCATGAAAAACATCACCATTTCGGCGATAAAATTCCCCAATCTTTCCCCATAACGAAAAATATCCCCATTTCGGGGACAAAGTTCCCCTTCCCCCACAACGAAAAAATCCCATTTCGGGGACAAAGTTCCCCAATCTTTCCCCACAAAGGAAAAAAGATCCTCATTTCTGGGACAAAATTCCCCAATCTTTCCCCATAACGAAAAAATCCCCATTTCGGGGACAAAGTTCCCCAATCTTTCCCTACAACGAAAAAACTCCTCATTTCTGGGACAAAATTCCCCCGAAATCCGGCAGCCCTGGACGCATGACCTTGGCGTTGCCGCCGGCGGCCGCGCGGTGCAGCGGCGTCCATGCGAACTCGTTGCGCGAGTGCACGTCGGCGCCGTTCTGCAGCAGCAGCGCCACCACGTCCACGTGGCCGCGCGCGCAGGGACGGTGCAGCGGCGTGTTGCCCGTCGCGTCGCGTTCCTCGATGCCCGCGCCGTTCACCAGCAGCAGCGACACCACCTGGCGGCGCAACACACAAACACAAGGTCGTTCGTTCCGTCTTTTTTTACTTTCCCGTATAAGTACGTATCTAAAGAGTAAAATCCGTAGTTTAAGGAAAGGTATGTAATGCTGCGCGAAAAAAACGGCGGATTTTCGGCAGAAAAAAATTGCATAGCAGGGAAAACTAGTGGTGCTTCAGAATGGCACAGACTTTCCCGTATTAGTTTTCTATTTAGTTTCGTCTTGGGAAGCTATTCGGACTTGCCACATTCTCTTGGCAGCTGCCATCTATCGACACCCAAAGTACACTGTTGGATATTTCATTAATTTTACGGTGTCCTAATAGTAGAACGGAAATATTATTTTAAGAATATTAAATAACAGTAAAGTGTCCTTCTAAATGGCAATTTTCTTTGAAACATTTGGAGCTGTTTTTAAGAAAACGGGGTTTAAGTACCACTGTAAAGTAGCGAAATTTGAAGGTCTTTTTCTTGGAAAACTTTCCAATTTTCAGAAAACTTCATTTGAAGCACATACTCTTACAAATATAATAATGTTTATAAATTGCTAGTAATATGAATACTAAAGATGTGACCTTTCAAAAAAATTACATTTGTGTATTTTTTGAAAAAACTAAAAAATAACTTGACGTCATATTAAAGAGTGCAATTAGCACTATCCTTTCGGAAAGTTTGAAGAAAGAGTTTGGAGACACTTTTGAGAAAATGGCGATTGAGCGTTTATGAAAATACGGAATTGTAAACTAGTTTTCACCGAAAACGATTGATATTTGTAGCTGTTTTTAAGAAAACGGGGTTTAAGTGCTACTAAATGTGCGAAAAGTTTTCGACAAACTTTACTGTACACTATTTAAAGCACACAAGTACTCATTAATGTAATAATGTGAACAAATTGCCGGTAATGTAAATATTCACGACGTGGGAGACAAGTCAAAATGATTACATTTTTGTATTTTTTGCAAAAACAGAAGAATAGAGCAATATGTCATTTATGTCACCTTATAGAGATCTGAGATGGTCATTAGGAACGATTCTTACCCAAAGTTGAAAAAAATTTGCTCCTGTTTTTGAGAAATCGTTTTTGTAATTTTTTAAATTGCACATATTACACGCAATATTGCGCGAAAAGTACTAAATTTTGTTTAAAAATGTACAGTACCTTAATGAAATAACTCATTTTGGAGAATACATTTCATTTGAAGGAAAAATCTCTAATTTTGTAGTTGTTCGAAGAAGCCAAAAAAATTGAAAATTTGGAATTCCAGAATATTCAGAGTTAACCGTGATAATCGGACTAATGCCACCTTTATTTTTTCCTGTATTCTCGATAAAAAGAATATAATATCACCTGAGTGAGTGTATTATTCATCTCTTCCTATTTCCAACTACCTTTAAAACAAGCAAATTTTAAGAGAATAATTACTGAGATTAAGGCCAGATACTAAAATTCATACATGGAAACATCCCTGCGTAATATGTAAACTTTTTCTTTACAGCACGAGAGCAGCAGAAAAGGAGATTGTGAGTAGCGATGAGAGTTAATAAAGGAAGTTTTTGTTTAAATTTAATTTTTGTTTTGTTTGATTCTTTCTATGCACTCCTCCTGCGAGAAGAAATGTTGGATAGGAGGATTTTAGTTAATGCAAGGTAATCTATTTATGGACAAAACATTCTTCTGTTCCCATCTCCCACTAAACCAATCAATTTGTAAGAATGAGGTTAAGACCAGATATTAAAATTCATTCATAGAAATGTATGTGTTTATTTCCATTGTGTGAACGATATTTTTCTGAGTGTCAAACGTGTTCTGTGACATCTTCTATGATATATCACGTTTGAATGTACTTGATGCAACATGAAACCAGTAAATCCCTTACGCGGACAGGTTCAATAGTGAATCTTTTGCACAATTCTGTTTGGATATTTTTCTGGTAAAACCTCCAGAATAAATTTATCATTGAGAAACATCCAGTTCTCATGAGAAACTTTTTCGGAAGAAAATCAAGGCAGAATCGTGGAAGATTTTCTACTGGAACGTATTCCACTGTAAATATTTTAGGTTAGGTTAGTTTTCGCAACTTAGGTGCACACATCGTTTGGCAACGGTACACGTTGTTCTGCACATCGTGTGCATGCGACGTCGGGTACATTCCTGTGTACAGCTCAAGCGTACATTCATTTGGACCAAACTACACATTTGGTACACAAAAATGCATTTGGTGACAAGCTCTTGTTCACATCCGTACATTGGAGATGCGCACTCCGTGTACGTTTGCCCATACATTGGCGTACGTTAGCGTGCGTACACCTCCATTTTCGCCAGGGAATTTGAGTTATAACACTGAAAATACATTTACTGCTTTTTCGATACCACTTACGCTCTTTTAGCACCATTAGTATGAATTCAAACTTAGTTGACTGTCGACTACTCGCCGATAAGGTTACAGAGTTCTTAAATGGAATATAGGTAACGGAGCATGATATTCACAATGTGATACACGGTGAAATATTGATTAGATATCAATATTTAAATTGTACTTCTTGCGCTTGAGAAGAAACTTATTAAGAGGATACTCTCTCAGTCTGAATCAGTGTAAAAATACTGATTGACAGTGACAGGGTTATAACTGATGTGTCAGTTATAACCCTGCCACTGACAATCAGTGAATTGAACTGAACAAATCAGTGAAAATTGGATCCACTTTTTGAATCAGTGAAACGTCTCTGTTTGAATCAGTGAAATCTGTGACAACTAGTTGAACGTGACGACTGAACGATCAGTGAACGATGGTGGCGCGACACTTTTACCACTGACGACCAGTGAAATACTGGCGGTCATTATGAAAAGGTTCGCGTATTCGCTGATTGTCAGCGAAACTACACATTTCGACTGAAGATATCAGTGACTTCGGCTCTCACTGATTGAATCAGCGACAATTTCACTGATTCAGATTCAGAGAGTACCGTTATGTAATGCAAGGCGAAAACACGCCGGACTTTCGCGGCGGGTGCGTACCTCGGCGTGGCCCTTGCCGGCAGCGCGGTGCAGCGGCGTCTTGAGGAACTGGCTCTTGGCGTGGAGGTCGGCGCCGTGCTGCAGCAGCAGCGCCGTCACCTCCAGGGAGCCCTTCTCGGCGGCGCGGTGCAGCGCGGTGTTGCCGAACTTGTCCGCGGCGCGGACGTCGGCGCCCTTCTTAATGAGCAGGCTCGCCAGGTTGAGGGAGCCGCGCTCGGCCGCCCGGTGCAGCGCCGTGCTGCCCTGGTTGTCCTTCTCGTTCACCTGCAGATGGATACAGGGCGAGAAATTGACTTATTGATTGATTATTGTTACGAGTGCATTGAACATTGATTGATTGATTACTGTTACGAATGCATAGAACATTCGATTGATTGACTTATTGATTGATTACGAATGTATAGAACATTCGATTGATTGATGATTGATTGATTGATTGATTGATTGTTCGTGTTTCCGGGCGCAACAATTACTTAGGTCATTAGTCCCGTAAGTGTAGTGCATGTTTTTCATCGGGAGGTGGCGGTGATCTTTCCCCGCTAGATGGCGAGATCTGGCGCCGACCTACCGCCGACTAGCGGGGTTTTCCCCTAACCAGGTATCTCCCACCAGCGGGGCACCGCCCCAGCCGGGACGCATGTTTTGGATTTGCACTATACTTGTGCATAGGACGTATTTTAGAGCTCTCTGATTGGACAGCGAGGCGGTGTACGATACGCAAGCGACACATCTCTCTGAGACACATACTCTTTGAAGAGACAGACAGACAGAGCGGTGGACAGCTGCTGCATTCGAAAAGGGTAGTGGCAGGAGTAGTGTTACGGCACTTGTGAGTGTTTATCTCTCATTTTTTTCACACCTCGCAGTTGATATTCAGCTCCAAACTATTTTTTACATTAACAACTCTCATAAACCTCAAAATCTGTGGTCACGGCGTAGAAGTTCTTAAGTCAAAAATCTTAGTTTGGAGAAATCAAGGGTTAAAATATTATTGAGCCAACGATTCTTCCTAAGCTCAACGCTATTTCTCAACGCTTTATTGTTGTTAAGTTGTCGTATTGTCGTTAACACTTGAATTCGGTCATTTTACTAAAATGAAATATAGATACTTAACTTGTAGTTTCAGCACTTAACCCAATTTCGCCAAAGTTGACTTAAGAACTTTTACCCCGTGACCTCAGAAATATTCTCTTATGTGCCCTACCACTACTCCTGCCACTACCCTTTTCGAATAAAGCAGCTGTCCATTTTCAAAAATCTGACATTAGGTTTGAATTCAGAGACCCAGAAAACCTCTATGTATGAATTTTTATGAAGAATGGGCGATTAGAGTAATGTATAGGTCAGAAAAGCATAAAAATTGGGGAAGTGGTACTTTTAGCAATTTTTTAACAACACTTACGTCGTCCAAAAAACTGTGTATTTGTACAAGGGTTGTTCGGTATCAATGTGGAAAAAACATGAAAAACATTCAGACATTTCCGATACTATTGTGTTCTGCAAGACCAAATGTCAAAAAAGTACCAACAAATGCCATGTTTGAGCGATTAGTGCGCCCTCTAGAACAGTGTTGTCAAGGTCGATGCCACGAGCGAGATTCCGTGGCAGGAGTTTTCACGACAAAGTCGGCCCTCCACGTAGTTCGTCACCCCGCCACCACAAACAACGCCATCCCTATTGTAAAACGGCCGGGGTTACTACTACTCGTAATAGTTTCCTTTCGCAACGCTAGTCGCGCAGAGAAGCTCGTGGCCTGCCACGGTGCCACGACGCGTGCTACTGCCCCCAGTAGAAGACCTTGACACCACTGGTATAGAATTATTAGAAAAATCATAATGTTTCACAAACATGTTTTCTCCCCTCATCGAAAAATCTCAATTTCAGCACCCAGCGTGCGAAACATTTTTTCGACCCACCCTAACACACTGTGATGAACAATATTGAAATAAATGAAAGAAAGCACAAAAATCCAATTTCAGTTTTCACCACATGGCCCCAGCCCACCATACCTAGCGGGTACCTAGCGGGAACACACACCGTATTGAGACGGAAATAGCTCTAGGGAATCAAGTTTACAACTACTTACATCACTTTCACTAGAGTACTATGAAAAGACGAAAACCACGGACATATTTATACGGGACCGCACGAAGCGACAGGGGCAGTTCCCGAAACATCTTCGCCGCCACGACACATCTGTGTCGCTACGAGCCTTCACTACCCGACAGTCGCTACGCCACATCGCTACACTGCAGGATGAACCAGGGAGCCGCCACACCTCTGCTGGGAGAGATTGGCTCCGGTAAGCGGCTGATATCATCACAAGCGCTTCTCGACTTCCCTTCCTCCTCAATCTCCCCCCCCTCGCCCCCCCCTTCACTCCCCCCCCTCTAGATAATGTATGGCGACGGTAGTGAGTACGAATTAAATCTACGCAGCAATGAGCATTAATTGTAATCTTTTCCCCTCGCTCTTCTTCCCGACCACTCAGATCAACTAACGTGAAAGATCTCCTGCGTGATTTACGCTTGAAACGACATTCGCGTAGGAGGGACATCACTGCACACACTACTCTCTGAGTCTGAATTAGTGAAAAACCACTGATTGACAGTGACTATTCACTGATGGTGTCAGTTATAACCCTGCCACTGACAATCAGTGAATTGAACTGAACAAATCAGTGAAAATCGGTCCACTTTTTGAATCAGTGAAACTTCACTGAATCAATGAAATCTGTGAAAACAGCAGCACGATCAGTAAGGTATGTGGCGCGGCACTGACGACCAGTGAAATGCTGGCGGTCATTAGGAAAGAGGTTCGCATTTTCGCTGATAGTCAGCGAAACTACTCATTTCGACTGAAGGTATCAGTAACTTCGGCTCTCACTGATTGAATCAGTGACAATTTCACTGATTCAGATTCAGAGAGTACACACACACACACACACACACGCACGTTACGTACGTCTGCGTCGTTCTGCATGAGCAGCAGCGCCGCGACCTCGGCGGAGCCGCGCTGCACGGCGCGGTGCGCGGCGTGGCGCCGTACTTGTCGCGCGCGCGCGGGTCGGCGCCGTGCTGCAGCAGCTGCGCCAACCGCCGCCATGTCGCTGTCGCCGTCGCCGCCGCGCTCCGCCGCGCGGTGCAGCGGCGTCTGGCCGTGCACGTCGCGCGCGTCCACCGGCGCGCCGCTCTCCGCCAGCAGCTTGATGACGCGCGCGGAGCGAGCCCCGGCCGCGCAGTGGAGCGCCGTGCTGCCCAGGGCGTTGGCCGCCCGCGGGTCGCACTTGTTCTCGAGCAGCAGCTTCGCCACGTCGTACGCGGCGTGCTCGCACGCCCTGCGACACGGTTTACATAGATAGATAGATAGATAGATAGATAGATAGGTAGATAGATGAATAGATAGATAGATAAGATGGATAGATGGATAGATATAGATGGATAGATATATAGACAGACAGGATAGATAGATAGATAGATAGACAGACAGATAGATAGATAGACAGACAGACAGATAGATAGAGATAGATAGACAGATAGATAGATAACAGATAGATAGACAGACAATAGATAGACAGATAATAGACAGACAGATAGATAGATAGCAGACAGATAGATAGATAGACAGATAGATAGACAGACAGATAGATAGATAGACAGATAGATAGATAGATAGATAGATAGATAGACAGACAGATCGACAGATAGACAGATAGATAGATAGACAGACAGATAACAGATAGATAGATAGCTAGATAGACAGATAGATAGATAGATAGATAGATACAGAGATAGATATTCATTTCCGCGATAGGTTTATGCAACTTTTTTTTTATTTTTACATTTGTTGCGTCATTACGCAACGCGTCTCTTAGTCCTCGGGCGTTGAGCGCAAGTCTCTATAATTACCTGAGCGCTCTCTGTATTTGTGTCACGTCTCGCCTGTCAATTGTCAAGAGGTCCGCCGAGTAGCATCTCCGAGTACGTGCCTCACACCGCGCGCCCCTGCGTCACTACCCAGCGGCCAGAATTGGGAAGGAGGTAAGGTTTAGGACACTTCACAAAGGTTGGACTAGCCCTTGTGAAGCAGCCGAACTCGTTTTGTGTCGGAACAAATTTCACATGAGATCGATGGGAATAGAACGCGCACCTCAATGGTGAAAGTCGAGCGACTTCACTCTGAGACAGCCCGAGACATTGTGGTGGAACACTAAAATTTACATATTATAATTAAGAATTAAATGCAATGTAACTTAAAATAATTATAAGGTAATATTAATAATAATATGATAACAATGATGACAATAAAGGCTTTAACAACAATAACCGCATTGATTCTACATTTTATGGTGGTCTGCTACAGATATTTTACATCATAAATGCACGACTTTTAATTACACTGACGTCCACTCCACTTCATTTCACTTCACTTCTCTTCTCAACACTTGCACTTCACTTCTCTTTCTACTTCAGTATTGCACTACACTTCACAACACGTCACCACCCTTCAATACGAATACTGCTTAACATGTAATTATATATTTAATAAGTAATAATGCATTTAATAATTATTAACAGTACTAATTATGGTAACTATATTAATAATAATAATAATATAATATAATAAAATAACTATTTTATAAACCCTAACTTACTTACTAAATATCTTGGTTAATTTACTTTTAAAAATCTTTGAACACCTTGAGAAAGGGTTCCAAAGCTGTCACAGGCAACTTATTCAGTCCATTATTGTTTTATTTGTAAAGGAAATTATCCACATCTGTTCTCTCTGGCCTGAACTGAATTTTGTGCTTGTGATCCCCTCTACTAAAGTATGTGGGTTTACTGAGCCTGATGTGGATATCTTTCTACCCTGGATAACCGATTGATTCTTTACTAGTGATTCCGGCGTGCCAACTTCTAAGGTATTTCGTCCCGTAAATGTAGTGTATGTAATTTGTTCGGGAAGACTGACGCCGTGCTTGACGGCGAGATCCGGTGCCGACCTACCGTCTGTGAGGGGATTTTCTTCAACGAGATATCTACCATCAGCGAATCACCTCCCTAGCCGGACAAGCTCTAAGCTCCAGACCGCTCTTCCGGCATGTGTGGTAGTGTAGTGTATGTAAGTGTAAATGTGTGTTAGTAACGTGTGAGGGTAGGACAAGGAAGAGAAATGAAAGATTGGCGCGCGGTTGTGGTCCGTTGGTTACGGTACTGCTCCGGCATTCCGCCTGGTGTTGGGAGAAACCAAGGAAAACTATCGACCAGAGCAGCCGGTTGATAGAATTCCCCCCCGACAGCGTCAGAACTCGATCTAGCTATCTAGCTGGTGTCGAAAAGCCCGCCATCGACGTGACTCCAACCAAGGATATATCGGCCAGAGGTACTGCTGTGACATCAGTTGATGACTTGAGATAAACATTTCCGTCAAAATGTCGACACGTGGTTTTACTTTCTCGCAACCGCTTATACAGGTAGAGACTAAGTTATGTAATGCTGCACGAAAGAAAGGCGAATTTTCGGGCAGAAAAATTCTCAGGCACATTTTCCTACATAAAGCCCTTGGGACATTCTCCAAATTTTCAAAAAAATGGCTCCATCAGTTTTTATTAAATTTCGTTCTTGGGCGTTCAAGAGAATGGTGCAGATCTCATGTTCGTTAAAAACTCTGACTTTTGAAAATTGAAAAAATTCAACATTTTTTTCTACGTCTTCCTACAACTACAATTATGAAGATAGAGATGTTCCTTCTAATCCCTATTCCTTAAAGTCAGATTATAAAATAAGGTAATGTAAACTTTTTTGTAAAATAGAGCACTTTTCCGTGTAATTTTGGGTGTAAGTACGGGCGAGAAAGTACGTGCCATCTTATCACCACTAGTTTTGTGTACCATTGCATACCGTTTGCACCCAGCAACAGAGAAACTCAACCAAGTGTTGCGCCGTACTAACGTGCTGACATATGCAGCGGCCAAGAGTGCAGCATTCAAGTGAGCTATACTTACCTTTGCAGCGGCGAAGTGAGCTGTGTAACACCGAATTGATCTACGAAACGTCGCACTGACGTGTGCAGCGTCGTACTGACCTTTCCATTGCCGTTCTGATCTGTGCAGCAACCTTATTCATCTACGCAACGCCGCTAGCGGCCAGTGCAGCGCCGTGCTCACCAGTGCAGCAACCTAATGACCTACGCAACGCCCCTACCGGCGGGTGCAGTACCGTACTCACCTGTGCAGCGCCATACTGACCAGTGGATGAACCTAATGACCTACGCAACGCCCCAACCGGCGAGTGCAGCGCCATACTCACCTGTGCAGCGCCGTACTGACCAGTGCAGCAACCTAATGACCTACGCAACGCCCCTACCGGCGGGTGCAGTACCGTACTCACCTGTGCAGCGCCATACTGACCAGTGGATGAACCTAATGACCTACGCAACGCCCCAACCGGCGAGTGCAGCGCCATACTCACCTGTGCAGCGCCGTACTGACCAGTGCAGCAACCTAATGACGTACGCAACGCCCCAACCGGCAAGTGCAGCGCCGTACTGACCAGTGGATCAACCTAACGCCTCAACCGGCCGGTGCTGACCTGTGCAGCGCCGTGTTGCCGTGCACGTCCTTGGCCTGCGCGTGGGCGCCCTTGCGCAGGAGCGCGTCCACCACCTCGTAGACGCCCTTGGCGGCGGCGCGGTGCAGCGGCGTGCCGTTGCTGAGGTCGGGCGCGTTCACCTCCGCGCCGCGCTGGGTGAGCAGCTGCACCACGGCCAGGGAGCCCGAGGCGGCGCCCAGGTGCAAGCGGCGTCTCGCGCTCCTTGTTGCCCGCGCACACCTGCCGCAGCGAAGCACAGCCACCGCTCGCCTTTGCAAAATTCATCCATCAAATAGCACGCCTATCCAATAATTTCTACTCTAACATAAACTCAATAGATCAACTCAAACAATACAATTTAGCCTCAACAAACAACACACAGACCAGAATACAGAATAAATAATAGATACCCGTTCGATTCCTTCCTAAAAATATTTTCAGACAATTGTGATCTGTAGATACTCTTATGAGTAATCTACTCCATTGTAGTAGCAATAGTAGAACTAGGTTAAGCATAGTTTAAGTTAGTAATAAGTCATCAATACATATGAAAAAGTGTTTTACTGATCTATTTACAACCCAACAAGCAATAAATAAATTAAATAAATTAAAAAAAACCTTTGCAAAACATTCACGTTCCTGTAATGGGAGTCTTTTTTTTAAATTTATTACTTTCTGTTAGACAATTTGTCTATTTACGGAGGATGAAATTTATCTTTAGGAAATTTGGAATTAATTCTACGAGGAAAGGGATACGTTTTACCAATATTAAAAATTGTGCTTAGTGTAATGAAGGAAGAGTATTAATAAATTAAGGCTATAATTTTTAATCAAATCATGGATTGTGAGAAAGTCTGACAGCAAAAATGTCAAAATGTTGATTTTTTAAAACTTAAGCTAGTTTAATAGATGTTACAGATATAGTCTTATATAGATTGAGAGACTTCAGAGATTGATAGATTGTTAGTGATTAATGGCGCATGAACTACTGAGGTCATTATTGCCGTAAATGTAGTGCATGCTTTTTTTTCATCGGGAGGTGTCGGTGATCTTCGGATGATGAGATGGCGATAGGATGGCAAGATCCGGCGCCCACCTACGGTCGACTAGCGGAGTTTTCCCCTCAACCAAGCATCTCCCACCAACGACGTACCGCCCCAGGCGGGACAAGCTCTGGCATGCTAGTGTAAGTGTATGTGTAAAGGGTGAGGATAGGACAAGGCAGAGAAAGGGAAGATGGCGCGTAGTCCGTGGCTCGTTAGTTAGGGTCCTGCTCCGGCATTCGCCTGGGTTGATCGGAGAAATCACGTAAAACTACCGATGAGAGCAGCCGGCCGCTAGAATTCCTCCTCCAGACAGCGATTCAATTCGATCTGACCTGCTAGATGTCTTTGTGTCCGACTCTACACCTCTCCTTCCTTCTGTTAAAATTATTAAGACACTTCGCCCATAAATATAGCGCGTCGCAATTGCCAATGCGTAGGTTCCCCACCACTCATCCTATTTCACCCCACAGCCCAATACGTACGCCCTCGGACACGCCGTAACACATAGACACATATCAAGCTACGAAGCGCAGGTTAGAAACTTTCAACCACTACTACTACTACTACCACTACCACCACTACTACTACTACCACTACCACCACTACTACCACTACCACCACTACTACTACTACTACCACTACCACCACTACTA
Source organism: Acheta domesticus (assembly GCA_031308135.1). NCBI lineage: Eukaryota > Metazoa > Arthropoda > Insecta > Orthoptera > Gryllidae > Acheta > Acheta domesticus. Next base: position 50,738,251 of record JAHLJT010002630.1, read on the forward strand.
CCACTACCACCACTACTACTACTATCACCACTACTACTACCACCATCACCACTACCACTACTACTACTACTACTACTGTTACTGCTATTTTAATAAACAAAAATGTTGGCTAATGTCCTTAATTATCACGTTAAAAAGCCCACCCCAGGAACGCGTGCTCACCTGGGCATTGCTGTTTATCAGCAGCTCGACCATGGGCGCCCACCCGCCGGCCGCCGCGCCGAACACGGGCGTGTTGCCGTTGAGGTCCTTCGCGTTCACATCGGCCTTGCCCTTGGTCAAGTGCACATTAACGGGAAACAAAGTTGACGCTTTATGCCACTTGGAGAAGCTACAGGCGATTCAGAATAAATGTAACAATCTTCTACGCAGGCACGTCAGACCGAGCTACTTGCCCACCTGGGAAGCCCGGCGCTCCTACATGCACGCGCAACGTCCCCTGACTCTGCTCTCATTTCCCCTCCAAAGCCAGAAAGCGCAGGCGGGAAAGAGTAGCTTTATACAAAAATATGTTAGACAAATTTGTTGTATAAAACAACTCAGATTTGAGTTGTGATTATATTATTTATTATTATTGCCTTGGCGGCTTAGCTCATTGGTCAGCGTGCTCGCTTTCCGTGACGCGAACCCCGGGTTCGACAATGATTCCGGATCCGGCAAGGTTATAGTGTACGTTTTCCCTGCAATGTCCTAGTACATGCTGCTACGTGACGAGGAGAAAACTCACTTCTCAGGCTGAGAAGACCAGAATAGGGCGTGGGGATGTCTTCGTGCCAACCACACATATCCCCTTAACCTACGACCGTGAGGCCATAGGTTGCTGATAGGCCATGGTCCGTACACGGGCTGACGGGAAAATTACAAAGAAATATTATTACTATGTCAATTTTATTTTCTATTTGAATTCTGGCTTGTATAAACATTTTTTCCAAAAGGTGAGTACGTTTAAATTGCAATTTTTCCTTGTTCCATTTTTGTGTTTTTTTTATTAAATCATTTGGTTATTTGTTGTGTGTTGGAGCATTGTGCAATAAATTAACAAGTCACAATAAGTTAACAATACTCGCTTACAGACGGGTAGCTCATTTAACGGACAATCCTTGTCTGTTAAACCTCCTAACCTGATCGTAGGAAGTTAGTGCAATTAATGCATTCTCAAAGAAAACACGATTACAAAATAAAGATACAGTCAATTCGAAATGTTCTGTTTTCTTAATTGAAAAAGTAAAATCTGACGTTCTATTAGATTTTAATGGACCATTTCTTTGCTTTAGAGGAGGAAAGCGTAATTGCTAAATTTGGACAATAAGAGTCAAATGACTTCTCGAAAAGTCTCCCACAGGTCACGGTTCCAGTTATGTTCCGCCATTCCGGAACAATTTGTACAACCCTCACATTACCCTCACATTTAAACCTCGCGCCAATTGTTCTGGACGCTGTGCCATTGAACCCTAGTATCTTGCCCGTGTCCCTTCAGATGTTCTACAGAATATAAGGGTAAAAAATGGTCACTTTTTGTCAGTGAACTTGTGAAAAAATGTTTAATTAAGAGAGCATGCAACCTTTGCCCTCCCCATTGCGTTGCAGCTCAGCGTAGATTAATGTTTGAAAGGTATAAGCTCTGTCAGATCATAATTGGTCTCAAAAAGGTTCGAATTGCTTTGGGTTTTGTTGCACGCTTGGTGACTGCGATGCATGTTTCAAGTAGTCAGCACTGAGCAATGTCGACCGAACGCTCGATAAGCCCGCAATTCTCTGAGAATTCCCAAGTCTGTCAAACACCAATGCAGAAACTTCTTGGGATTTCTGGTAACTTTCTACAAATTAAACTCACTCGGTCAAAAAATACAGTTGTGCAATTCGTTGTACGAGAATTCCACTACATGTCATTAAAAAAAGAGATCATCTTCGGTGCTCCTGAATAACATAGCAGATTGTAATATTTATTTTGAACCATTGTAAAGATGTTTATTGTGACCCATAGAAGAATACTCGAAGGGGATCGCTTACGTTAGTTAAATTAGTGGCCGCCACCACCACAGTGTGGCTTTTCTGAACGTGAAGAGGCCAGCGCATGCCAGCGTTGCCAATGTTGGGATTCATCTTTCGGTTAAGGCCATCATGGTAGTGTCACCAGGGCGACGTCATGAGAGTGAGGTCGTTTGTCGGTTATGTCGGCTATTTAACTTTGAGGCTTCACTGTCTCTATGCCTCGTGATTAACTTTCCGGTATGACATTACTCTCATTGGCAACTTGAAAGAGCGTGCGTCCACCTGCGTTGCCAATGATAGGACTGACCTTCAGGGTGAACAACACCACCATCACTGTGACGTCATCCTGGTGCGTAACTGACCGAGTCAACTAATTCGTTAAAAAACTCTATTCGCCCGGTTAACTACTTGTCTCACAACGAGGAATTGCTCTCAATCCGTTTCACAGTTCACCCTCCAACCCTAGACTGAAGGACTTACTTACATGACTTGTAACATAAAAGTCCACAAAACTAGTTGAACCGCATTCCTCCCTCTACCTTAGTAAGCGCTGCCGTCACCTCTGTGTGGCTCAGCTTTGCGGCAACTGTAAGCGGTGTGAGTCCGCCTGCGTTGCTAATGATGATACTGACCTTCAGGATGAGAAATACCCCATCACGGTAACACCATCACTATGACGTCATTCTCGTAACGTAACTGATCGAGACAACTACTTCGTTAAGAATATCTACTCGCCCGCCCGGTTAACTACTCGGCTGATTAACGACGTTAATCCTCCTCCTCGAAGTTATTCTTCCGGCCCAGGTCTTTAAGACTCACAGAATTAGTAACATAAATAACTTCGAGAGCGCTAGAATCGGATCGCTCCCTCTACCTTAATAATCGCTGGTGCCACTTCGGTGTGACCCAGCTTGTTAAGGCGGCGATATAGCTCCTTTTTTTCAGATTTGGGTTATTTTCAATTTTTGGGAGAGCGTTCATAAGTTTTGGTTGGTTACGGCGAGACGAAATATTCGTTCGCTCGTGCGATCTCTGAAAAGACACAGTATACCCTTCTTATTAGAAGATAATATAATAAATAAATAAGCAATCAGGGAATAAATCGTTCAACCCGTTACCTGAGTCTCACACGAAAAGCAACGCCTTCTTTTAATCTGTATTACACAAATCTGCTCATGCAAGGCGCAGGTTCCCGCGAAAATATGGCTTCTCTTTGAAAGTCTTTCTAAAAGGCGACAGGTATCCCAACCTTGCTAAATTGCTAAGAGCCTGGGACGGAACCCCAGCAAGTGCTGCCCCCTGTCGAAGACAGATGAAACTATTACGACCAGAGACTAGGCGGAATGCAATTTCGACAGAAAACAAAGGAATTTTATATACCCGCTCTTTTAGCGCCTTGCGCGCGGTTTTGGGGGGAATTTTGTCCGACGCGGTACGTTCAAAATGCAAATTCTGAGCTAGCAATAAAGGGCCAAAGATGGTTATTAACAACCAATCTCCCGCCACGGCGCCAAATATGAAATATGAATAAGAAATGTATGTGCCAACACAGCTCTTTAGCGACGCGCGCCCGCCTGCACTGTCATCGTTGGAATTGACCTAATGAGTGAGCAGTACCCCACCACGCTCCCCACCATGTACCCCACCACTGAGTGAGCAGTAAGTCACCCTTTCTGACGACTCACTGAGACATCACCTACGCTAAAAATATCTACTCACCCGGTTAACTACTCGGCTTACAAACTCCGAGCATTCGCTAACACTTCGTCTTGTAGACACCCTTCCGGCCCCGGTCTTAAAACTCACTGACGCAAGTACCCGAAAAATTGACACGCGTGGCTCCCTCTACCTTAATAAGCGCCTCCGCCACATGGGTGTGGCCAAGCTCCGCGGCCACGTGCAGCGGCGTGCGCCCGCCCACGTTGCCGACGTTGGAATTGACCTACCGAGTGAGCAGTACCCCACCACGGTCACCATTGTAACGTCACCCTTTCTGACGACTCACCGAGTCAACATCTACGTTAACAATCTCTACTCACACGGTTAACTACTTGGCTTATAAACTTCGAGCATTCGCTAATACTTCGTCTTGTAGATAGCCTTCCGGCCGCATTTCCAAAACTCACTGACGCAACTACCAAAAGAGCTGACCCGCATGGCTCCCTCTACCTTAATAAGCGCCTCCGCCACATGGGTGTGGCCCAGCTCCGCGGCCACGTGCAGCGGAGTGCGCCCGCCCACGTTGCCGACGTTGGGCTTGGCCTTGCGGGTGAGCAGTACCCCACCACGGTCACCATTGTGACGTCACCCTTTCTGACGACTCACCGAGTCAACATCTACGTTAACAATCTCTACTCACCCGGCTAACTACTCGGCTTATAAACTCCGAGCATTTGCCAACACTCCGCCATGTAGCTAGCTATCCGGTCCCGGCCTTAACCCTCCGGCGGGAACGTCTTATCATTTCTCGCCAGCAGGCGCGTGCGTCACTCCGCACCGCATTTATCAACTTCGATCTTCGCGTCAAGAGTTATTACTTTTGTTATGAACTGTGAAGGAAATATTCTTTACTTATGTTTTTATACATTTTATTTCATAATAACTAACTAAATACTAAACAAAATAACAATATGAATAAGAGTCTGATTCATCACTCGCTCCCTCCGTGTGTTGGCATGTGTTACATGTCGGGGAATAGGTACGGTGGAAATGTGAGTTCTAACATTTCTTCAGAAACATGCATTTAAATTTGAATTAGTATTTAGTACTCCAAAATTTGAATCATAAAGCTCAATAACAAAACTGCAGTAAGAATTCTAATGGATAAAATACGCAAATATCATACTTACATGACAAGGCGCGTGCGGTACGGAGTGCCGCAACCGTTGCAAAGTTCGGATTACTAATGAATAACGGTCGATCAGAAGTGTCTAAAATTGCGATTTGAGTGTCATCAGGTTGAAAATATAATCAACGAAGAACGATTATGAGATCTATAGTGCGACACCAATTATTTATACGAAATCAACAAAATGTAAGTATGCGGCACTGAGTGCCGCTACGCGCCCGCGTGAGGGTTAAAACTCACTGACGCAAGTACTAAAGGAACTGACCCGCACGGCTCCCCCTACCTTAATAAGCGCCTCCGCCACATGGGTGTGGCCCAGCTCCGCGGCCACGTGCAGCGGCGTGCGCCCGCCCACGTTGCCGACGTTGGGCTTGGCCTTGCGGGTGAGCAGCACGCCCACCGCCGTGACGTCGCCCCGCCCCGCGGCCTTGTGCAGCGCCGTGTCGCCGTCCTGGTTCTGCACCGCCACGTCGGCGCCGCAATCCAGCAGCAGCGCGGCCACGTCCGACTGGCCCGTCTCGCAGGCTTCGATGAGCGCCGTGGTGCCTTTGAGGCCCCGCGCGTTCACGCCCACGCCCTGGCGGATTCTCGCCCTTGCGAGGCACGCGCAAGCGCGGCTTCGGTCAGCACGCGATTGCTAGCCCTTTGGTCCACACGCGCTTGCTAGCGCTTTCGGCATCACGCGCTTGTTGTACTATCAACCAGCACTGCTCAAACGCAAAAATTGGGGCCAGACTGTTCGCGGCGGTTTTTATTCCAGTAGTATGCGTGTCTCTCGTTCTCTAGACTAGAGCCGATTGCGTCTGAGTACCTCTTCTTACTGTTTCTTATGTCGCGTTGACTCAACGAATAGCGAGACACACCGGTGACTCACAGGGAAGCTTTGGAATCGGGTAAGCCAAGTGAACCGCACAACTGAGAAGCAGTTTTTTGAGACAGCGTTCATTTACGCCCACGCCCTGGTGGATTCTCGCCCTTCCAAGGAACCCGCAAGCGCGGCTTCAGTCAATACGCGCATGCTAGCGCTTTGGTAAACGCGCCTTTGTTATACTCTAAACAAGAGCTGCTCAAACTCAAGAATTGGGGCCAGACTGCCCGCGGCGGTTTCCGACAGTATGCTGCGTGTCTCTCGTTCTCTAGACTAGAGCCGATTGCGCTCGAGTATCTCTCCTCATTATCTCTGTTGTTGAATTGACTCAACGAACAGTGAGACACGCCGTTACAAGCTTACAGAAAAGCTTTGGGACCGGGTAAGCCAAGTGGACCGCACAATTGAGAAGCATTGCTTTGAGACAGCGTTCATTTATGCCCAGACACTGGTCAATTCTCGCCCTTGCAAGGTACGCGCCAACTCGGGTTCGGTCAACAGACGCTTGCTAGCGCTTTGGTCAACACGCGTTTGTTATAGTCTAATCCAGCACTGCTCAAATGAAAGAATTGGGGTCAGATTGCTCGCTGAGGCCTGCTGTAAAATACCAGATGTCAACCGTCGTTAACTAGACTGGAGCCGATCGGGCCCGAACGTCTCCTCGCATCATCTCTCCTGCCGAGCTGACTCTACAAACAGCGGGCCACACCGGACAAGAGCTGGATGCGGATAAGCCGAATGGGTCGCTGAATTGAGAAGCATTGCTTTTAATCAGGGGATTATTATGATCTCGCCCTTGCAACCAACTCAGCTTCGGTCATCACGCGCTTGGCGGCGCGGGGCACGCACACAAAATTATCGCTGCTCAAACCTCAGAATTGGGACCTGACTGCTCGGAGTGGCCGTCCGCAGTATGCTGCGTTTCACTCGTTCACTAGATTTGAGCCGATCGCGCCCGAGTACCTCCCATCATCAGTATATTTGCTTCCGCGTTGACTCAACAAACAGCGGGACACACCAGTGGCCCTCAGACAAGCCCTGGGTCCGAGTACGCGGGTGGACCGCTCAATTGAAAAGTACTACTTTGAGACAGCGTGTATTTATGCATGTCGTGAACTAGTTCGGCTTTGGTCAGCCCGCACTTGATGGCGTCGGATAGATAGCTTAACCCAGGGCCGTCAAATGGAGCACGTACGTGCTCGGAGCGCGCTTGCGCTCCGCTAGGGCACGCAGGGCCCGCGGCCGAGGGAAGCTCGCGCTCCGATTTCTCAGGGATGCACAGAAGGCAGTCGTGGCGGGGCGCAAGAAGACGTATAAAAAGTTTGTCCAAGTGGGCTCTTATATACTGCAAAATGTAACTTGTGCTCTCCAAATGATTTTTAAAACGTTTGTATTATTTTAAAATGTTTTTAGGAAAGTTTTCATAAATGCAATTTTGTATTTGGTAAAAGTGTTTAAAACATAGTGTATTTTAATATTACATAATGTATCGGAATTTTACATACTTATTATATATTTTTACTGTTTTCATTACATATTTATGAACGTTTTTTGACGTTTCATTCTACATATTTTTTTCGGACTCTATTCATTATTATTCTATAATTTTTAAGTGCTTTATTGCGTTAATTTTCACACGAAAGATATGCACATCGTGTTTCTTTAAATGTGTATTTTCAGTAATAGTGTCAGTGCTTTTCTGAAATTATGATATACACTATTTATCGTGATTTAATGTATATTTTGATTTATATTTATTTCCTCACAAATATTCATTAGAATTAATAATTCTCTTATGTTGCATTCTCTAACACTAAGTAGAAACGTGCGTTAATACTTCCGTGGTGTAATGATCAACGCTTGTCATGATCAATGTTTTTGTTTACATGTCAATTTCCTCTTAAAGTTCGTAAAAATTAATAAATGTCTCTTTATGATATACCAACCGGTGTGTTTCACCCAACTCGCCACATTCGCACGATGTTTTCTCACCCCTGCTTCCCGCCTGTAACTCGAGTGACTTCGCTAAGCTGATATCGCCGCGTGCCCCAAACCTTTGCGAAGGCCATTCGCGTGCTCGTTCGTCTGACGGCCCTGGCTCAACCCAAGAATGCTCCCCGGGGTGTCGCGTCAGCCGAGACGTTTGGTTTTTCTTTTGTATTTTCGTTGCGCACGCACGCACGCAGATGGCTAGGAATCCATCTCTTCTTACAACTGTGATTGTTGTTCACATGGCTCTGTGCGCGAAGCCCGTACTTTTATCTGTCAGTTGTTTCGAGCAGTTTGGGGTGACAAGACATCTCAGGGAGCAGTAGTGCAGGTTGATTTTGTATAAAGCTACAGTAAAAGCATGGTTAGGTCCGTTAATGATGAACGTTTTAGTGGCTTCGTAAATTAAATTTTGGATAAAGATGATCCTTTGTATGACAGTGAAGGAAATTATGATGATCAAGATGATAGCATGGAGGTTGGTGACGATTGTGTGTCACAGCAAAGTACATCAGAAGATGACCATGATCCTACTACTCCGGTGCCTTGATCAAATGTAAGGACGGTGTATGTGGTCTAACCCACCGCCATCCACCAGAAAACTTTCTCGTACTATTGTTTTGATATTTCCTGGAGCAAAGGGAGCAGCAAAGAATGTGAAGGATATAAGTGAGGATTGGAAAAGATTGTGTTCTATTGACATGACTGATACACCTTTTATTTTTTACACCTGACATACCTTTTATTTTTTACATATTAATCTCTATTTTTTTCATTTTCGAATGAACTATATCAATTAACTATATCAAAGTTAAAGCTTCCTAAAAATCATTTTCATTTCAATAATATTTAAAACCAACGCATAAGAAATTTACATATACTCGTGGGGTTACAGAATACCCCTGGAAAGCATTAATGACATAGAAAAAAGGGGAACAGTCTAGGGTTAAAGCAGCGCTGCTCAAATGTAAGAACCGGGGCCAGACTGCTCGCGGTGGTCCATGGATAACCGGTTGACAAATGGATATAAGCAACGTCTATTAATATACGAAATGTTTTATTTCTCCATTGATAATTCATTACGAATCATTTCACAGACGTGACTATTGTACAACACAAAATCATACTGAAAGGTAAGAGTGAATGTTATCTGAAGCTACTGATTCGCCCACCACTCTAAACTCAGAACCGATTTCGCGACAGCAAACATAAAAGGGCTGGTTTACATCTGTAGCCACACGAGAATTCCAGGGTTACTAATTTACGGCCTATTTGAATTGAAATATGTTAAAAATCGTTCCCCTTGCTCCGTTAATGCTTATTTTGCGTGATTCTTGCTAATTCAATAGACCTATCTCACGAAGAATTTGAGTTGTACATTCATGTGAAATTCCGCACACTGTTTCTCCATTTCAGTTTTCAAATAGCAATTCCCATGCAAAAATAAACAAGTCAAGATAACTGTTTTTTCATTTAAAGTTCTCAGGGAACGCGAGCAGCAAACTTTGTTATCAGCTTCACGCACCGCGCTTTGTACGAGCACTATCTCCGCTGATAATTTCAGCGATTGCCAAGGCCAGTTCCAGACTTCATCGAGTATTACAGCTTGTAAGATATGTAACTATTCTTAAAACCGCAAGACAGAATCAATATATGATCAACATTATTGTTCATGACTAGGTACTTAAATTTTAATGTGAAATGTTAAACGTTTCGAGTCCTCCTAGTCTGTCAAAAGTTCCGAGACCTCTTAATCTGTGAAAAGTTTCGAGTCCTTCTACTCTGCCAAAAGTTTCGAGTTGCCGTAGTCACTAAAAAGTTTCGAGTCCTCCCAGTCTGTCAAAAGTACTGTCTAACAAGTGACCTGTCACTTGTAGCGTGACGAAATGAGTACTCTCTCCGTCTTCCCCTCTCGCCCTCTCCGACTCTCCCTCTCCCTCTCTTCCTTTCTCCTTCTCTCCCACTCTCCGACTCTCTCTCTTCTTCTCTCCCTCTCTCTTCTTCTCTCCCTCTCTCATCCTCTCTCCCTCTCTCTTCCTCTCTCTTCTTTCTCCCTCTCTCTTCCTCTCTTCTTCTCTCCCTCTCTCTTCTTCTCTCCCTCTCTCTTCTTCTCTCCCTCTCTCTTCTTCTCTCCCTTCTTCTCTCCCTCTCCCTTCTTCTCTCCCTCTCCTCTTTCCTCTCATTCACATTTAGTTGCAGATTCTTTACGTCTCTGTGCAGGTAGGGTACCAGCGCGGGACCAGCAAACATGCAATAGAATGTTCAAGAAGTTCCACATTCTCCTTCCCTCTCCCTTTCTCTTCTCGTCTCTCGCTCTCTCCCTCCCCGTCTCTCTCTGCCACTGTCTGAGTCAGTCTGCCTCTTTGTGTCTCTCTGTCTGTTCTCTGTCCCTCTCATTCACATTTGCTTGCTGATTCTGCACGTCTCTGGGAATAATATCGAGAAGCGTCGAACCAGAAAAAATGCAAGAGAATGTTGAAGAAGATATCGTGTAGATTATAGTGTGAAAAATGTTTCTTTGAGACCTTTGGCCTCAAAAGTTTAGGTTTAATGCCCTTTAATGCCCTTCGTTTAAGAGTCCGCCTGCCCGCCTAAGCGGCCTAGCGGACCCGAACGTTACGTCACTGCTTCTCACTTAGACGAGAACACAAAAAATGGCAACAGGAATACGGGAGTAGAATGGCACTCGACTGATACAATGCAACCGTATATGCCCACCTTGCAGAAGAACAAAAGTAGGTTGTTAATGTTAGGTAGTGTTAGTATGTACACCTGTAAATGACACGTTGGGCGCATATAGGCATGTTATTAGAGTAAATATTAAACTGGAGCTATGAATATAATTGTGTGGCGCGCTTTGAGTAATATTGTTTTCCATACTAGTGTGTATTAGTGTATAATGAATGTTCGATGCAAATTGTATTCATTTTTAAAAATTTATCGCTGAGTGTTAAACCTAAGAAGATAAAAATCTATTTATGCATGTACATCCGTCCGTCTGTACCTCTGTCTCTCTGCCTGTACGTCCGTCTCTGAACGTCCGTCCGTCTGAACGTCCTTGTATCTGTACGTCTATCTATCTATCTATCTATCTATCTATCTATACAGTCTATCTATAACCTCCTAATAAATGTATTACTCAGTTGACGCCTCGCTACTGCTAATAGTATAAAACCCCCACCTTTCCTTGGAATTTGTACACGGAGTGCACAACATTACAACCTCCAAGGAACGCGCTTTTGCCCCACCCTGTGTGTGTGTGGCGTACTTGAGGGTGTCGGGGCTGTGGAGGGCAGCGCGGATGAGGCCCAGCACCTCGTTGTGCGCCGCCCGCGCGGCGGACGGGGAGCGCTGCGAGCGCGCGGAGCCTCGACGCTCGGCCGAGCTGGCGCGCGACATGGCGGCGCTATGAGGGCCTGCGCAACAAATACATCGTGTCTCACAACGCACGGCATCCAGAGAGGCTGATCACTATACTTCGCTTTTTCTTTCTTTGGCGCGTGGGGGTGTGTCATCGAAATGGAATATTTCACGGTATTTCGCGTCGTTCTCCGTTGTGCCGCTAGGAGTCGCATGCTCGCGACTGTATCGAGCAGTGCTGGCGATCATGCGACTTCTGGCGGCACAACCGAGAACGACGCGAAATACTGTGAGATATTCCATTTTGATGACACCCTCCCCCACGCGCCAAGAAAGAAAAACCGAAATATAGAGGCCGGAAGTTCAGGCATTTCTTTTATCGAAAATATTCAGAAAAAATAATAATTAAAATCATTCACATTTGGATTCTACCTCTAAAATTTACATTAGCACCCACGTAGGAGGAAACTACATTTCCTTTATAATCTTAATTGCACATGTCCACCGGTATGACGACTACAAATTTTTGTTACTCGTAATGCTGTCTCTATGAAATGCTTCTGTGGACTCGCTTTTGAATATTGAAATGGTATCAGTGAAAACGGAATTGTAAATTTTGTGTTTCAGACTTGTGTAATCGCTAGAAGGAAATAGAGAACAAGAAGAGACTGAGAAGGGTAAATTAGGTACAAACAGGTCTGTCCCGGTTGGTCCCTGGTTGACGTTCCAGTGGACGAGGTTCTACTGTATATGCATTTATACTAGTGACATTTTCCCTGAATTTTAGAGAACCCTGTATGCACAGACACCAGTAGCAACAACTTGTCCTGTGACGTTATTTATTCTTGTTCTCGGAATGAATAAATCATGGGAACAGAACCGCGTACCAACTGAGCGCCTGCATTTATGCTCAGCTGAGCAGACATTCTTTATAACGCACAGAATACGAGAAGAATCACATTAAAAGTATACAGACAATACGGGTATCGGACTGAAAAATATCAAAACTATAGGACTGAAATTTAGTAATTTCAGTAGATTGCAGTAGTTGCAAAACATAAGACAGCACGCACGCGCAAAGGACAGTAAAGCAACTCTTTACGAGAGCGCGGAACAGAACCTCAGTCGCTGCATTCCATAAGACCTACCAAGAGTAATAGAAACACTGAAAACAGTGTATTGATGCACGCGCGTGCTATGAAGCACTTTGAAGAATAATATGTAATATCAGTATTGTAACTATGTTTTTCTGTTATCGAATTAGCAAGAACTCATGCAGGTTGAGTCATTTCATGTGAAAAAAAACAACTACAAAACACATCAGTTTCATAACATTAACAACAAATAATCCATCTACCATTTTGATCTCAGAAGCATTGAAAATGTTATTGACCGTAGAAAATGTTATTGAACATTTTAGATTTTGCCCACACTGTACATCAGCGCAATTGTAAAAGCATTTCCAAGATTCCAAGCACTCGCGAACACAGGTCATTCAGGAACAGAGAGTGTCATTTCTGAACAGCGAGGGCACTGCAATCCTGGAGGCCGGCTGACCGACTAAGATTCTGACGCTTTTAAATCAGACGTGGTCACAGAGGCGGATGCGATGCACTGCTGTTTTATTTATACCCTAGTTCCGTTTATTCACAAACTTGCTTTTTTTGTATCTAGAAATATATATTCTTTCTTCGGGAAGATTTAGAACTATGCTCAGAACATCAACTCACTCTAAGCAGAACCATCTGGACGTTAGAGAAGTGGTGTCAAGGTCTTCTACTGGTGGCACTGGCACGCGTTATGGCACCGTGGCATGTCACGAGCTTCTCTGCGCAACTAGCGTCGGGAAAGGGAACTATTAGAAACCCCGCCGTTTTACAAGAGGGATGGCGTTGTCTCTGGTGGCGGGGTAATAAACTGCTTGGAAGGAGATTTCGTCGTGGCACCTTGACAACACTGTTATAGACGAAGAGAAATGCCAAGAAACATCACTACAGAAACGGAAAATTTTTCAAGAAAATGACATTGAAAACATTTCACTAATTGACAATAAAATTGTGATTTTTTCGACTTGAAATGACATCCTGTCCTCCCCTTATGATTCGTACCTGGTTCACAGTGAGAGTCTTCCCTGATAGGACTTCGTTGACAGTAGCGATAAATCGACTGTCCAATAATGCGCTCCCAGCGACGACTGGACCGTCATCCTGTGTCTGTGCTCTTCACGTGACCTGGAAGAGGTCACGGACTACCATCCTGTGCCTTCTGTGCTCTTCACTTGACCTGGAACAGCCAAAATTCTCTTGAATTGGAGTGATTGCTGATAAGTATTGTAACTTGAAATATCTGATTGCAGATCAACCAAATATATTTTATTTTCTCATAAACAAACGCTTTTGTATTTCTGTGTTATAACTACTTTTCAATGCTGTATTCCTGTACCAGATGGCCTCATACGAAAATTTCGTGCTTTGTTAATTCTTGTAATTGTTTTAAATTGCGTCATGGTAGAACTCAACTTCCAACTATCGCACGCTCAACTGTTCGTTAGAGCATTACAGGTCCGATACTATGAGTTATTAAGGATTCTAATATTGCTAAGTGTTGGGAATAAATTTCATAGAAAATCGAACAGTTGCTTTAGTTTAAACGGAAAACATTTCTCTTTTTCCATCAAATTTATTTTACATTTATTTCGGGTTTTGAACTTTTCGAACCATCAGTGCTGTAGAATAGGTGCACCTAAAAGAACTAAATTTCCAAAAATGTAAACATATCCCAAAATAACGGAAACCGGCAGACATTGTCCTGCCCTTCAGTTCTGTCTTTTCCTTTCCTCTTCATTTCTCTCTCCGTCTCACTCGCTGTCCCTCTCTGTCTGCCTCTCTCTGTCACACGCATTCACATGTAGTGGCATATAATGCACTTCTCTGAGCAGGTAGAGTAATATCGAGAAGCGCCAGACCAGCAAAAATGTAATAGAATGTTCAAAAAGATCTCATCCTTTAGATTAAGATGTGGGAAACGTTTCATTGAGGCCTTCGGCCTTAATGTTTTCGTTTTTAATGCTCTAGAACGCTTTTTTAGGAGTTATTTAACGATATAGATTTGAGTTGCTAAATTAAGAAAAAAGAGTTGCTGAATTAAGAAAAAATCCCCTAACACATGGTGTAGCCAGAAACCCTCTTTTGTGGGTCCTTGATATAAAAAAAAAAACAAAAACAATTGAAAGGAAAACGTCCGTCCGTCCGTCCGTCCGTCCGTCCGTCTGTCTGTGAACACTGCTAGCGCCTAAACCATACGTAAGATTTCTTCCAAAATGAATATTCCCCGGTCGATCTGGTTATAGTCAAAGCTTTGAGATTTGAAAAAGATTCTGTAAAATTTGGGGGTACGTTACATGAAAACCCCCGGACATTTTCAAAATTTTCTCAAAATTGGCTCCCAATTTTTTTCTTTAAATTTATTGTATGAATAGAGTAAAATACACTTATTAACATGGCATAGTTCTATTTTTACGGATAACTCTGAATTTTCGAAAATTGCAAAACTTAAACATTTTTCGGCTTTCTGGAACTATAAAATTGCAGATAGAGATTTTTCTTTTAAATAAAATTTGTTCTTCAAAGTGAGTTCTTTCATTTAGGTCATACATTTTTTTGAAAATTTTAGTAATTTTTGTTCAATATTGCGTGCAATATGTGCAATTTTAACAAAATTACAAGAACTACATTTTTTCAAAAACGGCTCCAAATTTTTTCTTTAAACTTTTGATAGTTATAGTGCCTAATGTATTTTATGAGATGACAAAAACGCCATATTGCTATATTCTTTTGTTTTTTTCAAAAATTTGAAAAATGTATTGCCATGTTTTGTAGATCCTTAATGCTGAAAAATCGAATGATGGGAAAACGTCAGTTCGTCTGCGAATAACAATAGAAGCTAAGCTGTTTAGCTATTCTCTTCAAAATTGGTATTCCTCAATTGATCTGTCTAAATGAATTTGCCCTTGATAAATGAAACCGATATTTTCATTTTTGTGGGTACATTTACGTGAAATCCCTGGGTATTTTCAAAAAAGAAAATGATTACATAATTTTTGATTAACTTTTATCGTTGTATAGAATGAAAGTACGCGCTGTTAAAACACCACTAGTACCACACGTAATTACTTTCGGAAATATATTCCGCAACAGTAAAGAAATCTAAAGCGTGGCGTTACTGAGCAACAAATGTATTTTAATGATTAAATTTATTTAAAGAATTGGTCACCCCGTCCGAGATTCGATAATTTAAGCATTAAAATACATTTCTTACGTAGTAACATGGTCACAACGTGGACTTCTATAGGAGGAGAATTCTAGCGTCCGGCTGCTCTGATCGGTAGTTTTCCATAGTTTGTCGAATCAACACCAGGTGAACGCCGGAGCAGTACCCAACCAATCGGGTGAAGGGCTGAGCACGATCTATTCTTCCCATTCCTTGTCCTAACCTCACCCATTACATACACTTCCACTTCCATGCACTACACTAGCACATTGGGAGACAGGTCGGGAGCTGAAAGCTTGTCCCGGCCTGGTCGATGTCCCACCCGTGTGAGATACCTCGTTGGGAAAATCCCTGCCAGCTGACGTAGATCGGCGCCGGATCTCGCTATCCAGAGGGGGAAGATCAGCGCCACCTTCCGCGGTGCACTAGCGTGCACTTACGGAACTAGTGGCCTTAGCAATTAACACGTCCGGACTCACTAATGAATGAATCAATCCATGAGTAACACCACGATGGAAGATATATAGATGTGTTCACTCCCAGTCTAAAACTATAGCTTACGTGAGGCTAGTTCTCACAGTTCTCGCATATAAGCGCTGCGATCTTTAGGTCTCATTTGGGCAAGGTCGTGATTGGTCGTGATCCATTCGACAGCTCTGTGGACACCTGATTTGAAATTTCAAATTTCAAAAAAGTGATTTGTCGTTTCGCGGTGAAATTGGTAAAGTCTAGAACGAACAGTTACGAAAATTTGTAGGAAAGTTTTTTAAAACTGTGTAATAGACACAGTTTGAGATATCTTAAAATGTATATCTTATACCGTGACCCAAACCGATCGAGCGCACCGTACGGACAAGCGAGGAACTAGCCTCAAACTGGCTTTAGAAAATGTGCCCCAAAGGCAGTTAGTTGACACACCTATATATCTTACACCGTGGTAAAACCGTTGGATTCATTCTCCGATATATCATAGTTATTCTCTCACGAAGTAAGAAGACTGGCACTTCTGCGATGATGTGTTTCTCGCGTAAGATCCAAACTGGTCTATAGTGCTGCCCGAAAGCATGTAAAAATTTATTTTATTTGTGTTTTTAATATTCCGATCAATAGATGAGTTTGCTGCGATGTGGCACTACGGATTATGTAATAGAGAAAACACTTCTCAGTTTCTGAGAACGGATTGCAACGTATGCTTATTCCCGTATGTTTATTGCTAATTTCATTAAATACTATTTCCATAACAATTGTGACTAAACAGTAATTATGTGAGTTGAGGGAAAAGGTTGCTATCTACTGTTGAGGGAGAAGGCTATATCTACTGTCACGAGGTAATTGAATCGTTTATTTCGGAAATCCGTCAAACGCCAAAAGTTTAAAAACGTGTTAGCGGAAGAATATTATTCTATGAGGATAGACACATCGTTTAGTGTATATTTACATAAAAAATGTTCATTGAAAAATGCTTTAATATTAAAAAATATTTTGAAATCAGAAAAACTGAGACACTTTTTCTCAGCTTTCTCAAATGAAGTTTAAACGATTCAATAAATAAGCAATTCATTTGGTCAGAGTTAAATTGTAAAATAATTTTGTACTAATTATTAAAATTTTAGAATGTTTTGGGGCACAATTACTAAATACTTTTCAAAGATTGATACGTTAAATTTAATCACAAAGAATATGAAAAATTAAGTTTTAAAAATTTGATGTTTTTAATTTTAAAAAGTTTGGTATTCTGAAAAATAGTATTAGGGTTGGAAGTGTTTTAGATAGGTTTGAATAGGAAAATGGAGATTATTGTATTCTAGATACACCAATCTGAATATTCCGCATGTTCTAAATAATTCAACAGGAACCTCAATTTCGAATGCTCAGGCTCTATAACTATGAAGATCGTGTAATATACGACACGAAAATAAATTTCATGTTTTCTCCGAAACGCAATTGTCAAAAAAGTGAAATGATTATTCGCAACGAACATGAACACCATTACACATGTATAAGATGTTGCTCTGTGTCAATACTGTTTTCTCACCTACGTGTATGTGAAAATTTGTAGAGTCTCTGAATAACAACGAAGAATCGATGAAATTCCACCATCAGAGTTGTTTTCATGAATGTGCTGTTATGTTTTTGTGATTTCGTGTTTGAACATGATACCGATATGAGTTGTAGAGCAATAATTATTACATAAAATTGAGTTAATTCAAAAGCGAAGTGATAAAATACTTTATTTGCCACGATGAGTGCATATTAAGTTTCTGAATTCATGAGAGGCTGGGCGCAAGAATGCTAGAGAGTGCGTACGAATGACACCTAGACTCAAACTACATTTTTTGTTCGTGAATATTTTTGATAGAGTTGGAACATGTGTTACATGTGCAATATTACTTAGAAGACTCTTCAAAGTAGCGCATTTCGTTACTCACCATTTTGAGAAAAAAATTGCCGAAAAGTAGATGAAACCAAACAACTGCAGCCACAAAAACAAACAAATAAACAACGATTTATGGCGTTCTTTGAAACTGTCCTTACAGAATTAAAATAAAAGTCAGATATCTCATCAACGCAGAATAAATTTTTTAATTTTTGTGGGGAAAAGCGTTGCCTTTCTTAAGACCTTCAAGAATAAAACGACTAAAATAGCTTCTAACAGAAAATAATAAGGTGAAAGAACTTTCCCAATTCTGAGGCAAAATCAGCCAGAATTTGCTATTAAAAAACATATGGTTATATGTAAAATGAAAAAGAAATCATAATGAAATCAAAAGAATAATAAACTCTTTGAATTTCATTTTGTTAAACAATAATCCAAAATTCCCTGTCTACGAATTTCTTAATAGCATTATTTCCGTAAAATACATACAGTAAACTGATAGTATCTATAATACATTCAATAGTTTACAAACTATTGATATATTTGTAAACTATTGAATCAAATTGAATCAAATTAAACTATTGATAGTTTAATTTTATGTAACCAAATTAACATAGTTCTAAAAAAGAAAATTTTAGAAACTTTAAGTCAAGAGGCAGTCGTTCATATAAAGTTTTCAACACTTCGAAATTTGCTTAAGTTAACATGAATATTTCAATTACTAAGCTGCGAAATAATGACAAATTTATGTACAATGTAAATATAATATGTCAATACGATTTTTCTTTAGAAGAGAGAAATCTAAATTTTACAGAATAGCGACAAGCGCACGCATTTAGTGCTAATTTCGTTATCATCTCAACCAAAATTTAAACATTCCATTCTCTCATGTTTTAACATGATATTAAAGAGTAGGCATTCACCAATTCCGGAAGATCACCGGTCAGTACCAACGATAGCATAGAGCAATTAAGGTTATCATGAATTTCTTTACAAGCATATTGCAACTCCCCTTCAAATGCATGTAGAAGACTTTCACTGAAGGATAACAATCGAAGAATAATGTTGTAAACAAGTGATTAGATTTTCAATATTCTCAAATATTTGGAAATATTTGAATCTTCAAATTCTGAACTGGATGTTTAGCATATAACGTCGTACATGATGATTTACCAGAAATTCTTCATTGGAGGTTATTATTAACCTCATCAACTTTTATCCCTTCAGCTTCATGAACGAGTGTGGACACAAGTATGTATTTGCAAACAAAGCGCAATTCTTTTTCATCATGTAGAGGGCAAACAAGGTATTAGTATTTAAGGTATTAGTATTTAGAAAAATTCAAATTAGCGTTCTTGATCATTTACGACTACTTCCGTAATCATAAACTCCTTGAAGCCAATAACAGCAATTCTAAACTTTTCAGTATCATTATTAAGACCAATCTTGTTTCCTCTCTCCTCTCTAAAACATTTAGATATGTGAATTATAGTGATCATAATTAGTCATTAAGTTTTAAAAGTGAATGAACATAAGAAGAAATGGTCTTTTGTTCAGTTTAAAAAAAGAAGATACACGCTTTTGCTCAGTGTTTACCTTAAGTTATTAGTTATAAAGCAAAAAAGATATGGAGGTTCTGGACTAAAAGTTGTCTTTAGTTCCGGCAAACGTTCAAATCTACTAAACCACCCTGATAATGTATACTTCAGAGTCTTTTAATAAAGGTTTTCAGAATACAATATTCCAAATAGATCATACAACTAAAGACTAAGTGTTTAAGAATGCTTTGTAAATTTGATATTGAGTCGGAGTACAGCTTTTAAATATTCTATCTTCGACATACCCGTAATTATTATGAGTTGACACTCTGAGAAAATGTTTTTTATTTGCAAATACGTAAATTAAAATGGATGGTATAATTTATTTACACAATGTAAGGCATATTCACTTTGCAAACTCATGTTAGTTGAATTTACACATCATTCACAGCACTTCACCTATTCTTAGTATTACAGTTGTAAATGATATAATTGGTTTTAGAATTTTGTTTACGAACGCAACACTACTATATTTGTCGACTTACACTGCCTCCGAGGAGACATTTATTGAAATAAATATCTTCTTAACATCACGCAAACGAATCTACATTAATTATCAAACGATTCTGCAAACACATTTAATTTTCAAAGACATTACTTCACGAAAATAATTAGCATAGTACAGGGAGTAATAACAATATCTAACAAATAAGAAACAACTGAATTCTGGTACCAATAACAACGACAAAATGTGACAAGCTGAAGTAAACTGCAGCTCACTAAATATGAAATATTTACATATTAGGTAAACGTTAAATATAAATTAATGTCTTGCTCACAGCCACCACCCCCTCAAAATGTAAGGTAAGAGCATTTGCTTTCTTATTATAATTGGCTTAATGCACTAAAGTGGAGAGTGGACAGGTTATATTATTAACCTGATATCCTGATATAAACATATTTAAATGTTTTATCTACTTTCTTGGCTTATTACTAAAATATGAACAAATAATTTGAAAATGTAGTTGTAAAAGTTCTGTCAGGATTTATAAATATTGAAAAGAGCCGGCCATGTAACTACTACATTAAAATTATGGATACAAATTCGTCAGTTTTGTGATATTTTATGATTGTTTTGGTACTGTGAATGTAAAAGGAATAATGATGTTGAACTGATTTGCATAGCACGTTAGAACACCTGAAAAATGTAATGAACGCAAATTAAGAAAATTATGAAAGATTTTGAGATGTTCCTTTCCCACATGGTGCATGGTCAAAAATTATTCAAGCGACACTAGAATGTATCGAAAACATTTACATATAGAGCGACCATTAAATAATTACTGCAAGTAAATAATTAATAAAAGGCCATTTATGCTCCAGATTATCAAGAGATGAAATTTAATGGGAACTACCCTTTTAATGAAACTCCAAAATCCCAGAAATGAGCGAGAAAAAGTAAGGTTCTCAACACTTCATGTATCCTTCCTTTGCAGTGAAATATTTAACATAACGCGTAATACTACTTGTATTATAAATAATGAATAAAATTAACAGTAATATTACATTAAAAACAAAATAAAAGGTATGAAATGACCCATGGGACTCGGAAAACCAAAATTTAGGTGTTAGATGCCTTCATTCATTACTATTCGTGGAACGTGTGGCCACCTCCCCAGGTTCATCAGTTTTGTGTAAAATATACATCTAAATGAACTAACTAGATGATAATAATAATAATAATAATAATAATAATAATAATAATAATAATAATAAATAGATATGCTCAGGTTATAAGGTTGTTTTCTCCCCTTAACATAAAAATTCTTTACATTATGTCTTGACAAAATAGGGAAAACACGTTTTCATTTACTCCTATTATGATGTACTATATAATATATTGACACACTTGACGTACTATTTTTGAGGCACACTCATTGTTGACATACATTTTGGAATAGAAAGCAAAATTCCGTTACTGTAACAAAATGTGTACAGGACACTGATATACATCCGTGAAGATAAAAAAGTCAATGTTTTAATATCTGCCCTGTTTAGAAGAATATTTAATTTGTTCTAGATATTTCCACTATTTATTGTGCTACGTAATAAACACACATTTAACACATTTCGATAAAATTGTTTAAAATTTCAATTAGGGAAACAAATATGAGAACAAATAAAGAACGCGTGTGGTCAAGTATTTTTAGAATACTTAATCTAAACTTACGTTATAAAGGGATTCTATAGATTTCGAGATTGGAGCATAATGGTCTATTATTATTAACGTAACAAAGTCACAAGATCTTAAAGAGTTCAAATTTTTGGAGTATTTTTGAACATTTCGTTTAAATATTAAGTTGGCTGTCCGGGTGACGCCGCGTCCATGGCAAAGGTGCCGACGTTTCGGTCGCCATTCTGCGACCTTCCTCAGGGCGTAATGCCCTGACGCAGGCAAGCATTACGCCCTGAGGAAGGTCGCAGAATGGCGACCGAAACGTCGGCACCTTTGCCATGGACGCGGCGTCACCCGGACAGCCAACTTAATATTGACTCCGGCCGCGGAAGCCTACGCTCTCATTTCGTTTAAATGTTTGATTTATTTTTCACAAGTGAATAAAATTCTTGAAAGTACTTCAGTTGGGTAGTAAATATGTTAAGCTTTAATTTATTTTGGTGATGCAGAACATCTCAAATAAATGTATTGAAACTCTTTTTTTATCAAATATTTTGTGGGTCTTGTGGGCACATAAAAACGTGACACATCTGAAGTCTTATTTTCCAGGGAAACGGTTTTAATCTAAGCAAAGTTGTTTACTTAGATTAAACAAAGTGTTTTCTACCTTTTTTACTGTTGGTTGCCAGTTTTTTCTGTACCTAGTCTCTTTCGTAACAATCTCTATGAAGTTTTTACTACGCAAAATATTTTATAACTGTGTTTCTTCACTTAATTAAATAATGACGATTTTCGTGATAGCACATTTATGAGCACTAATGACAAACGTAAATGCACAAACGCACAAACTACAACGTAAATTTTACAAGTAGATGTTGAGAGTTGCAGAATGTAATACAGCGACTTAAATTTTTCAAGATTCATTTTATAAGGTAGGTGTAACAAAGACCTAATGTCATCGGCCACTAGGTCGATCAAAGTATACATTCATGGCACTAATGACTAGAGACCGGATTTTTATGTAATTACATATTTTTGTCTCTCTACTTACCGTTCTCAAAATTTTAATCTTGGCGAATCGTCGCCGTCCTAAGACAATATCCAATTTTTTCATTACATATTTGTACATATTTAGCACTATATTACATATTTTACATATTTCGCTATTTTCTTAATATTTCTTTATATTTTATCAATTTTCGTGCATATTTTTATGAAAATAAGCAGTTTTTTAAAAAATAGCATTTTTCCTACATTATTACTGCATGCTACTGCGTACTCTACTCGGGGTACGCTTCATGAAGACGCGGTCGGATATGCTCACAGTCCGACATGTCTGCCTCAGTTATCTCAGAGGCGGGAACTGCATGTCAGAGACAAATCATTCTCACTTTTGGTGTGAAAAGTATCATTGACGTCACGTTTGACGACCTTTAACCTTAATGTCCAAGAAACTTTAGCGATCACCGTCATGTAACACTTCGATGAGAATATTCCATGCTGCAGTGATTGTTTGCTGGTCGTAAAATTCGCCAGTTTGTACGATGCCTTCTTTTGTGTCTAGTCTGCTAAACTACATTCCTGGATAACAATTTGTGAAGGTTTTATTACTGATGGGAAAGTTATAAAGTCAAGTGTACATCAACCTGTGCTTTTATAATGATTTTTAAAACGTTTGCATTAATTTTAAAATTTTCATAGGGATTTTTTATAAATATAAGTTCATTTTATGGAAATGAGTTTTATAATAAGAGTATTTTAATATTACATATTTTATCCGATTTTACATATTATTACATATTCTTACCATTTTCATTACATATTTATGTACATATTTTGACGTTTCATACTACGTATTTTTCCGG
>JAHLJT010002630.1:50762532-50802918 GCA_031308135.1 Acheta domesticus
TGAAAAAATTCAAAGTCAAGGATTAAAATAACTCTACTTGTTATCAGAAAATATAGAACATTTTTGTATTTGTACAAATTTTGCATTCAGTTTAGCGTCTTCAAATTATATTTCGGGACACCGGGACAAAGATTAAAAATTTGTGACTTTTCTCGGAAAAACTAGGATGAATGGGATTCCTAGATTTTGCAAAGGAAATTGTTCATCACTACACGAAAAATAAATGACCTTGACGGCTACAATATTAACTAGGAAATGAAGAGATTTTTATAGTATTTTACAATATTGACAAAATATCTAAAAGACTTCCATTTTTCGTAACACATTACGTTTTCTCTTCTTGTCCTATCCATCAATATCAATATCAATAAAATCAAAGCGATTCGTTTCATGTTTTTGCGGCATTAATTGTTGTCTAAATTTATAGTACTTTTGCAATGAAATTTTTCTTTAGATGCATTGAAAAACATTCGATTTGATGTAAACGTAAAGCGAAGGTAAGCAAAATTGGTTTCTTAGAGTGTTGCTTAGTTTTGCAAATTTGCATTTGACCCACTTTTGATTTCTAATTGCAAGAAGTGAATTTTAGGGTTAAAATATCCATCACCCATACGGAATAGCATTCACACCAATTCCATGTTGATAACGTATTGCCTATGAAAAGAAAATATTGATTTTATTATAATTATTCACTGAAAAAGTAATAATTTTTAATGTAAGATGTATTGTATTTAATATCCTTAAAACAACAGTTTGCGAACGGTTATTGTGAGAAACATGTCCTTCGCATGCCAATTTTGGCCTTAATAAATTGCGATTATAATAGTTTGAATCTTTCTCGTTGAAAACAAATGAGTTATTAAGGCGGAATTGTTTAAAGTCATAGTTACTTAACACTTACCCAAAGAGAAATATAGAGGGTGTTGTAAAAATATTAAGCTTAAATGAAATATTGTGTATTAAGGATGTTTCCAATGATGTATTTTGGTAGCGTCCAATTTTCCTCGTAATTATTTCTTTTCAATTGTTTCTTTTGACTCAATGCTTGTTGGCTTAATGCATTGGTACGTGTAAAAGAATTACATTTACGTGTAAAAGAATGTTACACCTTGGATGTTGACTCACACGTGACGAGTATAAAACTCAAAATTTAATTATCTAAATGGAACACAAAGATATATTTGACAAATATTTAGTTCCTTGAGCGAAGCCATATCATTTGTTCTGCTCTAATACTTTTTTTTGTTGTTGGCTTTTACAGCTCGCATTCACATACAGAATCATCATATCTAATATCATTGACCACGGGACGAATGTAAAAGCATCTTAGACCTCTCATTAGATCATGTTCGTCATTACTAAGTTAAAGGAGTTTTGGTTCTTCAGTATTCATCCCCTTCATCATCTATCTGTCCATTCCTCCAGAAGAATATGTTAGCAACATTGAATAGTGAAGAAATGATAAAGTGCTATTGGTTGTCAAACGTACGTCCCTGGATGCATTGAAAAGAAGGCCGCATCAATAGCTCCTCGGATCCACAACTTCAGCGGCTGATATGCGAGTAGTGTGAAATCAATTCAATATTTAGCGAGATAAAAGAGAATATTTTTGCTATATAATGTGAAAATTGATGAAATACCCTTGAATGAATAATCTTGATATTTAGCAAGATTTCGACATGTTTATGTTATTTCCTTTCCCAAATTTGAAACAGTTGAAATAAATAAACGGAAAATAGTATGAGCAATATACTCAGAATGTACGTCAACATTTCTTATGACATTTTTATCAAATCCGAGACTAGAAGACATCACAAGGAATGCCAAAAGTTTCTCAAAGTTGTGAAGTACATCAACCTACAATCCTCATTAATTTCAAAGGATATCTCATTAATCTCAAACGATAATTACTTACCAGAAAATGAACTAATAAGATAAAAACCTTTAAAAAGCACAAATAACCCAATGTCAAACTCAACGTCAAATATGCAAGGTAGAAACGACGTGCTAGTTTTCCAAGTGTTGTGTCAATTACGAGAGTAAAAAATAAAAATATGCAACAAGAAACAATTAATTTATCAGTCATCGCCGCATATTTCAGCGTTGGTATTGTAGCCTTTAGGAGACACTACGATTGTTTCACCACAAATTTCAACTATGAACTTTAACCTCTACCTGTAAGCACGGATCTTGTGTTTAGAAAGTGAATAATTTACATTAAGAAATGATCATGAATGGGTGAAGTAAACAATTCACTGTCAAACTATGGCCTATGATATTGTGGTTATCCCATATCTCATTTACTCAACAACAAATTCTGCACTTTGGCACAATACTGGAAGATAAGATAAACCTGGTTAAAATACAAGGACGCTGGCGAGTACTAACAGATGAACACAGGTAGAAAATATTTTCTGATTCTTTTGAAATTGTCCGTGCAAACTCGTATTTTCTAATACAGCTCCAAAAATATTATCACGCCATTTGTTTAGAAGAATTATCATGAAAGTTTTAAAATCAACATCATTTAAAATCACGATCCTCTAATTCTATTCGTTGAAGAGAATAGAAACTTTTATCTGAATTTTATGACCAAATTTTCCTCCTAAACGTTTAATTTTTCCGTTCAGGCTTTCATTCGCTATGTAATTAGAAGAAATACTTTCAAACTGTGAACTGTTTTAATAGTTTCATGTTATATGTGTTTTCACATTTATCTCCATAATTATGAGTTTCATAAACATGATTATTCATTCCTTATTGCGTATAAATAAATAATGAAATATCTTTTTTACCACTGATTGAAATAAACGTGATTAATAGAATACAAACATTCGTCAACACATCATGCAGTAGCCAAAATGAGGATTTCACTTTTGTCGATACGACCAAATCACAGAACTCAACAGAAAAAAATACAGCAACTAAGAATCACCAGGAATCCCATGCTCGCATTTTATTTATGCTCTGAGAAGCAACTGAAAGTGACAACAAGCTACATATCTCAAATCATTCTCTGAATGAAATGCGGATGGAACTATATATTTGTAGCGATTCGTTATAATACTTTCCCCAACACGAAGGAAAATATTAAGCTCAGGACATTTGACGTCACAGTAAGGAGTCCAAATCTCGCGACAATCTGTCACCACCAAAGAACTGAAAATTCTTTTCCCTTCCTCGTCGAGCTGTCGGTTTACCTCTTTGACCCACGTCCAACCTGGAAGTTCACTCCTTCTTGAGCCACGTCCTCAGATTCTACTGATTGAGAACCAAATGAAGATATCTATGAACTACTGATTACAAAACACATTCAGTAAGAATCAACCACAAATTTGGACTAATTTGTGAGAAATCTTTTATAATTCTCAATATCCCTTTAACATTTGCCTCAAATCATCACAAATGAAGAAACACCCAACACATAGTCACGACCACCAAATGAGGATCCCCAACCCAGCTCCAGTCGCCCCGCCTCAAGACACTCCATCCCGACGAATAAACGAGCGTCGTCCACCGTCGTCCAAAGATCG
Source organism: Acheta domesticus (assembly GCA_031308135.1). NCBI lineage: Eukaryota > Metazoa > Arthropoda > Insecta > Orthoptera > Gryllidae > Acheta > Acheta domesticus. The sequence goes on from JAHLJT010002630.1 coordinate 50,766,066, forward strand.
TCTCTCACACCGCCGTCGTCCACCGCCGTCCAACGACCGTCTCTCACAGCGCCGGCAGCGGCACCCCGCGCGTCCAGCAGCACAGCCAGGGGCGGCGGGCCGCCCGCCGTCTCTCGGAGGCCTTCCGGCACCAACGCACGCGCGACCGCCAGCGCGGAGAGAGGCGGAGGGGCGTCCGCCGCGCCGTCCGCCGCCCTCGCCCGCAAGTCCTCCGCTGCGCTGGAGCGCATCCTCGCCACAGAGCCCGCGCGCAACCCGCAGGTGGAGGCGCTCGTCAGCGCTGCGGCACGCGGGAAAGTGGACGAGGTGCGTCACGTGAGAAGCAACCAGCGTTACATGGTTGATTACGCAGTACAACAATTTATATATATATATATATATTGTATATGTTGTTACATATATAATAATGTATATAAATATATAATTATATATACAATATTATAAATATAATTTATATACACATATATATATATATATATAGAGAGCTAAACTCCGAGACCGTGCGACCGATGTCCATAAAAGTTAGCACTTCTAAGTGTTTTTTTTCATCCAGAAGGTTTATGTGCTGTTAATTCTATTGTAACTCCACTACATGCTGCAGTCCCTCTGACCGGGAGGCCCCAGGTTCGAGTCCCGACGGCGGCAGGATTTTCGACACTAGCTTGTCAGCTAGGTTGAATTCAGTCGCTGTCTGGAGGAGAATTAAAGCGGCCGGCTGTTCTGAATCGGTAGTTTTCCGTGGTTTCTCCGATCAACACCAGGCGAATGCCGGAGCAGTACCCTAACAAACGGGCCACGGACCGCGCGCAATCTTTCCTTCCTGTTTCTTGTCATATCCTCTCCTTTTACACACACACTTACACTAACATGCACTACACTACCTCACATGCTGGGAGACCGGTCGGGAGCTTACAGCTTGTCCCGACTGGGGCGGTGCCCCGCTGGTGGGAGATACCTGGTTCAGGGGTAAACTCCGCTAGTCGACGGTAGGTCGGCGCCAGATCTCGCCATCCAGCGGGGAAAAGATCATCGCCACCTCCCGAGAAAAAACACGAACTACACTTACGGGACTAATGACCTGAGTATTTGGCGCGCCCGGAAACATCAATCAATCAAAAAATCCACTACATGGTACTATAGAACAAAACTAAATATTCACGTCAAATCCAACCCGCAACACACTCGGCAGCATTTTCAATGTATATCGTTAAATAACACCTAAACGATGCGTTTTAGGGCCTTGAAAACTAAAATTTTGAGGCCGTTTCTCATTCCATAATCTACAGGATGAGATCTTCTTGAACATTCTATTACATTTTTGCTGGTCCGGCGCTTCTTGATATTACCTCATCTGCTCAGAGCCGTGCAGAATCTGCAAGTAAATGTGAATGAAAGAGACACAGAGAGGCAGAGACTGAGACTGGGAGAGAGAGACACGAAGAAACAAAGAAATAAAGAGAGGAGGAGGGAGAGACAGGTAGAAAGGAAGATGGAAGGGGAAGAGGAAGATGAAGGGCAGAACAACCTCTGTCGGGTTTTCCTAATAATAATAATAATAATAATAATAATAATAATAATAATAATAATAATAATAATAATAATAATAATGACCGGTGACGTCTGTTGGATTGTGTACGATATTGTACGACCAACAAATTCAAACTGATCGCTCGATAGCGGCAACAAACCGGATATAGTTATTCCGGGATTTGGCGAAAAAAATCGTGTCTACTTATCGATGTTGCTGTACCTTGCGATCAAAACGTCGTTACCAAGGAGGCAGAGAAACGTCTTAAATACAAGAGTTTGGAAATCGAGGTCAGCCGAATGTGGGGCGTAAAAGCACAGGTCGTCCCGATAGTTATCGGAGCTCTGGGATTTGTTCCGCAAAATTTGAGTAAGAACATGTCTAAACTCCCCGGTAATTCAAAAGACTGGGAAGTGCAAGAAATCGCATTATTTGGAACAGCCCACATTTTGCGTAAAGTATTGTAGAGGCACTCATAGTCACCGGATCTGCTCCTTAGGTAGCTGGTTGCAACCTGGAGTAGATTTTATATTCAGCCGACTCATAAGATCTTTAGTCGTGATGTAATGGAATAATAATAATAATAATAATAATAATAATAATAATAATAATAATAATAATAATAATAGGAGGAGGATGAGGAGGAAGCGTCGGTCCTGTGGCCGAGATCGCTAAGTCAGCAGTGTCGTAGTGATCTCGGACCGCAGGGTTGCCTTCGAGTTCCGCCTCGAACGGTGTATTTGTGTGTCAATATGTGTGTGCCGTCCTTTCACCCTCACTATCATCATTTCACCTTTCATACTACCAGAGCTACAACCCTAGGAGATAAAAATGGGACTCAACTAAATGCTGATCACCCCCTAATGATGTTTCATGCACCGAGGTAATGTTTCTGAGCCCCGGTAAAGGCAGTAAGCATATACGCGTGGCACGAGGCGGCCTATACGCGAACAAAGAAAATAGAAGAAAGTACTAGTGCGCATTGAGGTCTAGTAATGTCTCTTAGTACACCTTGACACACTGTCACACATGGTTGCGGATCGATGACACATTCACATTCATTCACGTCACTGCTGTTCTCTGCATTTTGTTGTTTCATGTTTCTTTATTCCTTGGCATATTGTGTTTTTTTACAATTTTTTGTAAATCGGTTCTTTCTATAATTATTTGGTTCATTTTGTTCTAAAATGAAGGCAAATCAACGTTATAATGTCCCTGAATTGCTTTTATGACCAAGATTTGATTTATTTATTTCGTTTTTTATTCGATTTATTTTATTCGATTTTATCCGATTTTGACTTTATATGATTTTTCTATTTTTTTTGCCTGAATTTTGTTCCAAATTATCAATAAGTGTTTTTTCCAGCCTACAAACGATTGATCCTTCATACAAAAGAAAAGTTCATTAGAAATGCCACGGCATAAAAAACTTATTTCATAACCTTTTTTTTAATTTTTAAAATTTTTGGACACTTTCCGGCAAAAAATAGGGGTTTCATGCCGTGACATGGCTACTGAAACATTTTTAGTATAAAGAATATCTGTCAAACGCATGTAGGCTGCTCAAAACAATTATTGATCATTTTGGAAGAAAATTAAGTCAAAAATCTAGAAAAGGACCAAAATCGAATAAAATCGAATCCTGTCCGTAAAAGCAAATCAGAGGGCATTACATAGTGGACTTTCCTTAATTTTTTTATGAATGAAAGAATATTTATTTTATTGGCTTTAACCTTAATTATACGCCATTATACAATTATGTACATCATTAATCAATGAAACAGTCAGATCAATACAATTACTCAAAAACATAAAAAATTATAAGCACAGAAATTACAAAAACACATTAATTACAAAAAAACAACATAAAACTAACAAAACTTTTAGTGTATTTACATTACATGTTCACAGGTCATGTGCTACAATGAGTTTTCAAAAACCATGACTTTTAATAGCATTCTATTATGGAAACTTAATTGTACGGCAGTATACAGTTATGAAATCATTAATCAATGAAATGATCAAATCAATTCAATTACTCAAAAATAGAAAAATTATAAAAACATAAAAAACACATTAATTACAAAAAACCTAGTTAAAAAAGTTAAATATTAATTTATTATTTTCTTTGATAAATTATTTAAATGCTCAGATATTCACCTTATTCACATTCAAATTAGTATCAGTTATCTTTTCGTCAGTTTAGTTATTCAATTTTACTTTCAGACACAGCAAATTCATTCAAATAGAGCAAATGACCGTAACTTAAAGACAGATTTAAGAAAATGAAAAAGAATTTATTTCATTTCAGAAAAAAATAAACTAGCTATTCATCAAAAGAACCGAATCAAATCGCATTGAACCCTATTATTTAGTGTTTCCAGGAGCGTGAACTGCTAGAGTCATTATGTGTAATGCAAAGTAATATCCAATTTTGTGACAGTGAGCAACTTCGAAATGTACTATCAAACGTATACATTCATAATTCAAAATACAGTGTCTTGCACTTTTACACTGTGAATATGTACATGCCTGAAAATTTGTTGCTGATGTATTTGTTGGGCAACTTGGTCTAGAAAAGAAAATTTATCAAGAGTGGTTCGGTTGATACAAATCAGTCCAATTTTCCCTGTATCTACGGCATTATGTGAAAGTAATATGATTACATTACAGAGAGTAAAGACATTTCTTATAAATTCCATGCAAAGTGTTGGGATCGGTCATTTCAGTACCTGGCTGTCGAGAAGTGCTAAATTAACTTTGCGGAAACAACAGCTTTAAAGAACACATTTTCGATATGTTTTCTAAATGAAAAAAAACGATGAATAGATATATTTCACAAAAAAGTGTCAGAAAATCTTTTCAGAATACTCAACTGCCAGTCGCCAATGCTAATGACCAAAGTAGTTGGCGCGAATGAATAAATACATTAGAGTGGTAGCTTCTCTAACCCATTGACAGGCAATGGCCCGATGAAGAGTTACATCTGGGGGCTCTAAAGAAGAATGTGGGCACCAGGGGTCACACCATTTTTTTTACTTTATAGGTTAAAACATTTTCAAATGCTCCTAAATATAGTTTTGAAATTGAATTAAATGTCGCATACGTGATTCAATCATGAGGGACACCAGTGACCCTCGTGCCCCCGCACATACCTATTTACATGAGGGTCACCAGTGGGCCACAATTTTAGAAAGAGAAAGTATTTAATCAAATTCACAAATATTCAGGATATTTCAAAGGAAAAACAAATACATAAATATTAAGTGCTTTTTAGTAAGAAAAGGAACTGTATTGAAGAAAAAACTACAAAACAAAATACTTATAACAATTCCCACACAATACAATTACGCTGCTACAAGCGGTAATTTAGAACGCTAAGACAATTGTATAATATATTGTTCCTCGCACAGTTAGAGAAAGTTGAAAGCAAATCAATTTGAAATCCCCCTGAGAAGACACAGACTTTCAAATAAACACCAGCGCGAGACCCACACGTGACCCTCATGGTCCTCACCGGGAGTATTCCTGGTGCCCACCAGTGGGCCTCACGGCGCCATAGTAAAACCGCTGAGGCCACCCTTGACCTTAATGTCCCTCACCGTTAGTACTGCTGGGGCCCACCAGTGGACCTCACGGCGCCATAGTAAAACCGCTGAGGCCCACCCGTGACCTTAATGTCCCTCACCGTTAGTACTGCTGGGGCCCACCAGTGGACCTCACGGCGCCATAGTAAAACCGCTGAGGCCCACCCTTGACCTTAATGTCCCTCACCGTTAGTACTGCTGGGGCCCACCAGTGGGCCTCACGGCGCCATAGTAAAACCGCTGAGGCCCACCCGTGACCTTAATGTCCCTCACCGTTAGTACTGCTGGGGCCCACCAGTGGACCTCACGGCGCCATAGTAAAACCGCGTGAGGCCCACCCGTGACCTTAATGGCCCTCACCGTTAGTACTGCTGGGGCCCACCAGTGGGCCTCACGGCGCCATAGTAAAACCGCGTGAGGCCCACCCGTGACCTTAATGTCCCTCACCGGGAGTACTGCTGAGGCCCACCCGTGACCTTCATGGCAGTCAGTGGGCTAAACGCCTTCAGGTGCGCCAGCTGCTGTCAGACGGGGTGGACGTGAACGCCCGGGCGCTGGATGGGACAAGAGCGCTAGTGGTGGCGGCTGAGGCAGGCGCCATAGCGGTCGTCGAAGTGCTGCTAGGAAACGCCGCCGATGTGCACGCCACGGTGAGGAATTGGACGGTGTTATGCAACAACCGGCTAAGAGCCATTTCCGAAAAAAATGAGATATGGATGCCATCAGTTGCATTGGACCGTGCACTAAATGAACGCAAAAGTTTGGCGCCAAAACTGTAAAAATATTCTGATAATTAATGAAAAATGTAGATGCCATCAGTCACATCAGGTATTTCATAATTAGCAACGACCGGCTATAAATCTAGATCTTCGAATCTTATGTTCTTAATTCTACATTATGCAGGTAAGCGCCACATATTCCACTCATTTTTGTGGAGTTTGGCGTTTCAATGAACAGGGAAGGTCTCTGCGCTCATCAACGATCCTGAATTCTCATAATCTTTAAACACGATTATCTCAATAGTTGTATGATGTCGCACAGCCGGTTGATGCATGGCACCGTCCAATTGTAGTATTTGAAGCTTTTGTTACCAATTTCGCCGGGTCAATCACAAAACATAATAATGTTTCAAACGTTTCATCTGCCCGATTCGCGGACATTCTAAGCGCTAATACAAAAATATGTGACGTGTCTAAGAAAGTGGGTAGGAATACAAAATGAGAAAGGACACTCTAAACTTTAAAAAAATATTGTTTTATTCAGTGTATGAAAACAGAAAAGGAAAATAAAACTTTTCTTCTTCTACTCCTCCTTCTTCTGCTCATATTCTTCTTCTCCTTACTTTTTTCTTTTTTTCTCTGTCTCCTTTCCTTCTTTTCTTTTTTCTTCGTCCTCTATTTCTTCTTTCTATTCTTATCTTTCTTTTTCCCTTCTCTTACTCCTCGTCCTTCCTGTTTTTCGGCTCTCTTTCTTTTCTTTCTACTCTATCTCTCGACTTCTTCTCCACCTCCTCTTCCCTCCCCTCTTGTTTTTCCCCCTCCTTCCATCTTCATATCCTCCTTCTTTTGTGTCCCTCTTCCTTTTCTCCTCCTGTTCGATCTCGATTTGATTCCCTTGTTCTTAATTTCAATTCTTCTAATTTTAATCGCAACGTTATAATTTTTAAATTGATTTGTTTTAAGTCTCAATTTCAATGTGTGTTGTCAATTTCATTTCCCTGAGTTCCAATGTTCCAATTTTGTTTCCCTAACTCTCAATTTGGTTGTCCTGATTCTCAATTTTTATATTCCTGACTCTCTATGTGGTTTCTCTGACATTCAATTTGATTTCCCTGACTCAATTTTATTTCTCTAACTCTCAATAGTTTTCCTCACTGCCAATTTTATTTTCCTGACACTCAAATTGTTTTTCCTCTCAATTTTGTTTCGTTAACTCTCAATTTTGTTTCCTTGACTCTCAACTTTATTTCTCTAACTTTCAATTTTCATTCCTTGACTCTCAATTTGTTTTCCTTAACACTCAATTTGGCTTCCGTGACTTTCAGTTTTGTTTCCCTGACTAACAATTCTATTTCTATAACTCGCAATTTTCATTTCTTGATTCTCAATTTTGTTTCCCTGACACACAGTTTTATTTCTCTGATTTTCAATTTTGTTTCTCTAACTCTCAATTTTGTTTCCCTGAATCACAATTTTATTGCCCTAACTCTCAATTTTGTTTGCGTGACTCTCATTGTGGTTTCCCTCTCTGAATTTGATTTCCCTGACTCTCTGGTGAATTTTTATTCACGTGGATTTTTAAGGGTGAAAAAATCCTTCGTACGCCTTCCTTCGTAGGGGAAGTAAAACCAGCTGTCCCATGTTAGTAGATTTACTGCTTATAAAAGATCCTCAAGCCTAAATGACGCCTCTGAGCTAAATTCGAAATCGTCGCCCGAGATACTACCTTCTTTCTCTGCTAGTTGGTGAAAGGAGCGTAGCGAAAATTGCGTGGTCAGACGGAAGAGCAAGCCTCATGGCCCGAGTCACGTAAAACACGGTGTAAGATATATAGGTGTGTCAACTAGCCACCTTTTGGACAAAATTTTTGAAGCCAGTTTGAGGCTAGTTCCTCGCTTATCCGAACGGTGCGCACGATCGAGCTGGGCATTCATGATGGCGTCTCGCGATTTATTGGCTTCCCACCAGAGGTTACAAAGCTATTAAATGGATCACCATCTTGTCCCAAAAAAATGCCCAAGTCGTTCGCAGCGCTTATCTAGCGAGAACTGTGAGAACTAGCCTCACATTAGCTTCAGTTTTAGACCGGGAGTGAACGCACCTATATCTCTTACACCGTGCGTAAAATAAGGCAATTCAATTCAGTTCAATTCACTCTGCGTGTGCTGGGCGTCGATTGGCGGTTGCAAACGAGTGTGGGGGCAGGACGGCGAGGGGCGGACGGCGCTGCACGCGGCGGCGGCGCGGGGCAGCGCGGGGGCGGCGGCGCTGCTGCTGCGCGGTGGGGCGGACGCCGACGCCAGGGACTCGCGGGGCGAGGCGGCGCTCCACAAGGCCGCGGCGCGCGGCGCCGCCGACGTCGCCAAGCTGCTGCTGAACGGCGGCGCGGACGTCGACGCCGAGGACGCCCACTGGAGGTGAGCAGGGCACATTCAGGTCGTCGCCTCGGCCCAACCTTTTTTTTCCATCAAGGGGCGGTGGATTTTCGGGTACATTTAAAGGGTCATATTTTCTTAATCAATAATCATAGAAGTAAGATTAATTTCTTTTAAAATAATATTCGTGTAATTTTAAGTTCCAACTTGTATGTTACTTTAATAATTTAAAAGATTTTGAACATTTATAACTTGAAAGATTATAACACAAAAAATTGAGTTCAAGAATAATTTTATTTTCTATATTTTCATTAAATTATTTTCACTTTGGTTGATATAATATCATTATAGGTGCTACTACAGTAGTGTCTATTGAATAATGAAGAAACCATTACTTTTCAGTCCCAGTAATTGACTTGTGGGTCATTACATGGTCAATTAACAAAGTTTTAATTAAAATTTTACATCACCATTTTAGATTCAGATGAAATTTGACACATAGCATGTATGAATGAAGAATAAGAAAACTACAAAGTAAAATATTTCCACTCGTTTGTGAAATACAGCCATGTAAAATTTTGCAGAATTGGATTCCCGAAAATTTTTAAATTGATGTAGAACCTCACCAAATTAAGATAGAGTAGTGAAAAAAAAACAGGCTGAAACAGGTGTCATTTTGCAGATTTTTTGTGGCCTTTGATATGATACACAACTCAATAGGGGTTGCATTAAAAAAGTTTTTCAAATTCGAATTTAAAATTTTGATTTGGAGTTTTTTCAAAATGCTCATCTTTAAAAGAATTGAAAAAAAATCTAAAATAATCCTTATGTTTTCAAACAGATGGTGCAAGTTCAAAAATGGGACTGCAATGAGTTCATATAATAATCTTTACTTAAAATGCACAATATTTACTTACTCTAGATTGTACTGATTTAAAATGCATTTTATTTCAAATTATCAGCCCTAATACATACAAATTATTAATTTAGTGTTTTTGTTAACGAGTGTGTTGTTTTATTGTTGTTATTAATATTTTTATTATCATTATTATTAGACCGCGGAACTTCATGCAATTGCATATTTTTACTGACTGTGCAAATCGAAAGGAAATGTTAAACTTGCACCATCTTTTTGCAGATTGCGGCAGCTATGCCAAAAGTTTAGTTTGCAAAAAAGTGCTTTAAACACATGAAGTTTAACTTGCAACGACATCATACGGTTAATCATGCTACTAATATGATAAGTTATCAGAATAAGAACGTAAGGAAGTTTTCAATATTCTGAAAAACAACGTTTCTTAAGAAGTACGTTTTGGTTATATTTTAATGTAACAGAGAAGACCGAGAACTGAGTGACAGAGAAGAACCTCTCACATTTTTCAAAATTAACTTCAGTGTCAAACATTCACGAGACATCGAATTTTGGAGAGTGTTTAGATGTATTCAATATATTGCGTTCGGAATTTAAAACCCAATTTAACGATTTATTTGATTAACAATTAGAATTTAATTTATTTGCAACTTTTTTCTTTGGTGTAGGCTTTGTTCCTTGTGATTTTCAAGTAGAAATTACTAATTTGATATCTGACACACAATTAAAGAAAACATTTAAAACAAAATGAACATTGGCATCAACTGATGGTATCAACTGATGGCGCGTGCTAAGGACGCCGCTGCACGTGGCGGCGCAGGGCGGGCGGCACGAGGTACCACCGATTGCTGACAACCCCTCCTTCCCTCCCCCATTTGCTCGAACTGTTTCTCCGAGTGCCATATGTCGGAGGGGAATAATGCTCCAACGTCATTTCTTGTCCAGTTGGCAATCGCTGATGTAGACATTCAGTTTAAAAAAATGTGTATTACAGGCTTATAGTTATCGCGTTGATTGCGTGTCGGCGCGTGCGCAGGACGCAGCTGCACGTGGTGGCGCAAGGCGAGCGCTGCGAGATACCACCGACCGCCAACAACCCCTCCTTCCCTGCCCCATTCGCTCGAACTGCTTCTCCGAGTGCCTCATCTCGAAGGGGAATAATGCTCCAACGTCATTTCTTGTCCAGTTGGCAATCGCTGATGTAGACATTCACTTTAAAAAATCAAGTGTGTATGACAGGGTTATCATTTTTTTAATATCAAGTGTATATCACAGGCTTATCGTTATCCATCACGTTGATTGCGAGTTGGCACGTGCGCAGGACGCCGCTGCACGTGGCGGCGCAGGGCGGGCGGCGCGAGGTGGCGGCGCTGCTGCTGGGCGCGGGGGCGGACGCGCGGGCGGCGGACGCGCGGGGCGCCACGGCGCTGCACCGCGCGTCGGAGGGGGCCGCCGGCGCCGGGGGCGCAGGGGTGCTGGCGCTGCTGGTGGCGCACCGCGACGCCCCGCTGCACGCGCGCGACGCCGACGGCCGCACGCCGCTGCACGTGGCGGCGCTGCGCGGCCGCGGCGACGCCGTGCGCCTGCTGCTGGAGCGCTGCGCCGCCGACGTGGACGCGCGCTGCAACTACGGGTGGACGCCGCTGCACAGGTGCCGGTTGCAGGGGGGTTGTGCACGGCCAAGCGTTGCAGCAACCGACCGCACTGTCGATCATTGGCTACGCGGTATCCGCGGCTTTGGGGTTAATGGTCAATGCACAGGTGGCTGTTAGGGGGGTTTTGCATGGCGAAGCGTTAATCGTTTGAAAACGCTCTCGATCATCGGCTTCGCGGTATCCACGGCTGGAGGAGTCATGTTCAGTGCAACAGGCTGTTATAGCCACGTTTGCGGGTTCAAACTCGATCGATGCCGTGATTTTTTAAGAGTGAACATTTTTAAGGGAGAAATTTGCGTTGTCAGAGGGAAGAGCAGGCCTTATGGCCTGATTCTCACCACGTAAAATTAGGTAGCTTTGAATTGGATTGATGTGGACGAGGGGTGCAACTACGCTGATGCCGCTGCACAGGTGGTTGTTAATACACTGCAATGGAAACAGGACCGGCGGCACTTGAGACAAGTGGACGGATGGACAATCGGATGGACAGACAAGCGGAGGGACAAACGGACGGACGGATAAGCGGACTGGTGGATAAGCGGACGAACCGACAAGCGGATGGACGGATAAGCGGACGGACGGACAAGCGGACGGATGGACAAGCGGAAAAACGGACAAGCGGACGGACGGACAAGGGGACTGACTGACAAGTGGACTGACTGACAAGTGGACTGACTGACAAGCGGACTGACAAGCGGACGGATGGACAAGCGGACGGACAGACGAGCGGACGGACAAGTGGATGGACTGAGAAGCGGACGATACCGACAGATGATACCGACAGACGATACCGATGACCATGAAGGATGCTACCATCAGAGAGCTGTAAAGCAGTCCCATTCACGAGTGCGCGCGGCGCAGGGCGGCGTGGAACGGCGACGCGGCGGTGGCGCGCCAGCTGCTGGCGAAGGGCGCGGACGCGCGCGCCAGGAGCAGCGACGAGTGGACGCCGCTGCACTGCGCGGCCTGGAGCGGCGCCGCCGCCGTCGTCGACCTCCTGCTCCGGTACGACCCCCGCACGCGCTGGCCTTGGAACGCCCTAACTCTGGTACAATGGAAGATGTTGTGTACTGTGCTATAAAGGAACACACAACATCACATATATTCACAATTCCATAGAAAAATCATGTTCACAGCCAAGCCGTTACACACAATACAATTCGATGTTCACGAGGAAAAACTTGATGAGTCGAAATTATGTTTCTCTTCCGTAATTCGATTCTCTTCCATAAATTATGATTCCCTTCCATAATTATGATTCTCTTCCATGTGACAATCGAATTCTTTCCCTGTTACCATCGAATTATGCTCGTGCAACCTAGCCACTGCTCCGTGTCGAACTGTCAGAGCAAGCTGATCTTGCGAGGTGACGTCACCGCCGATGCTCGCTGCTCTCTGACCACCGTCCCACCTCTGGCGGTAAACAGGGGAATCATCCCCTCGCGTGCTGTAGATACACCGCATAATAGAACAATTCTCAAGACGTTGTCAATAGCTGCAGTAACACACTGGTAACTGCGTTGCCACTGCAGCATTGCTGACCGAACGGACCTGACCTGTGGTGAATTTTCGACAGTACAAAGGTAGAAAATGTAGGTCGAATTCTCCCGCCGACTGGTTGATAATTCTAATGTGCGACTGTTACAATCAGTAGTTTTTCGTGTGTTATCCTGTCAACATCAGGCGAATGCCGGAATGTACCGCAACAAACGGGCCACGGACCCCAAACTTTTTCTTCCTGTTTTTTTCACTTTCCTCAACCCTTCCTTACATACATTAACACTTCCATTAATTTCACACATATCGGAAGACCGGGGATGAGAGCTTGTCCTGATTGGGGTCTGGTGAGAGATACTTGGGTGAGGAGTATCCACTCAAGCCTACGTCGATCGACGCAGGATCTCTCCAGACAAAAGGGACAAGATCACGGCCACCTCCAGAGATAAAACATTCACCACACTTACGGGACTAATGACGTTAGTCGTTGACATACCGAATCAAAATCATTCCGTAAATAAACTTAATTTGGCAAAGACGACTTCAAATATTGCATACTTATGACATCAACACCTCGTCAGCGGACGGTCGGACAAGAACGACTGTCAAACTCGTGTCGAAGACAACCGGACGGACGGACAAGTGGACGGACGGCCAAGCGGACGGACGGCCAAGCGGACGGACGGCCAAGCGGACAGACGCACAAGCGGACAGACGCACAAGCAGACGGACAAACAAACGGACGGACGGACAAGCGGACGGACAAGCGGACGAACGGACAAGCGGACGGATGGACAAGCAGACGGACGTACAAGCGGAGGGACGGACAAGCGGACAGACGCACAAGCGAACGAACGGACAAGCGGACGGATGGACAAGCGGCCGGCCGGACAAGCGGCCGGACGGACCAGCGGCCGGTCGGACAAACGGCCGGACGGGCGAACGGACGGACAGACAAGCGGCCGGCCGGACATTGGTTCTCCTTGTGAACGCCGTGGGGGGCGGTGCGCGTGCGGGCGCAGGCACCGGGCGGAGGTGGGCGCGCTGGACGGCGAGGGGGCGCACGGCGCTGGCGTGCGCGGCGCAGGAGGGCGGCGCGGCCGTGGTGGCGCTGCTGCTGCGCCACGGCGCTTCCCCGGACACGCGCGCGCGCGACGGCCGCACGCCGCTGCACTGGGCGGCCGCCGGCGGCCACCTCGCCGCCACGCAGGCGTTGCTGCAGGTGCGGTCATTGGCAACGGTTGCGTAATGACACGGAGGGAGTCGCTCACTTCCTCCTCGTATTAGTATCGGTTATGTAATGACACTCGCACACTTTCTCTTGTCATTGGTAACGGTTACGTAATGTAAGTGGCGGTGACTCACCCTGTCTCCTGTCATTGTTGACGGTTACGTAATGTAAGTGGCGAGGTCTCACCCTTTCTCATGTCATTAGTGACGGTTACGTAATGTAAGTGGTGAGGTCTCACCCTTTCTTTTGTCATTAGTGACGGTTACGTAATGTAAGTGGTGAGGTCTCACCCTTTCTCCTGTTATGGTAACGGTTACGTAATGTAAGTGGTGGTGTCTTACCCTGTCTCCTGTCATAGGTGACGGTTACGTAATGTAAGTGGCGGTGTCTCACCCTTTCTTCTGTCATTGGTGACGGTTACGTAATGCAAGTGGTGCACACAAGAGGGGAGGGGCTCATGGATCTTCAGCTCTTCCTCCTAAATGCCAATGATTCATATTCAACTAGTGATGCTAGAGAATATTACAGACATTATAGTACTAGCTAGTTAGCTACTTATTTATGCTAACTTTCTTTGCGCTAACTTCTGTGCGGTATCTTTCTAGTTTAGTTCCAACTTTTCATGCTGTCATTATTGGCGCCAAAAGTTATTTTTCTCAGTTTCTTAACTGTTCATTCTCCTAATTTTAGTATTGAGATATTGCTTTGCTAATACTGTAAACGAGTAAAACCTGGTCGTGTACACAACCTTTTATGGAAATATTTTGAGCCTTTTTGAGAGATTGTCGTTTGATCTTTTATGAAAATGCGCAATTGTGACGTGCCACCTTCGGAGCTGATTGACTTCAGCGTATTCCTAAGGTGGCGTGGTAGTGCAGTACTGTGGTTGATTTGGTGAGGTTAGTAAGTCGTAAGGGAGAACGGAGGGTGGTTTTCCTCAAAAAGAAGATTTGTTCAAATCAATGCACCATTTTATTACTAAGAAGAAAGAAGAGAGGAAGGGGGAGCGATTGACCAGATGAAGGAGATTGTGCAGAAGTCTAGCTCAGAGATTGGCAGCCTCTTGCCCCTTCACTCCGTGGACCAGGTGCGGCGGCAATGACAGCAGCGAAGATGGAGAAGCTCTGAGATTGCGTCATCATTGAGAGGAGTCTTGACATGTCGTATGTGTTATGTCCATAAATGAAAATCGCACGCTAACTCAACAATTTATTAACTCATTCATTACAAATGTAGCCAGCCATATTGCCAGTCCCGGGCAATCTCCAATGCCCCGCTTCGCCACTCCTGGACGTTTCCCGCTGACGCTGGCTGAGATCGTCGCCCCACGACGATAGCCATCTGGCTGCTGGTTCTCTGGACTGGACGCGTACCGCCACTCGTGACTCTCTCGGGGCTCTCTCCAGACTGCCCCCGGTGTGTCGGCCGGCTCCCTATAAAGGGCCGATGCTAGGCGGCGAGACTCACTCCAAGCCTCGAGCTTGCCGGACCGTGCCCACGGCTTGCCGCTGCCGCCGCTGATTCCCGCCAGAGCGCGCTGTCTTGATGCTTGCGCGCCAAATCCAAGAGTTATGTGCGACGCGATAAGCGCGACATAACAGTATGCACTTCTCTCGGCCCCGCTGGTGGGAGTGAATAAGAAAACTCCGCAAGCCGACGTGTGTCTGATCTTATCATCCAGCACGGGAGAAACGCCATACCTCCGGCGAAAAAATCTTCATTACATTTACATGATTAATCTTCAGAGCCATTGACACGCCCGAAAACAGTAATCCATTTTTTTAATTTATTGAATTTCACTTTTTTAAGGAATATATGTGTATGTGTCGCATACAGAAGTATCATCTGCACACGTTTTTCTGGAGCCCTGGAATCGTTCCACCACTTTTTCATCATAAATACAGTAAACACTCGTTAGCACAAACTCGCTTAACACGATTTGTCCTGTAACACGAACAAAACTTCGTTCCCGGCAAGGGATCACAGTAATAAGGACATTTATAATACTTGGTTTTATTAACACGAACTCCGATTATTTCGGTCCCTTGGAATTCGTGTTAATGACGATTTACTGTAGTATAAAGATGAATAAAAATGTCAGCAAGCAAGGTTTACAAAGGAACTTTACAACCAAGGTTTACAAGGAAAATACAGATTTTTGCTCCCGAGTTAAATGAGTAGAATACTTAGTTGCATCGGTAACTACAGATTTGAGTTTTTAGTATTTTCAACAAAATAGTAACTCATACCTTCTACTTCAACTAAATAAAAGAGGGCGTAACAAAACGTGCGTATAGTAATCGATTAAATGTTTAGTGATTCCTGTCCTTAATCCAATTATGCGAATGCGTCACCGAATATTCCGATTGAATCACCGGTCATTAATCCCGTAAATATAGTGCATGTTTTATCGTGGGATGTGACAGTGGTCTCCCCCACTATATAGCGAGATCCATCGCAGACCTACCCGTCAGCTAACAGACTTTCCCCAAACAGAATATCTCCCACCAGTGGGGCACCACTGCAGATAGTTCAGGCTCCACCCTCCCGACTGGTCTCCGAACACTTGTGGTTGTGTACTGCATGTGAGGATAAGTGTGTGTGTGTGTGTGTGTGTGTGTGTGAGTAAGAGGAGAGGATAGGACAAGGAAGAGGAAAGGAATATCGCGCGCGGTCCATGGCCCGTTTGTTAAGGTACTGCTCCGGCATTCGCCTGGTGTTGATCGGAGAAACATCGGAAGACTACCGATCGGAGCAGCCGGCCGCTAGAATTATACTCCAGACTGCGCTCGAACTCAACCTAACTGTGAGGCTAGTGCCGAAAATCCTGACATCGTCGGGACTCGAAACTTAGGACCTCTCGGTCAGAGGCACTATAGTGACATCAATTGATGGAGCAACCCACCTAAGTCGGTAGATACTCATAAGGAGTTATAATTCTTAAATGTGTCAAACGTTTCATGGTTGCTGATGTAGCACACTCGGAACACAGTTAGCAATAGAAGTTTAATGAAGGAATACATAAAAACTTGTTTTTTTATGATTGTGGGGTTATTATATCAACGTACGTTTATTTCAGTACTTTTATTACATTCATTACCTAGTGATGCTAAAACGGCATATAATTTCTCGCCAGTACTTTCACGCAAAATCACACAGAAAGAACTCAAGAGTTTCCAAAATTTGTACATGATCTTATTTCAGAATCTTTAGAAAAATATTTCATTAAGGGAAAAATATTTATCTTCTTAATTGTTGTTGTAGGAAGACGACAAAAAAATTTTGAATTTTTGCAATTTTTGGAAAATCAGACTTTTTAAGGTAAATAAAACCTTCACCATTCTCTTAAAGATCCTTCACATTATTCAACAACAATATTTAATCAAAAACGATGGAGACACTTTTTTTAAATATCCTAGAAGCTTCATGTAAAGTACCCTCAAATTAAAATATCAGTTTCAAACTCAAGGAGCCGCAACAACAGTCAGATCAATTAAGGAATATCAATTTGGAGACAATTGGCTGAACGGTTTAGCCGCTAGCATTTTTCTCAGACGGGCAGACAAAAGGACAGACATTTTGCCGCCAATCTATTTTTTGATATTAATGACTCACAAAACAAGGTTTCCAACTACACCACGCTATAGAAGTTTTTTCTACATTTTGCATCTGGATTTATCCCCTTTTGCGTTGCCAAGGCTGGGCAATGAATTTTTTTCTGTCGAAAATCCGTCGTGGTTTGCGCAGCATTACATAATTTTCTGTCTACTCCGAAGCCGTAAAGTAAAAGGATTTTTCTACTCCCATTGTATGGTGTTTTTATTTGAGGGATGCAATCAGTCCCGTGCTGATAGTCATTTCGATACACTTTTCATTATGATACAGGTTCTTGACCAAATGAGAGAGTTTACAAAAGTTTACAAACCAAGTATTGACACTTATTTGATAATTGAGAATCATTTTAGAAAATGTTTCGTTCGATTGGGTACATTAAAATTGCATTTGATATTATAATACGCTCAATAGTTTTAATTTCTTTTATTATTAATATTTTTTCGTGGAACATTATTTAAAATAAACTTGATCGTAGTTTCACTTTGATCCTATTTGACTAACGTAGTACTCCCTCGCAGGTGCAGAGATAAGCACAGCCACCTGCGTCAGCGCGCGAGGGTAGATTTAGGTATTACCCGCGTAACTTTTCTTGAACGATGACCTTGCTTCCCCCTCCCTTGAAAAACAAAAAATTGAAAGCAAAAGCTCGCAAAGAGCATTGATAACAATATTCCAAACACATCTTCATTGGCAAGTAATAAAATATATTTACTGATGAAACTGAGAACTCCTGATCGTATTTTTCTAAACAAAATCTAAAGAAATGGCCAGAGCAGATAGAGACCCATCACAGGAGCTACCTCGAAGTGCTGAGAAATTATAACTAAATTTTTGAGAAAGTTGGAAAGGTGTGACTGATATTGCAGAGATTGGCAATGCTTCATTAAAATCTAGTGGACGATGTCGTAACTAATACCCCCACTCTACCCGCATTTCCCCAAGACATCAGTCAAGAAAACGTTGCGCGAGTAATAGCTGTCCGCTAGGTAGCCTTGGTTGAATCAACTGCCACGAAACTATTCATTGTAAAAGTTTAACTTATAAAAGTCGTAGAAAAGTATCGTATGAAACTCAATGGGTATTAATACACTCGTGTGAAGTTTACGATACTCGTGCGTTTCTTTCTCTTATCGTAATATCACACTCGTGTATTAATACCCATCATTACATCATCGTAATTACATCTATTTAAAAAAACTGGATGTTGCTATTTATATAAGAGCTAAACTCCGACAGTTTGACACAGTTGGACCTATCTCCATGAAAGTTGGCACTTCTACGTTGTTTTCTGCCAGAAGGTTTATATACTGTTAATTCTGTAGTAGCTCCATTACATGGCGCTGTAGAACAAAACTAAATATTCACATCAAATGCAACCCGCAACTCGTTCGGCAGCATTTCGAATCTATATCGTTAAATAACTCCTAAACGAGGTGTTCTAATAAGAGCCTTAGAAACTAAAAGTTTGAGGCAGATGGCCTCAAAGATGTTTCTCACACCGTAATCTGCAGAGTGATCTCTTCTTGAACATTCTATTACATTTTTGCTGATCCAACGCTTCCCGATAAAACCTAGCTTGCTCAGAGACGTGAAGAATCTGTACGTAAATGTGAATGAGAGGGACTGAGAGTGGCAGAGACAGAGGCACACTGAGACACAGGGACAGGGTGAGGGAAGGAGGTAGAGACAGTGAGAAAGGTCTGTCACGCGAAATGCCGTGACATATTCCATCGCGAAGATGGGATTTGAGTGGCCTTGAGGGTCGCAGTTAGAGAAATCGCAGTATATTAGAGTGGTTTTAGATGCCTTTCACCCGCCGCGCGAGCGCAGGGCGGGGCGGACGTGCGCGCCCGGGACGCGGACGGGCGCACGCCGCTGCACGCCGCCGCGCGCGGCGCCAGCGTCGCGGCGGCGGGCGCGCTGCTGCGCGCGGGCGCAGACGCCGACGCCGCCTGCGCGGAGGGCCGCTCGCCGCTGCACGACGCCGCGCTCGCCGACAGCGCCGACTGCGCGCGCGCGCCTGCTCGACGCCGGCGCCAGCAAGCACGCGAGGGATCGGCGCGGCCACACGCCCGCCGACCTCGCCGCGTCCGACGACGTCCGCCGGCTGCTGCAGTGAAGAAGTGGTTTCTCCTGTTTTGTTAGCGAATTCCCACAACTACGCTTCGTCAGTTTGTACGTCAAGCCCAACAAAAGGTAAAAGCGATATCTTTGTCGAGTTTTGCCTCATTTCGCTGATCATTTCGCAAGTTCATTTTGCTGATCAAATGAAAGAAAGGTACTGTGAGTAAAAATTACGGCTTCATTTGGGATTCTACGTGACCTCGCCGCGTCCGACGACGTCCGCCGGCTGCTGCAGTGAAGAAGTGGTTTCTCCTGTTTTGTTAGCGAATTCCCACAACTGCGCTTCGTCAGTTTGTACGTCAAGCCCAACAAAAGGTAAAAGCGATATCTTTGTCGAGTTTTACCTCTAAGTTCATTTTGCTGATCAAATGAAAGAAAAGTACTGTGATGAACAATTACGGCTTCATTTTGTATTCTACGTGACCTCGTCACGTCCGATGACGTCCTCGTGCAGCTCCAGTGAAGAAGTGTTTTCTCCTGTTTTTGTTAGCGAATTCCCACAACTGCGCTTCTTCACTTTGTTCGTCAATCCCAAGAAAGGTAAAAGTAATAACTTTGTTCGTGTCTTATAGTTTTGCCTCTAAGTTAGTAAGGTAAAGTGTCTTCTTAGACATTTGCCTCTAAGTTCATTTTGCTGATCAAATGAAATAATAAAAGTACTGTGAGTAAAAATTACGGTTTCATTTTGTATTCAACGTAAATAAGTGAACTAAAATAATACGTAAATTATGACGCATTGGTTTGTGGTCATAAATACGGTGGTTGATGTTTAACCACGTACATAAATCATTTTTGTGAACGTATATTTATCGTTTCCACCCGTTGAGTCGGTTTGGTTTATTGTGAACTTAGTGTTTTAGATATTCGATAACAATTTGTCAGGCGATAACAATTTACATGGCCAGACGCCCGCCGATGAATTTCATTAAATAAATGGTTATACCAATTACAGGGCGGAAGCTTAGTGATGAAGCGACTGGTAGATGGCTGGATTGCGTCAGATTTTTTTATTTATTATTAGTGACTTCGATAGCGTCAATGGCTAAGGTTGTTAGTCCCGTAAGTGTAGTACATGTGATTTCCCATAGAGTTGACTGTGATCTTCCCCGCTGGATTGTGAGAGCCGGCCCCGAGCTACCATTGGCTAAAGGGGGTGTCCATAACCAGGTATCTTACAATAGCGGGGCAACGCCCAGTAGCGATTGTAGCGAAAGCTGTGAATAATCCTATATAAATAGTGGGAGATAAGGGATAATCATACACAACAATAATTGTGTTGCATTTATGATTATCCTCTATCTCCCATAATGGATTACCACAAGATAACTGCTACCACCACGGAATCTATAGAAATAGGTTAACCCCTAGAATTCTTTTTTATTGTGAATTTTCAGGTAAGTAATCGAAAGATAGTTATAAGCATGAGAAGTGTTTTTTTTTTTTTTTTTCAGAATGTCCACTATACCTTGTACCAAACTTCTTTGTGCTTCACTTTCGCGAATTACGTGATGAAGCCGACATTAGTTTCCTAGTGACAGGCACTGGCAAAAGATTTTTATCCAGAGACGCTATCTACCCTCGTTGCCTCCAACCCGGAATGAACAAATGAAGAGGACATAGCGTCGCATCCGCTGAGCGCTCCTTCCACTCACTTATGAAACACGACATCAAACATTTCATTTCATTAAAAGTATCTAGACAACATAGACAAAAATAAGATCCGCAAAGAATTATGCAACGCGTTCATGGGCTGGGCAGTACAGCGCGACAAACCTGCCTCGGCCGAAAGCCATCTATCTAGCACGAAGGAGAATGGTACAACGTGTAGCAGTTTTGTCAAGGTCGATGCCACGAGCGGGAGTCCGTGGTACGAGCGCCACGACGAAATCGCCCTTCCACGCAGTTCATTACCCCGCCACCAGTGGCATCGCCATCCCTATTGTAAAACGGCGTGGCTACTAATAGTTTCCTTTCTTTTCGCTAGTTGCGCAAAAGAAGCTCGTGGCATGCTACGGTGCCACGAAGCGTGCCACAGACCCCTGTAGAAGACTTTGACACCACTGACGTATAGGGATATTTTATCTAGTTGATGAAATAAGAAAACACTAACAATCTACATGGAAGTGCTGGTTTATTTTTGTTTCATAGCGTCTCCTTTGCCGCCCGTAGGCGGAGTGTCACTACTTCTTCTTCCCCTTCTTCCCTTTGCCGCCTTTGCCCTTTCCTTTGGCGGCCTTGGGCTCAGCGGGAGGTTTCAGCTCCGCCGAAGCCACCTGCAGCCCCAGGATAAAATGACAGTATTACGTTAGTTGAAAACAGTGTTTGGAAATGATGTTATATTTGATCATTTAAATGATGCACTACTTGATCATATAAAGACGAACACGATAAAAAAGCGATTACATATATAAGTATGCTTAAGTTATGTTCTTGACGATGAAAGATGTTTATGGTACGGTCATTTAGAAAGGATGGATTCAGAAAGATTGCCCAAAAACTTTAATAACTGGACGCCAGCAAGACGGAAGAAGAGAGGTCGGTCAAAGTGAAATGAAAGGATGGTGTAATAGTGGCAGTAGGAAAAAGAGAGTTGTTACAAGGCACTTGGCATGACAGAACAATATGGCGCCTGGGATGCGATAAACGGTCAAAATAGAGCTGTAAACACAGTTACAATACTTAGTTTGTCCCAAAAGTATCCGACCATTCTTCACATTTACCAGCTGCTGTTATTCTACGTCATCGGGCTGGCAGCATCCTTTGATATAGTACCAATTTGATTGGTTAATATGCTCTCAACGGCCTTTTCACTTTTTAAGACGCAATCCTGTTTTTTTTGTATTCCAAGATCACATTCTAGTTCTCCCACAGTCAATACACAATCTTCATTGATTGCAAGACGCGCATTTCGTCGTCGAAGGCCACCCATGACGTGGATTACTAAGAAGAGATGTGCAGCCATTTTTGAAGCACTTATACCACTCTATTAGCCTCGCGGCTAGCTCTTTGTCAGCGTAGAAGACTGTAGTTAAGTTTCACATGCAATATCCCAATATATGTTGCTGTGTGACGATGAGAAAATTTAGTTCTCAGGTTGAGAAAGCCTGAATACGTCTACGTGCTAACGACACATATCCCCCTGCCATGCTAGGTATATACATACAAGCATACATAGACGCATACATACACACATACATACGCACATATATACACACATACATACACACATACATACACACATACATACATTATACCACTCTTTTGAGTGTTGCTCATACACTCGTTCCCAAATGACTTCATAATTTCGATTGTCTCTACCCAACTGTTTTCGAGTTTGAAGCAAAGTTTATTGCAAATTCGTTGCTCCAGTCTCTCCGTCATTTTTTACAATAGCAAAACGCAAGAAAGGTAAGAATCACGTTGTAATTAAAAGCATACTACGCGTAAACTAAGGTGTCCCAACGGAAACAGCTGCATCTAGGGAGTTCTTAAAGCTTTACCCTCGGGTACCCGGCAGAGGGCGCTAAAATTGTCAGGCGCGAAGATATGAATAAAGGTCGGATGTTTTTGGGACAGAGTGGAATATATGTGTGAGTATTAACAATTTTTTTTTAAATAGCTGATGTGCTGGAGCGTGTTTGGGAAGAAATGGACTATCGCCTGGATGTGTGTCAAGTGACTAAGGGTGCCCATATCGACCATTTAAAATGTATGTGCAAACAAATTTATGAGTCCCAGTTTACAAAAAAATAAGATTCATAATTCTAAGTCAATTATCCCGTTTATTATGATTTTTTGAAATCCCGACAATCATTTTGAATAACCCTGTATAATAGATTTTCCTCCAATAATATATTGTAATTTATTATCGGATCCATCTTGAACTGCACATCACAATGGTGTCCTTCGGGTTCCGGAACGGCAATGATATGTGACTATGAAATGGAAGTGGCCAGTGGAATTGAGGGCTAAATGGCCTATTCCTCGCTGCAAATAGATTTATTTATTTTATTATTTATTTATTTATTTATTGGCGTATTTTCACCTGGGTCTCCTTGTTGGCAAGCGGGGGCCCGGTGTAGGGCTCCGGCTCGGGCTCCTTGAAGGCGCAGTAGCATGGCGCCCTGCAGCACAAGCGGTCAACATTTGAATCACGCCGTATACACACACGCGCGCGCGCGTGCTTGTGGGAGGCGACACGTTAATGACAGTCAACGAAAGTATGCAGAGGAGTGGGACACGTGTGGAATATACGGTGGATGTATAGTTGGCGGTGATTCAGACATTTGTCGGCGGGAAGGTAGTTCCTGTTAAGTTGACTTGTCCAAAAAATCGCAGATTGGATTCGGTCAATTTCACACGCTCTCTTCCAAGCCAACGGCGAGGCTCACGCCTCCGGCTAGCGCAGTTGACATTAGTTCGTCCAACTCTATATTCGGGTCAACTTGACTCACTTCGCTTGAGTCACTATCCTTTCCTATATTTTAGGGGCTTAAGACTTGTATTTTTGAAACCAAAGGTCATAAAGAAACGTTGATCATTCAGTAATCTATGGGATGAAATCTTTTTGGGCATTCTTTTACATTTTTGCTGTTTCGGCACTTCTCGATACTTCATTGCATTGAAATTCCAATTATAAACATTGCAAAGATTAGGGTTGCACGTGCGTGCCCGATCCTCTGTGTTTGCATGGACAACTTTACGTAGCTTTTTCAAGAGTAAAAAAGGCTTTTCTAAGATTTTTGTGACTATCAAGAAAAGCGAAAAGCAAATTGAAACATTGTTTTTAAGGACGTGCTATGAATTGTTCTACGTACATCTGCTCATAATATTGAATAAGCATCTATTGAAAATTTGTTTGAAATATCAATTGCATTGTTTTTTATTTTTATTTGATATTCTGTAAGTACATTGAAAGTTACCTTTATACATTTTGTAAACAAATGAACACGTTTCTTTCCTAACTTCTAGAAACCTCAGTAATGTACTACCGTAAAACCTAAGAATGTGCCGTACAGAAATCGTCTGTAATATTTTTATATTTCGAGAAATTTAACCATCTTCGATTTTTTTAAATGGAACTATATTTTTCTCGTTGGCAATGGATAGATCATAAGAAGAGAAATACAATGATGTATCTTATGTTAGTATTTTGGAAGTAATTTTAAAGTAAAATTAGACTTTCTGGCATGTGAATTTAAATTAAACGATCAATTTTCCTGTAGCAGCCCTAGCGTTCGCCCGAGTCCTTTGGGGAAGGTGGCCTTCGGTTCGCAGCGCCGATACTTAAGGAGAGAGGAGAGACTGAGTTGGGCGGTAGCGCAAATAGTCTTGACTACTAGGATACAGGGGCCAACATCTATACAAACGATCATAATGAAAGATTTCTCTATTTATTCATTAGAATTGATATTTTCTTTCACTGATTGAAATTCAAAAGCATCGATCATTGAAATGAAAGATATAAAGAAATTGGCAGTGTAAGGAAGATACAAGCACAGGTCATCTCAAACTTAACAAGAATCTAGCTCGATGTCTAACGGCTGTAAGAACAATCCAGCATTTTAAATCATTTCAAATACAAGCAAAAGAAATGAAAGGTTGAAGATTTTCACTGTAATACCTCCAGAACGTCAGATTATGAAGAGGTAGAAAGTTTTTTATTACTGCCTTTGGTCTACTTCTCGTTGTAAATTTACAGAAATTAAATCAACGAAGATTACAACAGGAAACCAAAAGAAAAATACGAACGTAAATTATTTATTAAGCTGTCTGTCCCCTGTCAAAAAAAACACATTTGCAGTCGTGAGTACAAGGGCCTAGAAACTGACTGCATTAATTTGTCACCCTATACATCGGCGCTTTGGAATTTCAAACTGAAGAGAAGTTTAATTCTGATGTATGAATGAAAAAAATCGTTCTCATCGTTAATACTGGAGTTTGTTGCTGTATCAGTTGTGACAAGACCATGGATTGCTGTAGACCTCAATCCTCCATTGCCACACCGCTCAGTCTTCCCTCTCCCCGTAACAGTCTCGGCACAGCGAAGGCCAACTTTCCTAAAGGCGACAGTTGTAAGGCCTGCTACAGGAAATATTGTCCGTTTAATTGGAACTCACATATCAGGAAGTTTGATTTTTTCACTTAAATTATTGTCAAAATACTAACATATGGAAAAACATTGTATTCCTCTTTTTATGATCTATCAATTGCTTACGAGAAAAATATATACTTCCATTTAAAAAATAAAAGATGATTAAATTTCTCAAAAACTAAAAACATTACAGACGATTTCTCTACAGCTCATTATTTGCCTTATAATTCCTCATTGTTGAGCAAAAAGTGCACTTCGATATCGTGAACCGTTTAGGAGTTATGGGAGTGGCTCACAGTTGGTGGGGCATCTGTATAACTGTACAATTCATATTAAATTAATCCGTTGTTTCAAATGAACCCTTTTCAGTTATTGCTCGGATTTGTAATGAATTTATCTTTGATTTTACTAAGTACAGGCGACCTACTACGGTGTAAATAGTGTATGCATTTGGAAGATCCAAATCCCTAATAGTATAGGTTGTAAGTTTAAAACGCATTATGTAGAATACTTCCTAACTGTTTGATCAACATCTACTTTGTATTTTTTTCTTGTTTCAAAGCTCAATTATCCAGAGATTTTCCTCGTAGCTTCAGAAAGTTGTGGTATGTTTCCACAATATTGAAAGACATCTGCACACACATTTTTAAGGATCATCCAGTCCAAGACATAAAAGTATGATGAAATCGACCGTTTTTAATGTCATGGACAGTGTAAATACATCTAATGGGGGAGAATAGCTGCTTATCAACTCTATTCTTTTGACTTTTATAAGCCCTGGTTGCAAATAAATGGTGACATATGTCTGAAAATAGGGCAAACTTATATTTCAGAAGAAAGTTCTCGGTTGATTTCCTCGCAGATCTCAAATATCTTATCAGTTTTAAAGTCATAAAAGGACACACCCGTTGAGGAGGTTCACAGCTTCAACTGAGGTCACTGCAGTATCTCTAACCAGAAGGCCCTAAGACAGTGGTGTCAAGGTCTTCTACTGGTGGCAGTGGCAGGCGTCGTGGCATCGTAGCTTGCCACGAGCTTCTCTGCGCAACTATACTGCGATTTCTCTAACTTTGCCCATCAAGGCCACTCAAATCCAATCTTCGCGATGGAATATGTCACGGAATTTCGTATCTTTCGAACGCAGTTGTCGAACTATGACCCATTTTTTTTTATTTCATCAAGCAAAAAATAAAATGATATATTTTAACATGTATAAAGGGTGTTAATGGATATTCATGAAATCATGTCAAAACAACTTGGCTGGATGAAAGAACATCAACGAGCCAATAATTTTTGAATGATCAGGCATAGAAGTGTAAAATGATGAAAAAATTACTTTCTAGACAAAGGTAATTTTAATGTGAGATAAAGTAATTCGTGAAGAATATCTTCTAGGCCGAAAAGTAATTTGCTTGAGTTGAACTTGAAGCTTACATGGAAAGTGTAATACCAATTAGATTGCAAACAAATATCAAAAGACTTACTTTACGGTTTTTCTTGGTTGCGGTATCATGACATTTTCTGGTGTTTAAGACATGATTAAGAATATAATTGTTTCTAAGTAATTGATGCCAGCACTTCCATGAACCTCATTTTTAGTGTCTTGTTCATTCGTTTTCTCTTCCTGTCATTTTGAGACTGATTGTTATTAAAGTTCATTTGTTTTCTTCTTACACGTAAAATTTGTAAAAGAGTAAACATCTAGTACTGATGTAGTAAACATTCTAATCCCTTTCTCCCCTTAAGAAAAACATATCTTCACTTTCGTTCATTGCAAATTCGTAATTTAATGATGCATGAACCAAACAATTGCGACACAAAAGTTGATAAAACACCTTTGTCAACTCTAATTTATTAAGAGAGCTGTCTTTCAATGGCTTTATCGAGATCATCCGTCTACAATTGTATTTACATAAAAACGTTTACAACTATTTTCACAATAATAATAATCATAATAATAATAACAACAACCATAATAATAATAATAATACTTACTCCACTCCACAAACCACTCCACGGACAATATCTAAAAAGAATGGATAATGTGCAGATCAATAAAGATCAATCAGTTATGTGGCTTAAAAGGAAAGAATGAAGCCAGAATCGGAAGCACTTTTAATAGCTGCCCAAGATCAGGCCTTGAGAACACAACATTATGATAAAGCGGTTCTCAAAATTTCCCGAGATGACAAATGCCGCATTTGCCAGGAGCAAGTAGAAACCACTGATCATACTGTCTCAGCTTGTTCAATCCTAGCAAAGACCAAATATTTGAAAAGACACGACAGGGTGTGTAGCTACCTCCACTAACAGATCTGTACCGCCCTCGAAGTTCCAAACACATGCCCCAAGTGGTACGAACACTCACCAAAACCGGTGACGTCTGTTGGATTGTGTACGATATTGTACAACCAACAAATTCAAACTGATTGCACGATAGCGGCAAACAAACCGGATATAGTCATCCAGGATTTGGAGAACAAATCGTGTTTACTTGTCTATGTTGCTATACCTTGTGATCAAAACGTCGTTACCCAAGGAGGGAGAGAAACGTCTTAAATACAAGAGTTTGGAAATCGATATCAGCCAAATGTGGGGCGTAAAAGCACAGGTCGTCCCGATAGTCATCGGAGCTCTGGGATTTGTTCCGCAAAACTTGTTTAAGAACTTGGCGAAACTCCGTGATAAATCAAAAGACTGGGAAGTACAGGAAATTGCCGACAGTCCCTAGATCTGCTTTTTAGGTAGCTGGTTGCAACCTGGAGTAGATTTTATAATCAGCTGACTCATAACATCTTTAGTCGTGATGTAATGGAAAAATAATAATAATAACAACAACTCCACCTAGGGAGTACACGACCTTGCAGTTGGTGGTTGCGCTTGAGTACCCTCATGAGCCTGAGATCTAAGTCAGTGGTATCCTAGCTACTGGTAGGGCCCCTCTTACTGAGTAGATTGACGGTGAGGGGTCAGACGAAGAAGTATTCCATTTTTAGGAGAGTGGGAAGTAGAGAGGGAAGGGTCATGAACCTTTGGACTTCTTGCTGTCGGCTCATGGAGGGTACAGGAGAGAAACTGTGTTGGCACACCAGGCACTGTTTAGAGTGGAGACCCGAGCCTTTTATTAGCCAGCGAAGGAGGCTGCCTTTAGCAGTCAGTGAAAATCCCGTAGGGTTTAGTAATGCCGACTGGCGATCGGAGGGACCCCTTGTTGGACACTGCTGGGGGATGTCCCCAGGCCACTGTGCGTCTCAGTAACGGATGGCAGGAAATAACCTAAGGATTAATTGTGATATGTGATCTCGAACTTGCTACCTGCGAATCTTCACTTAAAACCGATGAACAAAATGGGTACAACAAGAAATGTAATGAATCTTAACGTGCCTTGTTCTACCAATGTCCCATACCTGCTCAGAAACCGAGGTAATGTCACCTTGACGACATCTGGCCGTCCCACGGATGTTAGTTCCAGGGCCCCAGAGTCGGCATTAGCTCGAAGCCATCGTCAGAGAAGGACACGGAATGAATTGAAGGAGGTGATTTGGTGCTTTTACCAGGTATGAAGAGAGAGGAACCCACATATGAGACCTGCTCTAGATTCAAAGAAGCTTGCGAGTCAACGAAGATAAACACTCAGCAGTGGAAAATTCACAGCAGAACAACTTGTTGGCATTCATGAAAATGCGGAGTATATTTTCGATCGGACTTTCCCCATGACGAATATTTAGAACCGTCTAATTTCTTGAAAACCATGGTACTATTTAAGATTCATCTCTACCAAATGAAACTTCTATCAGTGATGAAAATTCATCTGGCTATAAATCACACGATAAGGACATGATGCAAAATCTCCTCCGACACGAGATAGAACGAATTAGTATATTTCCATTCGAATCGCATGCACCGTTGAGGGAATATACGAAAATGCTAAAGCCAAGAGAGTGATAGAGACAGCGAATTTAGTCTTAAATTAGGCGGTGCATATCTCTGGTGGAGATTTGGATATTACTAAATTCAATAACATCTTGTATGCAACTGAATCTCTAGTATCTCAGATAACTTTGGAGCCAGCCAAAAACATCGACGGCCGACAGCCAAGAGTAAACAGTTCGGTTCCCCCGCGGATGAAAAGAATTATGAAACGGGTAGCCGATACTTGGCGTGAAATATCACTCTTAGCTAAGGCAGCTTTTAAATCAACGCACACCTCTACAGTTAAACAAAAAATAGGTAATTTTGAACAAAAATACCAAATTCAAAATGACACAAAATGGCTAATGGTAGTTGAGAATCTAAAAGAGAAAATCCAAGCTTAGTCTCAACGCATTAGACACTAGTGCAGATATCCACGTTCAGAATCGGTTCATTAAAAGATATCTAACACAATCTGACTCGAAAACCGAAGTGCAATACTGTCCTTCCAGCACAAGATGAGGTCGAAACATTTTGGCTGGAATCTGGGAAGAATGCAGATTCTGCAACAAAGACGCATCTTGATTCCATTGATGATAAGATCCAGAATTATTGGATTAAGAAATTAACAGCATTACATTCTCATCTAACAAAGGCTGTTAATAAAAGTTTTGAAAACCCAAAGGAATTCCCGGAATGGCTCACATACGGCATCACGTATTTGGTACCCAAAACTGGAGACAGCTCTTGGGTGGAGAACTACAGGCCAATCATTTTTTTATCAGTAATGTACAAAGTTATAACTGCAGCCATGGAACTGGTCCATCGTGGGAATCGTCGTGGCGCGGTGGAACTGGTCCATCGTGTGGCGCGGTGGAAGGAATGCATGTGTAATGAAGGCCAAGAAGTGTAGGAATGAAAATGTGCGAAGTGTTATGTCCAGGAAAACACAGAAATTTTGTAGACACAGTTTTTATTTAACAAATTAGATATCAGTGCAAGTTTAACAAATCCGGTAACCAAAGAATTATTCCATAAACATAGCCAGGTTACCGTTTTCCAGAAGATGTACACAAAATAAAGCCGTTTCGCCAATAATCCGTAAGAAAATCCAAAACACTATTGCCGGGTCCACAATACCACTTTGCCGCTAATCACTCAATCTCACACTCGGAACTCCACTAGAAAACTGCCTATCCGCTCGGCGGCGGGGCCTGCTTTTATTAGTGCCGGCGGCGTAGCCTTGCTTCCACCCCGGGGCTTCGCTGACCGGCTGCCTCCTCTTCGTTTGCCCGGTCTTGTCACGGTCCGCTGCTCTCCAAGTTGCCGCCGAGTGCTGGCGGTGCGGCGCGCGATTCAACTCGTCGCACACCATCGCAACACGAAGGATGAGATGCGAGAATCGTGGATAGGTCCGAGAGATCTGTAAAATACCCTGATGAAGGCCTAATAGAAGCCGAAACGTTGGCAGTTTGAATTGGTGTTTTTACTGACCTACACTTAATATTGGGTCCATACTAGTATTTTATGTTATTTATTAGCTTTTTAACTGTATTTATATCGGGGTTGGGTGCTAATTTTTAATTTGATTTGAAAAAAATTATTACTTTGTCGATGTTAAGTTAATTGGGTCTTATAATGAGAACAGTAAGAGATTAAACAATTGGAACTCGCTTCTAAACAACATGTGGGTGGGGAGGGTCTATGTAGCCGCCGTGTTGCATCTGCTCTCTTCAAAAGAGGTGGGAGGACTCTCGTTCAGACCTAAATGGGCCACTATTTACAAGTTCCTTCAGGAGAGAGCGATTCGAGATGTAAAAAACCATAAAATATCTCCACTACTAAGGTTTCTTTCTCACAAAAGATGGGGCTAGGAGACGCGCCGCAATGTCGTGGAGACACGGTAAATTTCAATACACTAGCAATACATTAGCAAAACTGGGCAGTAGAACCAATCACAGTTATTTAACTTCAGAGGTATTTAACTTCAGAGTTATTTAACTTCATAGTTATTTAACTTCAGAATTATTTAACTTCAGAATTATTTAACTTCAGAGTTATTTAACTTCAGATTTATTTAACTTCAGAGTTATTTAACTTCAGATTTATTTAACTTCAGATTTATTTAACTTCAGATTTATTTAACTTCAGATTTATTTAACTTCAGATTTATTTAACTTCAGATTTATTTAACTTCAGAGTTATTTAACTTCAGATTTATTTAACTTCAGATTTATTTAACTTCAGATTTATTTAACTTCAGATTTATTTAACTTCAGATTTATTTAACTTCCGAGTGTGCAGCGGTAAATGATTACATTATATAATAAAACTTTATTAACAAATATAATTTTGCCAAACTGGCAAATACATCTTACTGGATATTATAAACTTTACCAACTTTATTTATTCGTTTAAGCAAAGTAATTTCATTATAATCTCCGCACAACTCACACTGTGACAAAAAATATTATTAGAGTGAATCGCCAAAGCAGTCAAGTGCTATTTGAAACACGGTCATTTTTATTATATAGCAGGACGCTAAAAAGGATATTGTTTTAAATAACCTCTGTTTACCTGTGTAGGGTAGCCACGACTTTTCATATTCCATCACAAACTACAAACCTACTTCCCTGCTTCGATTGACAACTTCAAAATACGTATTGCATAACTTGTAGCAAGATGATAACGGTAAATACCGTAATTTACAAATTTGATTTCTCAGGGCATTAACTAATATCACTACAGTGCCTCTCACCGGGAGGTGCTAGGTTCGAATCCCAACGGTGGTAGGATTTTAGACACTTCGTTGTGAGTTAGATTGAATTAAGTCGCACTCTAGAGGAGAACTCTAGCTGCCGGATTCCGTGATTTCTCCGATCAACACCAGGCGAAATCCCGGGCAGTACCCTAATAATCAGGCCATGGACCGCACGAAATCTTTTCTTTACATTCTTTCTCCCATTCCCACCCTTACTTACATATACAGTACTGCTCAAAAAACCGCATCACCTCGCTCTGAGTTGCAGTCTGTAATATAATTCTGAAAATACACCACCTTATTTGCAAAACTCGGATGAGTTATGAAAGTAATCCAATAGGAAACATCGTATAATTCACACAAAATATTTTATTACCAATTTCTACTTATTTTTGCTTAAAATTTGAAAGCCCTTTAAACAAAAAAAATACAGAATACCAATTTTCGTTAGGTGATGCGGTTTCATTGAGTACTACTGTACTTACACTCACTTGCACTACACTGCCTGCTGTACTTACACTCACTTGCGCACACGTCGGAACACCGGTAGAAGCTTAGAGTGTGGCCCGACTGGGGCGGTGCCCCGCTGGTTGAGGAAAATCCTTTTAGCCGAAGGTAGATCGGTGCCGGATCTTGCTTTCCATCCGGGTATAATCACCGCCACCTCCCGAAAAAGCGCATGCACTACACCTATGAGACTAATGACCTTAGCAGTAGATGCGTCAGGAATCACTAACAATCAATTAATCAATCAATATGATTGGAATTGGAGGAAAGAAATAGTCAACCACAATTTTAAGGTTTTATTATTTATTAAATCAACAAATGCTCAAAGTCACTTTCGGAATAACAATTTTCCATCTTCAGTGGGTCTTGTCCGAAGTAACGTGGATCACATCAAATTGCACAAGAAACAAGAATCATGAAAGTGCCTTTGGGCATTGTTGATTAAATAAA
This sequence comes from Acheta domesticus, assembly GCA_031308135.1. NCBI lineage: Eukaryota > Metazoa > Arthropoda > Insecta > Orthoptera > Gryllidae > Acheta > Acheta domesticus. Next base: position 50,798,992 of record JAHLJT010002630.1, read on the forward strand.
TAATAAAACCTTAAAATTGTGATTGATTCTTTCTTTCGTCCAATTCCAATCATGGATTACCACAAAATATCTGCTACCACTACAGAAGTTATTGAACCAATATGATTTAATTTTTATTAGTTAAAATGTACAGTTTTAGAATGAAATGTTGTCCATCCCTTAGTGTCACAAACGAAGAATATTCCTTAAGTTAGGAGATTTGGCCAGGTCGAACGGCGTTTTGTCCTTGTAAAATCTGTCCCAACCCTTGAGGTCCCTCCTGGCGCCGGCCGCGAGGAGAGCCCGCACCGCCGCCTCGTTGCTCGTATGGGCCGCCCAGTGCAAAGGAGTCGTTCCCGACCCACTCCTGGCGTTGACGTCGCCCCCCGCGGCGATCAGAAGATCCACGCACCGGCCGCTGCTATCTTCCGCGACGGCACGGTGCATCGCGGAGATTCCATCATTGTTAATCGCGTTGACTTCGGCGCCTCGTTCCAGAAGCAACGAAACCATGTCCACGCGCTGGGCTATTCCTAGTGCACGCAGTAGAGGAGTTCGCCCTTCTCTATTAGGATAGTTGACATCGGCGCCTCGTTCCAGAAGCAGCGCAGCCATATCCTCACGCTGGGCTATCCCTATTGCACGCAGTAGAGAAGTGTCTACATTTATTCATTCATTTTCATGTCTACAAGAACTTTAAACATTCGTTAATATCACAACCGAGGAGAGCTCTAATTTCAGGAGTCTTTGCAAGAGCATAAGGTGTGTGGCCCTCCATAGATCCCTCCCAGGGCTTGAGGTCCCTCCTGGCTCCGGCCGAGAGGAGCGCCCGCACCGCCGCCTCGTTGCTCATATGGGCCGCCCAGTGCAAAGGAGTCGTTCCCGACCCACTCCTGGCGTTGACGTCGCCCCCCGCGGCGATCAGAAGATCCACGCACCGGCCGCTGCTATCTTCCGCGACGGCACGGTGCATCGCGGAGATTCCATCATTGTTAATCGCGTTGACTTCGGCGCCTCGTTCCAGAAGCAACGAAACCATGTCCACGCGCTGGGCTATTCCTAGTGCACGCAGTAGAGGAGTTCGCCCTTCTCTATTAGGATAGTTGACATCGGCGCCTCGTTCCAGAAGCAGCGCAGCCATATCCTCACGCTGGGCTATCCCTATTGCACGCAGTAGAGAAGTGTCTACATTTATTCATTCATTTTCATGTCTACAAGAACTTTAAACATTCGTTAATATCACAAACCGAGGAGAGCTCTAATTTCAGGAGTCTTTGCAAGAGCATAAGGTGTGTGGCCCTCCATAGATCCCTCCCAGGGCTTGAGGTCCCTCCTGGCTCCGGCCGAGAGGAGCGCCCGCACCGCCGCCTCGTTGCTCGTATGGGCCGCCCAGTGCAAAGGAGTCGTTCCCGACCTACTCCTGGCGTTGACGTCGCCCCCCGCGGCAACCAGCAGACCCACGCACCGGCCGTTGTAATCATTCACTGCGGCCTCGTGCATCGCGGAGATTCCATCATTGTTAATCGCATTGACTTCGGCGCCTCGTTCCAGAAGCAACGAAACCATGTCCACGCGCTGGGCTATCCCTAGTGCACGCAGTAGAGTCTTCGCAAGAGCATACGATGTGTGGCCCTCCATATATCCCTCCCAGGGCTTGAGGTCCCTCCTGGCTCCGGCCGAGAGGAGCGCACGCACCGCCGCCACGTTGTTCGTATTCGCCGCCCAGTGCAGAGGAGTCGCCCCTGTCTTTCTCCTGGCGTTGACGTCGCCCCCGGCGGCCACCAGCAGGTCCACACACTGTCCGTCGCGGTCATTTACTGCGGCCTCGTGTAACGCTGTGGCTCCATATAAATTAATAGCGTTGACCTCAACGCCCTGCTGCAGCAGCAACGCCACCACGTCGCGGCGCGGGCAGGAGACCAGTGCTCTCTGAAGCGGTGGTCGTCCAACTCGACCAATGTAGTTGGCGTCTGCACCAGAGTCCAGAAGACGTCGAACGTCTGCGAGTATTCCTTGGACTACCGCCTTCTGCAAGTGCTCCCCCGCTTGGCACGGGGTCGCACGTGCCAACCTCGTCCTCTCCTTTACCTCTTGTATCCTGAGGTATCCTTTTTAAAAGCAGGACTTACTATTAACATGGACAAATCTGAATACCTGGCTGTTAGGAACAATGAGATAGAAGATCTCCTTCTGGAAAATGGAGTAAAATGAAAGGAATAAACAAATATAAATATTTGAGTGTACTCTTTAACAAATCGCGACCTTAAAGTAAAAAGGTTCTATCTGCACCGCAGTAAATTTTACAGGAAAGCATTTCAAAGTTTTGTCCCTCTCTAAAACAAAAACTATTTTATTAAATGTATTGAAACTTTGTCAGTGTACTTGACATCCAAGCACAAAACTGTAGACTGATAATTATACTAAAAGGATTGTAACTTTGGTAGAAACCGAGACCCTATTTTTACAGTAGAACCTTTTTACTTTCAATATGCATTTTCAAGTTCGAGCAAAAAGGTTCTATCTTTGTTGGTACGAAAATTTGACTGGTATATTACTTAAATAATTGCAAATACACATGTAACTGTATCATTTATTAAATTTTAAAGAATTCAAAGAAATGTGCTTACATTTTAGTAAAATTCTTATTTAGAGTACTCAATTTTAATTTCATGTCATTACTTAGACTTAGCCAACAAGAAGTGGAAAAAAGTAACCTATTGTAAATTACCGAATTACACTTATATTTGAAATTATATATTACAAACACATTAAAGTAAAATGTTGCGTAGCCACAATATTATTTTTTAAGTAATTCTATGAAGTAGGTTTGATCCAGAGTTGGCATCCATTTCAACATGTATGCTAAATCGGCTACCTTTTCCTTCTTTAAAAACTTCTCTTTTGCCACGTACGTTTGCACAGGCGAATAGATAGAAGAACTTTTCACAATCCATCTTGTAGAAATTTGTGGAAACACACATTGTGTTCACATTTACGGTGGAAAATTGTGAATCAGGACGTTAAATTTTATACTCTACTTCAGGTTGTCTTTGAGTGAATTTTAATTGCGAAACTTGACAGAAAGGTATTTATTAAAATGAAGATGTTTGCTGCTTTTATGGAAATCCTTTGCAATGCATTGTTTGCATCTGAATAATATTAAGTGGCTTTTTCTATTTACTGCCAAATATATCCGCATGAAAGAAATCGGTGAATTCACTAGCTCTCACAGCTTTCTCTATCTGGTAATGAACATTGTGTACTTTCGGAATACACAAGTGACCAGCAGTAGAGCATTTCAAAACTGTCATCGATTTGTGGGTGTTTTTTTAGAAAGTCCTTCATTGCCAGAGACATCATCTGATTATTGTTTTGGGGTACATACCTGTCGCTCCACATTATAATATGTTTTACTTAGGTGAGTTTTGAATTATTTTTTCCAAAATTTGGGAAACGGCATTTGCAATGTCATTCCAGAATGGCCTGTGTCAATTTCTGTCCAAATTGCGCAATATACATCTTTGTTTGGGAAAACATGAACTGTAATGTTAAATAAATTTAATTTCTCCTATAGAAGAAAATACTTTGCTGTTGTTTGTTCTCAGTAATTCCTATCACATTTTCTAAATGAAAGGACACTACAATTGTTTGTTCATTTCTGAACTTATGATCTTCCTCTCTTCCTTTCCCCTGTTTTCCTTGTTATCTACGTTTTCAGTGTATTTTAATTTTAAATCATTAGAAATATTATTTTCCAACTCATTAATTCTGTATTCGCATCTATCCGCTTTTGGCTGAAAGAAATCCAAATTAAATTCTTCATTAAAAATATTCCGATATAAAGATAAGTTTTACAAATTGACATCTTTCGTTTACACAACATTCCTTGTAGAGGTCGTACGTTTCGTGATATTTAAGTTGGAGGCGAGGCATTCTTAGTTGTGATAG
>JAHLJT010002630.1:50803918-50885214 GCA_031308135.1 Acheta domesticus
ATAGATAGATACAGAGATAGATATTCATTTCCGCAGATAGGTTTATGCAACTTTTTTTTATTTTTACATTTGTTGCGTCATTACGCAACGCGTCTCTTAAGTCCTCGGGCGTTGAGCGCAAGTCTCTATAATTACCTGAGCGCTCTCTGTATTTGTGTCACGTCTCGCCTGTCAATTGTCAAGAGGTCCGCCGAGTAGCATCTCCGAGTACGTGCCTCACACCGCGCGCCCCTGCGTCACTACCCAGCGGCCAGAATTGGGAAGGAGGTAAGGTTTAGGACACTTCACAAAGGTTGGACTAGCCCTTGTGAAGCAGCCGAACTCGTTTTGTCGGAACAAATTTCACATGAGATCGATGGGAATAGAACGCGCACCTCAATGGTGAAAGTCGAGCGACTTCACTCTGAGACAGCCACGAGACATGGTGGTGGAACACTAAAATTTACATATTATAATTAAGAATTAAATGCAATGTAACTTAAAATAATTATAAGAGTAATATTAATAATAATATGATAACAATGATGACAATAAAGGCTTTAACAACAATAACCGCATTGATTCCACATTTTATGGTGGTCTGCTACAGATATTTTACATCAATAAATGCACGACTTTTAATTACACTGACGTCCACTCCACTTCATTTCACTTCACTTCTCTTCTCAACACTTGCACTTCACTTCTCTTTCTACTTCAGTATTGCACTACACTTCACAACACGTCACCACACTTCAATACGAATACTGCTTAACATGTAATTATATATTTAATAAAGTAATGCATTTAATAATTATTACAGTACTAATTATGGTAACAGTATTTAATAATAATAATAATAATAATAATAATAATAATAAAATAACTATTTTAATAAACCTAACTTACTTACTAAATATCTTGGTTAATTTACTTTTAAATCTTTGAACACCTTGAGGAAAGGGTTCCAAAGCTGTCACAGGCAACTTATTCCAGTCCATTATTGTTTTATTTGTAAAGGAAAATTATCCAACATCTGTTCTCTGTGGCCTGAACTGAATTTTGTGCTTGTGATCCCCTCTACTAAAGTATGTGGGTTTACTGAGCCTGATGTGGATATCTTTCTACCCTGGATAACCGATTGATTCTTTACTAGTGATTCCGGGCGTGCCAACTTCTAAGGTATTTCGTCCCGTAAATGTAGTGTATGTAATTTGTTCGGGAAGACTGACGCCGTGCTTGACGGCGAGATCCGGTGCCGACCTACCGTCTGTGAGGGGGAATTTCTTCAACGAGATATCTACCATCAGCGAATCACCTCCCTAGCCGGGACAAGCTCTAAGCTCCAGACCGCTCTTCCGGCATGTGTGGTAGTGTAGTGTATGTAAGTGTAAATGTGTGTTAGTAACGTGTGAGGGTAGGACAAGGAAGAGAAATGAAAGATTGTGCGCGGTTGTGGTCCGTTGGTTACGGTACTGCTCCGGCATCCGCCTGGTGTTGGGAGAAACCAAGGAAAACTATCGACCAGAGCAGCCGGTTGATAGAATTCCCCTCCAGACAGCGTCAGAACTCGATCTAGCTATCTAGCTGGTGTCGAAAAGCCCGCCATCGACGTGACTCCAACCCAAGGATATATCGGCCAGAGGTACTGCTGTGACATCAGTTGATGACTTGAGATAAACATTTCCGTCAAAATGTCGACACGTGGTTTTACTTTCTCGCAACCGCTTATACAGTAGAGACTAAGTTATGTAATGCTGCACGAAGAAAGGCGAATTTTCGGCAGAAAAATTCTCAGGCACATTTTCCTACATAAAGGCCTTGGGACATTCTCCAAATTTTCAAAAAAATGGCTCCATCAGTTTTTATTAAATTTCGTTCTTGGACGTTCAAGAGAATGGTGCAGATCTCATGTTCGTTAAAACTCTGACTTTTTGAAAATTGAAAAAATTCAACATTTTTTTCGACGTCTTCCTACAACTACAATTATGAAGATAGAGATGTTCCTTCTAATCCCTATTCCTTAAAGGTCAGATTATAAAATAAGGTAATGTAAACTTTTTTGTAAAATAGAGCACTTTTCGTGTAATTTTGGGTGTAAGTACGGGCGAGAAAGTACGTGCCATCTTATCACCACTAGTTTTGTGTACCATTGCATACCGTTTGCACCCAGCAACAGAGAAACTCAACCAAGTGTTGCGCCGTACTAACGTGCTGACATATTCAGCGGCCAAGAGTGCAGCATTCAAGTGAGCTAGACTTACCTTTGCAGTGGCGAAGTGAGCTGTGTAACACCGAATTGATCTACGAAACGTCGCACTGACGTGTGCAGCGTCGTACTGACCTTTCCATTGCCGTTCAGATCTGTGCAGCAACCTTATTCATCTACGCAACGCCGCTAGCGGCCAGTGCAGCGCCGTACTCACCTGTGCAGCAACCTAATGACCTACGCAACGCCTCTTCCGGCGAGTGCAGCGCCGTACTAACCTGTGCAGCGCCGTGCTCACCAGTGCAGCAACCTAATGACCTACGCAACGCCCCTACCGGCGGGTGCAGTGCCGTACTCACCTGTGCAGCGCCATACTGACCAGTGGATGAACCTAATGACCTACGCAACGCCCCAACCGGCGAGTGCAGCGCCGTACTCACCTGTCCAGCGCCATACTGACCAGTGCAGCAACCTAATGACGTACGCAACGCCCCAACCGGCAAGTGCAGCGCCGTACTGACCAGTGGATCAACCTAACGCCCACCCGGCCGGTGCTGACCTGTGCAGCGCCGTGTTGCCGTGCACGTCCTTGGCCTGCGCGTGGGCGCCCTTGCGCAGGAGCGCGTCCACCACCTCGTAGACGCCCTTGGCGGCGGCGCGGTGCAGCGGCGTGCCGTTGCTGAGGTCCGGCGCGTTCACCTCCGCGCCGCGCTGGGTGAGCAGCTGCACCACGGCCAGGGAGCCCGAGGCGGCGCCCAGGTGCAACGGCGTCTCGCGCTCCTTGTTGCCCGCGCACACCTGCCGCAGCGAAGCACAGCCACCGCTCGCCTTTGCTAAATTCATCCATCAAATAGCACGCCTATCCAATGATTTCTACTCTAACATAAACTCAATAGATCAACTCAAACAATACAATTTAGCCTCAACAAACAACACACAGACCAGAATACAGAATAAATAATAGATACCCGTTCGATTCCTTCCTAAAAATATTTTCAGACAATTGTGATCTGTAGATACTCTTATGAGTAATCTACTCCATTGTAGTAGCAATAGTAGAACTAGGTTAAGCATAGTTTAAGTTAGTAATAAGTCATCAATAATATGAAAGAGTGTTTTACTGATCTATGTACAACCCAACAAGCAATAGATAAATTAAATAAATTTAAAAAAACCTTTGCAAAACATTCACGTTCCTGTAATGGGAGTCTTTTCTTTAAATTTATTACTTCCTATTAGACAATTTCTCTATTTACGAGGATGAAATTTATCTTTAGGAAATTGGAATTAATTCTACGAGGAAAGGGATACGTTTTACCAATATTAAAAAATTGTGCATGGTGTAATGAAGGAAGAGTATTAAAAAATCTTCTTCTTCTTCTGCATTTCAAGGGTTAGGTTCAAGAACCTGTTCCGGTGTCCACTTCCTTCTGGGCCTTCCTACATTTCTTCTTCCTCTGCATCTGTAGTCCACTGCAAGTGCTGGTAGTCTGCTGTCGGGCATTCGTATAAAATTTCATACCATCTTTTCTGATTTCTTTCCAGTTTCTCCAGCAGTGGTTCGACCCCCAGTTTATTTCTTATCTCTGTGCTTTTCTTTTTATATAGGATATTATATCCTAGAGTGCTTCTCAAAAATTTCATTTCATCTGCCTGGATTTTAGTCATCTTTTTCTTATGTTACTCTTGCTTCATCTACATACATTAACACTGGCACAGCTACTGTGTTGAAGAATTTTATTCTTGTTTCTATCCTAGTTTTATTTTTTAGATGTCTGTGTATCGTGCCGCATATATTTCTAAATTTATTTAATTTTTTATCGAAATCTATATCTCTTTCAAACGAGATGTGGCAACCTAGATATTTGAAATATTTTACCTGTTCTATACTTTTTCCTTCTATCACAATCTTTGTTCTCACTGGGTATTTTCCTTTATATGCCATAGTTTTAGTTTTTTCTGTGGATATTTAAAAACCATATTGTATTGCAGTTTGATTTAATTTATATACTGCCATTTGCATTTTGTCTTCAGTGTCCTGTATTATCACTTTGTTATCTGCATATAAAATAGAATTTAAAAATATTTTCCTAAAATAGATCCCTCGATCTATATTCAATTTCCATGTTCTAAACATGTCGTCCATGTATATATTAAAAAGTGTCGGTGATATGCAACAGCCCTGTCTTACACCTTTGTTGGTGGGAATCTCTTCTGTCAATTTTCCTTTTATAACCAACTTAATGCTCGTTGTTTCATATAGTCCTTTTATCACCTCTATCAAGTGTTTTGGATACCCCTTTCTTTCCATTATGTTCCACAGAAGGCTTCTATTGACATTATCAAAAGCTTTTACTATATCCACGAATGTTAGGTGTGTTTCACAGTTGTGTTCACGTTTTTTTCTATTATTCTTTTTAATGTGAAAATGGCATCAGCAGTCGATCTGCCTTTTCGAAATCCCATTTGTTCTTCTGATATAAGGTGGTCTGCTATTATTTTTAATCTTTCATTTATTATTCTCGCATAGATCTTGTATGTTGTATCCAATAGACTTATTCCTCTGTAATTGCCTGGGTCTCCTCGGTTACCTTTCTTATAAAGTGAGATTACTTTTGCTTTTTGCCATTCTTAAGGAGTTTGTTTATTTCTCCAGCACATATTAAATAAATGAAGCAGGCGTAGATGAAATAACATTCCCGAGTATTTTAGTAGTTCTGTGTTCATGCCATTCATACCAGGTGCTTTTCGATTTTTACATTTGTTAAGTGCTTCATGTAGTTCATCTATCGTTAGGTCATCTGTAATTTGTAGTTGTGTATGTTTTTATTATTTCACATTTTTCATCGTACCATAATGCTTTATAATGTTTCACTCATCTTTCCTTTTCAATTGCATTAATTTGTACATTGTCTCTTTCATTACTATTCAATGTTTTCATTACTTTGTAGGCTAATGTTTGTCTCCCGTATATTTCATGTTCTATTCTTCCAATAAATCTTTCCCATGAATCGGCGTGAGCTTTTCTAATAATTGTTTTTACTTTGTTTTCTAGCTTTTTTGTATTCTTCCTTGTGATTTTCAGTAGGGTTGTCAAGGTATATTTTGTATCTCTCCTGTTTGAGCTTAAAACTTTTTTCGATATCATCATTCCAAATTTTCAAACCTTTTTTAATTAAAAAATTAAGACTATATTTTTTAATCAAATCATGGATTGTGAGGAAGTCTGACAGCAAAAATGTCAAAATGTTGATAATTTTAAAACTTAAGCTAGTTTAAATAGATATTACAGATATAGAGCCTTATATAGATTGAGAGACTACAGAGATTGATAGATTGTTAGTGATTAATGGCGCATGAACTACTGAGGTCATTATTGCCGTAAATGTAGTGCATGATTTTTTTCATCGGGAGGTGTCGGTGATCTTCGGGTGATGAGATGGCGATAGGATGGCGAGATCCAGCGCCCACCTACGGTCGACTAGCGGGGTTTTCCCCTCAACCAAGCATCTCCCACCAACGACGTACCGTCCCAGGCGGGACAAACTCTAAGTGTCCGACCGGTCATTCGGCATGCGTGGTAGTGTAGGGCATGTTAGTGTAAGTGTATGTGTAAGGGGTGAGGATAGGACAATGCAGAGAAAGGAAAGATGGCGCCTAGTCCGTGGCTCGTTCGTTAGGATATTGCTCCGCCATTCGCCTGAGTTGATCAGAGAAATCACGTAAAACTACCGATGAGAGCAGCCGGCCGCTAGAATTCTCCTCCAGACAGTGATTCAATTCGATCTGGCCTGCTAGATGTCTTTGTGTCCCACTCTACACCTCTCCTTCCTTCTGTTAAAATTATTAAGACACTTCGCCCATAAATATAGCGCGTCGCAATTGCCAATGCGTAGGTTCCCTACCACGAATTCTCATCCTACTTCACCTCACAGCCCAATACGTACGCCCTCGGACACGCCGTAACACACATAGACACATATCAAGCTACGAAGCGCAGGTTAGAAACTTTCAACCAATACTACTACTACTACCACTACCACCACTACTACCATTACCACCACTACTACCACTACCAGCACTACTACTATCACCACTACTACTACTATCACCACCACTACTACTACTACTACTACTACTACTACTACTACTACTACTACTACTACTACTGTTACTGCTATTTTAATAAACAAAAATGTTGGCTAATGTCCTTAATTATCATGTTAAAAACACCACCCCAGGAACGCGTGCTCACCTGGGCGCTGCTGTTTATCAGCAGCTCAACCATGGGCGCCCACCCGCCGGCCGCCGCGCCGAACACGGGCGTGTTGCCGTTGAGGTCCTTCGCGTTCACATCGGCCTTGCCCTTGGAAAGCGTCAAGTGCACATTGACGGGAAACAAAGTTGACGCTTTATGCCACTTGGAGAAGCTACAGGCGATTCAGAATAAATGTAACAATCTTCTACGCAGGCACGTCAGACCGAGCTATTGCCCACCTGGGAAGCCAGGCGCTCATACAAGCACGCGCAACGTCCCCTGACTCTGCTCTCATTGCCCCTCCAAAGCCAGAAAGCGCAGGCGGGAAAGAGTAGCTTTATACAAAAATATGTTAGACAAATTTGTTGTATAAAACAACTCAGATTTGAGTTGTGATTATATTATTTATTATTATTACCTTGGCGGCTTAGCTCATTGGTCAGCGTGCTCGCTTTCCGTGACGCGACCCCGGGTTCGACAATGATTCCGGATCCGGCAAGGTTATAGTGTACGTTTTCCCTGCAATGTCCTAGTACATGCTGCTACGTGACGAGGAGAAAACTCACTTCTCAGGCTGAGAAGACCAGAATAGGGCGTGGGGATGTCTTCGTGCCAACCATACATATCCCCTTAATCAACGACCGCGAGGCCGGGACGCTGCTGATAGGCCATGGTCCGTACACGAGCCGATGCGAAAATTGCAAAGAAATATTATTACTATGTCAATTTTATTTTCTATTTGAATTCTAGCTTGTATGAACATTTTTTCCAAAAGGCGAGTACGTTTAAGTTGCAATTTTTCCTTATTCCCTTTTTGTGTTTTTTTATTAAATCATTTGGTTATTTATTGTATGTTGCAGTATTGTGAAATAAATTAACAAGTCACAATAAGTTAACAATACTCGCTTACAGACGGGTAGCTCATTTAACGGACAATCCTTGTCTGTTAAACCTCCTAACCTGATCGTATGAAGTTAGTGCAATTAATTCATTCTTAAAGAAAACACGATTACAAAATAAAGATACAGTCAATTCAAAATGTTCTATGTTTTCTTAATTGAAAAAGTAAAATCTGACGTATTATTAGATTTTAATGGACCATTTCTTTGCTTTAGAGGAGGAAACGCAAAACTAGCATAATAGCTAAATTTGGACAATAAGAGTCAAATGACTTCTCGAAAAGATTCTCACCGGTCACGGTACCAGTTATGTTCCGCCATTCCTGAACAATTTGTACAACCCTTACATTTAAACCTCGCGCCAGTTGTTCTGGACGCTGTACCCTTGAACCCTAGTACCTTTCCCGTACCCCTGGACATGCTCTACAGAATATAAGGGTCAAAGATGGTCACTTTTTGTGAGTGAACTTGTGAAAAAATGTTTAATTAAGAGAGCATGCAACCTTTGCCCTCCCCATTGCGTTGCAGCTCAGCGTAGATTAATGTTTGGAAGGTATAAGCTCTGTCAGATCATAATTGGTCTCAAAAAGATTCGAATTGCTTTGGGTTTTGATGCACGCTTCATGACTGCGATGCATGTTTCAAGTAGTCAACACTGAGCAATGTATACCGACCGCTTGATAAGCCCGCAATTCTCTGAGAATTCGCAAGTCTGCCAAACACCAATGCAGAAATTTCTTGGGATTTCTGGCAACTTTCTACAAATTAAACTCACTCTGTCAAAAAATACAGTTGTGCAATTCGTTGTATGAGATTTCCACAACACGTCATTAAAAAAAGAGATCGTCTTCGATGCCCCTGAATAACATAGCAGGTTGTAATATTTATTTTGAACCATTGTGTAGAAGGATACTCGTAGGGGATTGCTTACGTTAGTTAAATGAGTGGCCACCACCACCACAGTGTGGCTTTTCTCAACGTGAAGAGGCCAGCGCATGCCAGCGTTGCCAATGTTGGGATTCATCTTTCGGTTAAGGCCACCATGGTAGTGTCACCAGGGTGACGTCATGAGAGTGAGGTCGTTTGTCGGTTATGTCGGCTATTTAACTTTGAGGCTTCACTGTCTCTATGTCTCGTGATTAACTTTCCGGTATGACATTACTCTCATTGGCAACTTGAAGAGCGTGCGTCCACTTGCGTTGCCAATGATAGGACTGACCTTCAGGGTGAACAACACCGCCATCACTGTGACGTCATCCTGGTGCGTAACTGACCGAGTCAACTAATTCGTTAAAAAACTCTATTCGCCCGGTTAACTACTTGTCTCACAACGAGGAATTGCTCTCAATCCGTTTCGCAGTTCACCCTCCAACCCTAGACTGAAGGACATACTTACATGACTTTTAACATAAAAATCCACAAAACTAGTTGAACCGCATTCCTCCCTCTACCTTAGTAAGCGCTGCCGTCACCTCTGTGTGGCTCAGCTTTGCGGCAACTGTAAGCGGTGTGAGTCCGCCTGCGTTGCTAATGATGATACTGACCTTCAGGATGAGCAATACCCCATCACGGTAACACCATCACTATGACGTCATTCTCGTAACGTAACTGATAGAGACAACTACTTCGTTAAGAATATCTACTCGCCCGCCCGGTTAACTACTCGGCTGATTAACGACGTTAATCCTCCGCCTCGAAGTTTATTCTTCCGGCCCAGATCTTTAAGACTCACAGAATTAGTAACATAAATAACTTCGAGAGCGCTAGAATCGGATCGCTCCCTCTACCTTAATAATCGCTGGTGCCACTTCGGTGTGACCCAGCTTGTTAAGGCGACGATATAGCTCCTTTTTTTTCAGATTTGGGTTATTTTTCAATTTTTGGGAGAGCGTTCATAAGTTTTGGTTGGTTACGGCGAGACGAAATATTCGTTCGCTCGTGCGATCTCTGAAAAGACACAGTATACCCTTCTTATTAGAAGATAATATAATAAATAAATAAGCAATCAGGGAATAAATCGTTCAACCCGTTACCTGAGTCTCACACGAAAAGCAATGCCTTCTTTTAATCTGTATTACACAAATTTGCTCATGCAAGGCGTAGGTTCCCGCGAAAATATGGCTTCTCTTTGAAAGTCTTTCTAAAAGGCGACAGGTATGCCAACCTTGCTAAATTGCTAAGGACCTGGGACGGAACCCCAGCAAGTGCTGCCCCCTGTCGAAGACAGATGAAACTATTACGACCAGAGACTAGGCGGAATGCAATTTCGACAGAAAACAAAGGAATTTTATATACCCGCTCTTTTAGCGCCTTGCGCGCGGTTTTGGGGGGAATTTTTTATAAGTCCGACGCGGTACGTTTAAAATGCAAATTCTGAGCTAGCAATAAAGGGCCAAAGATGGTTATTAACAACCAATCTCCCGCCACGGCGCCAAATATGAAATATGAATAAGAAATGTATGTGCCAACACAGCTCTTTAGCGACGCGCGCCCGCCTGCACTGTCATCGTTGGAATTGACCTAATGAGTGAGCAGTACCCCACCACGCTCCCCACCATGTACCCCACCACTGAGTGAGCAGTAAGTCACCCTTTCTGACGACTCACTGAGACATCACCTACGCTAAAAATATCTACTCACCCGGTTAACTACTCGGCTTACAAACTCCGAGCATTCGCTAACACTTCGTCTTGTAGACACCCTTCCGGCCCCGGTCTTAAAACTCACTGACGCAAGTACCCGAAAAATTGACACGCGTGGCTCCCTCTACCTTAATAAGCGCCTCCGCCACATGGGTGTGGCCCAGCTCCGCGGCCACGTGCAGCGGCGTGCGCCCCGCCCACGTTGCCGACGTTGGAATTGACCTACTGAGTGAGCAGTTCCCCACCACGGTCACCATTGTGACGTCGCCATTTCTGACAACTCACCGAGTCTACATCTACGTTAAAATCTCTACTCACACGGTTAACTACTTGGCTTATAAACTTCGAGCATTCGCTTATACTTCGTCTTGTAGATAGCCTTCCGGCCGCATTTCCAAAACTCACTGACGCAACTACCAAAAGAGCTGACCCGCATGGCTCCCTCTACCTTAATAAGCGCCTCCGCCACCTGGGTGTGGCCAAGCTCCGCGGCCACGTGCAGCGGCGTGCGCCCGCCCACGTTGCCGACGTTGGAATTGACTTACTGAGTGAGCAGTACCCCACCACGGTCACCATTGTAACGTCACCCTTTCTGACGACTCACCGAGTCAACATCTACGTTAACAATCTCTACTCACCCGGCTAACTACTCGGCTTATAAACTCCGAGCATTCGCTAATACTTCGTCTTGTAGATAGCCTTCCGGCCGCATTTCCAAAACTCACTGACGCAACTACCAAAAGAGCTGACCCGCATGGCTCCCTCTACCTTAATAAGCGCCTCCGCCACCTAGGTGTGGCCAAGCTCCGCGGCCACGTGCAGCGGAGTGCGCCCGCTCACGTTGCCGACGTTGGAATTGACTTACTGAGTGAGCAGTACCCCACCACGGTCACCATTGTAACGTCACCCTTTCTGACGACTCACCGAGTCAACATCTACGTTAACAATCTCTACTCACCCGGCTAACTACTCGGCTTATAAACTCCGAGCATTCGCTAATACTTCGTCTTGTAGATAGCCTTCCGGCCGCATTTCCAAAACTCACTGACGCAACTACCAAAAGAGCTGACCCGCATGGCTCCCTCTACCTTAATAAGCGCCTCCGCCACCTAGGTGTGGCCAAGCTCCGCGGCCATGTGCAGCGGAGTGCGCCCGCTCACGTTGCCGACGTTGGAATTGACTTACTGAGTGAGCAGTACCCCACCACGGTCACCATTGTAACGTCACCCTTTCTGACGACTCACCGAGTCAACATCTACGTTAACAATCTCTACTCACCCGGCTAACTACTCGGCTTATAAACTCCGAGCATTTGCCAACACTCCGCCATGTAGCTAGCTATCCGGTCCCGGCCTTAACCCTCCGGCGGGAACGTCTTATCATTTCTCGCCAGCAGGCGCGTGCGTCACTCCGCACCGCATTTATCAACTTCGATCTTCGCGTCAAGAGTTATTACTTTTGTTATGAACTGTGAAGGAAATATTGTTTACTTATGTTTTTATACATTTTATTTCATAATAACTAACTAAATACTAAACAAAATAACAATATGAATAAGAGTCTGATTCATCACTCGCTCCCTCCGTGTGTTGGCATGTGCTACATGTCGGGGAATAGGTACAGAGGAAATGTGAGTTCTAACGTTTCTTCGGAAACACCCATTTAAATTTGAATTAGTATTTAGTACTCCAAAATTTGAATCATAAAGCTCAATAACAAAACTGCAGTAAGAATTCTAATGGATAAAATACGCAAATATCATACTTACATGACAAGGCGCGTGCGGTACGGAGTGCCGCAACCGTTGCAAAGTTCGGGTTACTAATGAATAACGGTCGATCAGAAGTGTCTAAAATTGCCATTTGAGTGTCATCAGGTTGAAAATATAATCAACGAAGAACGATTATGAGATCTATAGTGCGACACCAATTATTTATACGAAATCAACAAAATGTAAGTATGCGGCACTGAGTGCCGCTACGCGCCCGCGTGAGGGTTAAAACTCACTGACGCAAGTACTAAAGGAACTGACCCGCACGGCTCCCCCTACCTTAATAAGCGCCTCCGCCACCTGGGTGTGGCCCAGCTCCGCGGCCACGTGCAGCGGCGTGCGCCCGCCCACGTTGCCGACGTTGGGCTTGGCCTTGCGGGTGAGCAGCACGCCCACCGCCGTGACGTCGCCCCGCCCCGCGGCCTTGTGCAGCGCCGTGTCTCCGTCCTGGTTCTGCACCGCCACGTCGGCGCCGCAATCCAGCAGCAGCGCGGCCACGTCCGACTGGCCCGTCTCGCAGGCTTCGATGAGCGCCGTGGTGCCTTTGAGGCCCCGCGCGTTCACGCCCACTCCCTGGCGGATTCTCGCCCTTGCGAGGCACGCGCAAGCGCGGCTTCGGTCAGCACGCGATTGCTAGCCCTTTGGTCAACACGCGCTTGCTAGCGCTTTCGGCATCACGCGCTTGTTGTACTATCAACCAGCACTGCTCAAACGCAAAAATTGGGGCCAGACTGTTCGCGGCGGTTTTTACTCCAGTAGTATGCGTGTCTCTCGTTCTTTAGACTAGAGCCGATTGCGTCTGAGTATCTCTTCTTACTGTTTCTTATGTCGCGTTGACTCAACGAACAGCGAGACACACCGGTGACTCACAGGGAAGCTTTGGAATCGGGAAAGCCAAGTGGACCGCACAACTGAGAAGCAGTTTTTTGAGACAGCGTTCATTTACGCCCACGCCCTGGTAGATTCTCGCCCTTGCAAGGAACCCGCAAGCGCGGCTTCGGTCAACACGCGCTTGCTAGCGCTTTGGTCAAGGCGCCCTCATTATACTCTAAACCAGAGCTGCTCAAACGCAAGAATTGGGGGTAGACTCCACGCGCCGGCTCATTCCAATAAGCTGCGTGTCTCTCGTTCTCCAGACTAGAGCCGATTGCGCCCGAGTATCTCCCCTCACTATCTCTGCTGTCGAGTTGACTCAACGAACAGTGAGACACGCCGGTTCCTTACAGACAAGCTTTGGGATCGGGTAAGCCTAGAGGACCGCACAATTGAAAAGCATTGATTTCGAGTCAGCGTTTATTTACGACCAGACACTGGCCGATTCTCGGCTTTGCAAGGCACGTGCAAGCGCGGCTTCGGTCAGCACGCGATTGCTAGCGCTTTCGTCAACACACGCTTGTTATACTCTAAACCAACACTGCTCCAACGCAAAATTGGGGCCGGACTGTTCGCGGCGGTTTACTCCAGTAGGCTGCGTGTTTCTCATTCTCTAGACTAGAGCCGATTGCGTCCGAGTATCTCTTATTACTATCTCTGCTGTCGACTTGACTCAACGAACAGCGAGACACACAGGTGACTCACAGGGAAGCTTTGGAATCGGGTAAGCCAAGTGAACCGCACAACTGAGAAGCATTTTTTTAGACAGCGTTTATTTACGCCCACGCCCTGGTGGATTCTCGCCCTTCCAAGGAACCCGCAAGCGCGGCTTCAGTCAATACGCGCATGCTAGCGCTTTGGTAAACGCGCCTTTGTTATACTCTAAACAAGAGCTGCTCAAACTCAAGAATTGGGGCCAGACTGCCCGCGGCGGTTTCCGACAGTATGCTGCGAGTCTCTCGTTCTCTAGACTAGAGCCGATTGCGCTCGAGTATCTCCCCTCACTATCTCTGTTGTTGAATTGACTCAACGAACAGTGAGACACGCCGTTACAAGCTTACAGAAAAGCTTTGGGACCGGGTAAGCCAAGTGGACCGCACAATTGAGAAGCATTGCTTTGAGACAGCGTTCATTTATGCCCAGACACTGGTCAATTCTCGCCCTTGCAAGGTACGCGCCAACTCGGGTTCGGTCAACAGACGCTTGCTAGCGCTTTGGTCAACACGCGTTTGGTATAGTCTAATCCAGCACTGCTCAAATGAAAGAATTGGGGTCAGATTGCTCGCTGAGGCCTGCTGTAAAAGACCAGATGTCAACCGTCGTTAACTAGACTGGAGCCGATCGGGCCCGAGCGTCTCCTCGCATCATCTCTCCTGCCGAGCTGACTCTACAAACAGTGGGCCACACCGGACAAGAGCTGGATGCGGATAAGCCGAACGGGTCGCTGAATTGAGAAGCATTGCTTTTAATCAGGGCATTATTACGATCTCGCCCTTGCAACCAACTCAGCTTCGGTCATCACGCGCATGGCAGCGCGGGGCACGCACACCTAATTAGCGCTGCTCAAACCTCAGAATTGGGACCTGACTGCTCGGAGTGGCCGTCCGCAGTATGCTGCGTTTCACTCGTTCACTAGATTTGAGCCGATCGCGCCCGAGTACCTCCCATCATCAGTATATTTGCTTCCGCGTTGACTCAACAAACAGCGGGACACACCAGTGGCCCTCAGACAAGCCCTGGGTCCGAGTACGCGGGTGGACCGCTCAATTGAAAAGTACTACTTTGAGACAGCGTGTATTTATGCATGTCGTGAACTAGTTCGGCTTTGGTCAGCCCGCACTTGATGGCGTCGGATAGATAGCTTAACCCAGGGCCGTCAAACGGAGCACGTACGTGCTGGGAGCGCGCTTGCGCTCCGCTAGGGCACGCAGGGCCCGCGGCCGAGGGAAGCTCGCGCTCCGATTTCTCAGGGATGCACAGAAAGCAGTCGTGGCGGGGCGCAAGAAGACGTATAAAACGTTTGTCCGAGTGGGCTCTTACATAGTGCAAAATCTTTTATATAGCTCTCCGAAAGATTTTTAAAACGTTTGTATTATTTTAAAATGTTTTTAGGAAAGTTTTCATAAATGCAATTTTGTATTACGTAAAAGTATTTAAAACTTAGTGTATTTTAATATTACATAATGTATCGGAATTTTACATACTTATTATATATTTTTACTGTTTTCTTACATATTTATGAACGTTTTTTGACGTTTCATTCTACATATTTTTTCGGACTCTATTCATCATTATTCTATAATTTTTAAGTGCTTTATTGCGTTAATTTTCACACGAAAGATATGCACATCGTGTTTCTTTAAATGTGTATTTTCAGTAATAGTGTCAGTGCTTTTCTGAAATTATGATATACACTATTTATCGTGATTTAATGTATATTTTGATTTATATTTATTTCCTCACAAATATTCATTAGAATTAATAATTCTCTTATGTTGCATTCTCTAACACTAAGTAGAAACGTGCGTTAATACTTCCGTGGTGTAATGATCAATGCTTGTATCACTGCAGTTTTTGTTTACATGTCAATTTCCTCTTAAAGTTCGTAAAAATTAATAAATGTCTCTTTATGATATACCAACCGGTGTGTTTCACCCAACTCGCCACATTCGCACGATGTTTTCTCACCCCTGCTTCCCGCCTGTAACTCGAGTGACTTCGCTAAGCTGATATCGCCGCGTGCCCCAAACCTTTGCGAAGGCCATTCGCGTGCTCGTTCGTCTGACGGCCCTGGCTTAACCCAAGAATGCTCCCCGGGGTGTCGCGTCAGCCCAGACGTTTGGTTTTTCTTTTGTATTTTCGTTGCGCCTGCACGCAGATGGCTAGGAATCCATCTATTCTTACAAATGTGATTGTTGTTCACATGGCTCTGTGCGCGAAGCCTGTACTTTTATCTGTCAGTTGTTTCGAGCAGTTTGGGGTGACAAGACATCTCAGGGAGCAGTAGTGCAGGTTGATTTTGTATAAAGCTACAGTAAAAGCATGGTTAGGTCCGTTAATGATGAACGTTTTAGTGGCTTCGTAAATTAAATTTTGGATAAAGATGATCCTTTGTATGACAGTGAAGGAAATTATGATGATCAAGATGATAGCATGGAGGTTGGTGACGATTGTGTGTCACAGCAAAGTACATCAGAAGATGACCATGATCCTACTACTCCGGTGCCTGTGATCAAATGTAAGGACGGTGTATGTGGTCTTGTAACCCACCGCCATCCACCAGAAAACTTTCTCGTACTATTGTTTTGATATTTCCTGGAGCAAAGGGAGCAGCAAAGAATGTGAAGGATATAAGTGAGGATTGGAAAAGATTGTGTTCTATAGACATGACTGATACACCTTTTATTTTTTTACACCTGACATACCTTTTATTTTTTTACATATTAATCTCTATTTTTTTCATTTTCGAATGAACTATATCAATTAACTATATCAAAGTTAAAGCTTCCTAAAAATCATTTTCATTTCAATAATATTTAAAACCAGCGCATAAGAAATTTACATATACTCGTGGGGTTACAGAATACCCCTGGAAAGCATTAATGACATAGAAAAAAGGGGAACAGTCTAGGGTTAAAGCAGCGCTGCTCAAATGTAAGAACCGGGGCCAGACTGCTCGCGGTGGTCCATGGATAACCGGTTGACAAATGGATATAAGCAACGTCTATTAATATACGAAATGTTTTATTTCTCCATTGATAATTCATTACGAATCACTTCACAGACGTGACTATTGTACAACACAAAATCATACTGAAAGGTAAGAGTGAATGTTATCTGAAGCTACTGATTCGCCCACCACTCTAAACTCAGAACCGATTTCGCGACAGCAAACATAAAAGGGCTGGTTTACATCTGTAGCCACACGAGAATTCCAGGGTTACTAATTTACGGCCTATTTGAATTGAAATATGTTAAAAATCGTTCCCCTTGCTCCGTTAATGCTTATTTTGCGTGATTCTTGCTAATTCAATAGACCTATCTCACGAAGAATTTGAGTTGTACATTCATGTGAAATTCCGCACACTGTTTCTCCATTTCAGTTTTCAAATAGCAATTCCCATGCAAAAATAAACAAGTGAAGATAACTGTTTTTTCATTTAAAGTTCTCAGGGAACGCGAGCAGCAAACTTTGTTATCAGCTTCACGCACCGCGCTTTGTACGAGCACTATCTCCGCTGATAATTTCAGCGATTGCCAAGGCCAGTTCCAGACTTCATCGAGTATTACAGCTTGTAAGATATGTAACTATTCTTAAAACCGCAAGACAGAATCAATATATGATCAACATTATTGTTCATGACTAGGTACTTACATTTTAATGTGAAATGTTAAACGTTTCGAGTCCTCCTAGTCTGTCAAAAGTTTCGAGACCTCTTAATCTGTGAAAAGTTTCGAGTCCTTCTACTCTGCCAAAAGTTTCGAGTTGCCGTAGTCACTAAAAAGTTTCGAGTCCTCCCAGTCTGTCAAAAGTACTGTCTAACAAGTGACCTGTCACTTGTAGCGTGACGAAATGAGTACTCTCTCCGTCTTCCCCTCTCGCCCTCTCCGACTCTCCCTCTCCCTCTCTTCCTTTCTCCTTCTCTCCCACTCTCCGACTCTCTCTCTTCTTCTCACCCTCTATCTTCTTCTCTCCCTCTCTCTTCTTCTCTCCCTCTCTCTCCCCTCTCTCCCTCTCTCTTCCTCTCTCTTCTTCTCTCCCTCTCTCTTCCTCTCTTCTTCTCTCCCTCTCTCTTCTTCTCTCCCTCTCTCTTCTTCTCTCCCTCTCTCTTCTTCTCTCCCTTCTCTCCCTCTCCCTTCTTCTCTCCCTCTCCCTTCTTCTCTCCCTCTCCTCTTTCCTCTCATTCACATTTAGTTGCAGATTCTTTACGTCTCTGTGCAGGTAGGGTACCAGCGCGGGACCAGCAAACATGCAATAGAATGTTCAAGAAGTTCCACATTCTCCTTCCCTCTCCCTTTCTCTTCTCGTCTCTCGCTCTCTCCCTCCCCGTATCTCTCTGCCACTGTCTGAGTCTGTCTGCCTCTTTGTGTCTCTCTGTCTGTTCTCTGTCCCTCTCATTCACATTTGCTTGCTGATTCTGCACGTCTCTGGGAATAATATCGAGAAGCGTCGAACCAGAAAAAATGCAAGAGAATGTTGAAGAAGATATCGTGTAGATTATAGTGTGAAAAATGTTTCTTTGAGACCTTTGGCCTCAAAAGTTTAGGTTTAATGCCCTTTAATGTCCTTCGTTTAAGAGTCCGCCTGCCCGCCTAAGCGGCCTAGCGGACCCGAACGTTACGTCACTGCTTCTCACTTAGACGAGAACACAAAACATGGCAACAGGAATACGGGAGTAGAATGGCACTCGACTCATACAATGCAACCGTATATGCCCACCTTGCAGAAGAACAAAAGTAGGTTGTTAATGTTAGGTAGTGTTAGTATGTACACCTGTAAATGACACGTTGGGCGCATATAGGCATGTTATTAGAGTAAATATTAAACTGGAGCTATGAATATAATTGTGTGGCGCGCTTTGAGTAATATTGTTTTCCATACTAGTGTGTATTAGTGTATAACGAATGTTCGATGCAAATTGTATTCATTTTTAAAAATTTATCGCTGAGTGTTAAACCTAAGAAGATAAAAATCTATTTATGCATGTACATCCGTCCGTCTGTACCTCTGTCTCTCTGCCTGTACGTCCGTCTCTGAACGGCCGTCCGTCTGAACGTCCTTGTATCTGTACGTCTATCTATCTATCTATCTATCTATCTATCTATATATCCATATAGTCTATCTATAACCTCCTAATAAATGTATTACTCAGTTGACGCTTCGCTACTGCTAATAGTATAAAACCCCCACCTTTCCTTGGAATTTGTACACGGAGTGCACAACATTACAACCTCCAAGGAACGCGCTTTTGCCCCACCCTGTGTGTGTGTGTGTGTGGCGTACTTGAGGGTGTCGGGGCTGTGGAGGGCGGCGCGGATGAGGCCCAGCACCTCGTTGTGCGCCGCCCGCGCGGCGGACGGGGAGCGCTGCGAGCGCGCGGAGCCTCGACGCTCGGCCGAGCTGGCGCGCGACATGACGGCGCTGCGAGGGCCTGCGCAACAAATACATCGTGTCTCACAACGCACGGCATCCAGAGAGGTTGATCACTATACTTCGCTTTTTCTTTCTTTGGTGCGTGGGGAGGGTGTCATCGAAATGGAATATCTCACGGTATTTCGCGTCATTCTCCGTTGTGCCGCTAGGAGTCGCATGCTCGCGACTGTATCGAGCAGTGCTGGCGATCATGCGACTTCTGGCGGCACAACCGAGAACGACGCGAAATACTGTGAGATATTCCATTTTGATGACACCCTCCCCCACGCGCCAAGAAAGAAAAACCGAAGTATAGAGGCCGGAAGTTCAGGCATTTCTTTTATCGAAAATATTCAGAAAAAATAATAATTAAAATCATTCACATTTGGATTCTACCTCTAAAATTTACATTAGCACCCACGTAGGAGGAAACATTTCCTTTATAATCTTAATTGCACATGTCCACCGGTATGACGACTACAAATTTTTGTTACTCGTAATGCCGTCTCTATGAAATGCTTCTGTGGACTCGCTTTTGAATATTGAAATGGTATCAGTGAAAACGGAATTGTAAATTTTGTGTTTCAGACTTGTGTAATCGCTAGAAGGAAATAGAGAACAAGAAGAGACTGAGAAGGGTAAATTAGGTACAAACAGGTCTGTCCCGGTTGGTCCCTGGTTGACGTCCCAGTTGACGAGGTTCTACTGTATATGCATTTATACTAGTGACATTTTCCCTGATTTTTAGAGAACCCTGTATGCACAGACACCAGTAGCAACAACTTGTCCTGTGACGTTATTTATTCTTGTTCTCGGAATGAATAAATCATGGGAACAGAACCGCCTACCAACTGAGCGCCTGCATTTATGCTCAGCTGAGCAGACATTCTTTATAACGCACAGAATACGAGAAGAATCACATTAAAAGTATACAGACAATACGGGTATCGGACTGAAAAAATATCAAAACTATAGGACTGAAATTTAGTAATTTCAGTAGATTGCAGTAGTTGCAAAACATAAGACAGCACGCACGCGCAAAGGACAGTAAAGCAACTCTTTACGAGAGCGCGGAACAGAACCTCAGTCGCCGCATTCCATAAGACCTACCAAGAGTAATAGAAACACTGAAAACAGTGTATTGATGCACGCGCGTGCTATGAAGCACTTTGAAGAATAATATGTAATATCAGTATTGTAACTATGTTTTTCTGTTATCGAATTAGCAAGAACTCATGCAGGTTGAGTCATTTCATGTGAAAAAAAAACTACAAAACACATCAGGTTCATAACATTAACAACAAATAATCCATCTACCATTTTGATCTCAGAAGCATTGAAAATGTTATTGACCGTAGAAAATGTTATTGAACATTTTAGATTTTGCCCACACTGTACATCAGCCCAATTGTAAAAGCATTTCCAAGATTCCAAGCACTCGCGAACACAGGTCATTCAGGAACAGAGAGTGTCATTTCTGAACAGCGAGGGCACTGCAATCCTGGAGGCCGGCTGACCGACTAAGATTCTGACGCTTTTAAATCAGACGTGGTCACAGAGGTGGATGCGATGCACTGCTGTTTATTTATACCCTAATTCCGTTTATTCACAAACTTGCTTTTTTTGTATCTAGAAATATATATTCTTTCTTCGGGAAGATTTAGAACTATGCTCAGAACATCAACTCACTCTAAGCAGAACCATCTGGACGTTAGAGAAGTGGTGTCAAGGTCTTCTACTGGTGGCAGTGGCACGCGTCATGGCACCGTAGCATGCCACGAGCTTCTCTGCGCAACTAGTGTCGGGAAAGGAAACTATTAGAAACCCCGCCGTTTTACAAGAGGGATGGCGTTGTCTCTGGTGGCGGGGTAATAAACTGCTTGGAAGGAGATTTAGTCGTGGCACCTTGACAACACTGTTATAGACGAAGAGAAATGCCAAGAAACATCACTACAGAAACGGAAAATTTCTCAAGAAAATGACATTGAAAACATTTCACTAATTGAGAATAAAATTGTGATTTTTTCGACTTGAAATGACATCCTGTCCTCCCCTTATGATTCGTACCTGGTTCACGGTGAGAGTCTTCCCTGATAGGACTTCGTTGACAGTAGATATAAATCGACTGTCCAATAATGCGCTCCCAGCGACGACTGGACCGTCATCCTGTGTCTGTGCTCTTCACGTGACCTGGAAGAGGTCACGGACTACCATCCTGTGCCTTCTGTGCTCTTCACTTGACCTGGAACAGCCAAAATTCTCTTGAATTGGAGTGATTGCTGATAAGTATTGTAACTTGAAATATCTGATTGCAGGTCAACCAAATATATTTTGTTTTCTCGTAAACAAACGCTTTTGTATTTTTGTGTTATAACTACTTTTCAATGCTGTATTCCTGTACCAGATGGCCTCATACGAAAATTTCGTGCTTTGTTAATTCTTGTAATTGTTTTAAATTGCGTCATGGTAGAACTCAACTTCCAACTATCGCACGCTCATCTGTTCGTTAGAGCATTACAGGTCCGATACTATGCGTTATTAAGGATTCTAATATTGCTAAGTGTTGGGAATAAATTTCATAGAAAATCAAACAGTTGCTTTAGTTTAAATGGAAAACGACATTTCTTTTTTCCATCAAATTTATTTTACATTTATTTCGGGTTTTGAACTTTTCTGACCATCAATGCTGTAGAATAGGTGCACCTAAAAGAACTAAATTTCCAAAAATGTAATAGCATGTTCAAAATATCCCAAAATAACGGAAACCGGCAGACATTGTCCTGCCCTTCTTTTCCTTTCCTCTTCATTTCTCTCTCCGTCTCACTCGCTGTCCCTCTCTGTCACACGCATTCACATGTAGTGGCATATAATGCACTTCTCTGAGCAGGTAGAGTAATATCGAGAAGCGCCAGACCAGCAAAAATGTAACAGAATGTTCAAAAAGATCTCATCCTTTAGATTAAGATGTGGGAAACGTTTCACTGAGGCCTTCGGCCTTAATGTTTTCGTTTTTAATGCTCTAGAACGCTTTGTTTAGGAGTTATTTAACCATATAGATTCGAAAATATGGTGAAGTGTTGCGGTCTGCTGTTGCAGCTTATGCGTTAGTCTGCTTTCAGGCGTAATCTACAAACGTCATTTTTACTCTCTCTAATAAATAAAACATCTTATCACTGCCACTTTTAGTTCACCAACAATGTGCTTTTTACTTTCCCGTATATGTACGTATACGCGAAGAGATATACTTAGTATAGATATACTTATGTATTCCTGGGCGAAAAATGGTCAATTTTCGGAGGAAAAAAAAATCACTTCCGGGCCGTGGTAACCAAAAAGTGGATAAAACTAGTTGCTAAATTAAGAAAAAATCCCCTAACACATGGTGTATCCAGAACCTCTCTTTTGTGGGTCCTTGATACCGAAGAAACAATTGAAAGGAAAACGTCCGTATGTCCATCTGTCTGTCCGTCCGTTTGTGAACACTGCTAGCGCCTAAGCCATACGTAAGATTTCTTCCAAAGTGGATATGGTTATAGTCAAAGCTTTGAGATTTTGAAAAAGATTCTGTAAAATTTGGGGGTACTTTACATGAAATCCCCCGGACATTTTCAAAATTTTCTCAAAATTGGCTCCCAATTTTTTTCTTTAAATTTCTTGTATGAATAGAGTAAAATACACTTACTAACATGGCATAGGTCAGATTTTTACGTATGTATAACTCTTAACTTTCGAAAATTGTGAAAGTTTGAATTTTTTTCGTCGTCTTTCTCCAACTACAAAATTGAAGATAAGAGTTTTTTCCTTCAAATAAAATGTGTTCTTGAAAAGTAAGTTCTTTGTTAAAGGACATATACATTGTTTTGAAAATTTTAGTAGTTTTCGCGCAATATTGTGTGCAATATGTGCAATTTTTAAAAAATACAAAAAATAGATTTTCTCAAAAACGGCTGCAAATTTTCTTATTAAACTTTTGGTAGGGATAGTGCTAAATGTACCCTATGAGATGACATAAACGCCATGTTGCTGTATTCTTTTGTTTTTTCAAAAATTGCAAAAATGTAATTTTTTTACTTGTATCGCACGTCGTTAATATTTACCCTAGCGGCGAATTGTTCACATTATTATATTATGAGTACATGTGCTTTAAATAATGTCAAGTAAAGTTTCTCGAAAACAACCGTTTTCTGTGAAAAGTAGCTCAAATTTCCGCATTTTCAGAAACGCTCAAATGCCATTTTCTCAAAAATGGCTCAAAAAAACTCTTCAAACTTTTCGATCGGATAGTGCTAATGGCACTCTTTAATATGACGTAAAGTTTATTTTGAGTTATTTTTTGTTTTTTCAAAGTTTTTGTAATTGTAATTTTTTAAAGATCTCTCACATCTTTAATACACAACATAATCACATCACCAGCAATTTTCAAACATTATCATATTTGTGAGTGTAAGTGCTTCTAAATAATTTAAATAAAGTTTCTTGAAAACTCAAAAATTTTCTGTGAAAATTAGCTTCAAATTTCGCATTTTTAGTAGCGCTAAAACGCAATTTTCTTTAAAACGGCACATAATTTTTAAAAGAAAATATCCATTTATGGCTAGGTTTTTGTGTTCTTTAATATTCTGAAATTAATATTTGCGTTCTTCCAATAGGAAACCGAAAAATTAAGAGAATGACAAAAAAATGTACATTTGGGGGTGATAGATGGTAGCTGGCAAGAAAGAGCATGTGGCAATTCCGAATAGCTAGGGAAGACCCAAGGAAATAGAAAACTAATACGGGAAAGTCTGTGTCTTTCTGTAGCACCACTAGTTAAATAACTATTGCCGCATTGTTGCGCAAATTGTAATAAAGCTTTGCGGATGGCTTGAAAGAAATAATTATATATTAATAATTATAATTATGTATTGTAAAGTACTGTTTTTTGTTCGATATATTAATCACGTCTAATTCTAATGGCTTTATAATCGTCCTAAATATAAAGAATAAAATTCTTTATATTTGAACTAAGACAACTTGTTATATTACATTTTATAAATTTTTTCAGGATCCTAATTTTTTTACCCTCAAAACCAACAACTTTTACTTTCCCGTATATGTACGTATACACGGAGTGATATACGTAGTATAGAGAAAGTTATCTAATGCTGCGCGAAAAAATGGCGAATTTTAGCCAGAAAAAGATTTGTTGTCGGGTGCTGATAACGAGAAAGTGGATAAAACCATTTGATAAATATAGAAAAAAATCCCCTAACCCATGGTGTAGCCAGAACCCCTCTTTTGTGGGTCCTTGATACCGAAAAATCAATTGAAAGGAAAACGCCCGTATGTCCGTCTGTCTGTTCGTCTGTGTGTGAACACTGCTAGCGACTAAACCATACATACGATTTCTTTCATTATGGATATTTACCGGTCTATCTGGTTCTAGTCAAAGCTTTGATATTTTGAAAACGATTCTGTAAAATTTGGTAATACTTTGCATTAAGCCCCCTGGACTTTTTCAGAATTTTCTCAAAAACGGCTCCAAACTTTTTCTTTGAGTTTCTTGTAAGAATAGAGTATAATACACTAATTAAGGTGGCATAGGTCCGATTTTCACGGATAACTCTGAATTTTCGAAAATTGCAAAACTTAAACATTTTTCGGCTTTCTGGAACTACAAAATTGCAGATTGAGATTTTTCTTTAAAATATAATTTGTTCTTCAAAGTGAGTTCTTTCATTTAGGTCATACATTTTTTTGAAAATTTTAGTAATTTTTGTGCAATATATGCAATTTTAACAAAATTACAAAAACTACATTTTTTCAAAAACGGCTCCAAATTTTTTCTTTAAACTTTTGATAGGTATACTGCCTAATGTATTTTATGAGATGACAAAAACCCCATATTGCTATATTCTTTTGTTTTTTCAAAAATTTGAAAAATGTATTGCCATGTTTTGTAGATCCCTGATGCTGAAAAATCGAATGATGGCAAAACGTCAGTTCGTCAACCTGTCCGTCTGTGAATAACAATAGAAGCTACGCTGTTTAGCCATTTTTCTTCAAAATTGGTATTCCTCAATTGATCTGGCTAAATGAATTTGCCCTTGAAAAATGAAACCGATATTTTCATTTTTGTGGGTACATTTACGTGAAATCCCTGGGTATTTTCAAAAAAGAAAATGGTCACATAATTTTTAATTAACTTTTATCGATGTATAGAATGAAGGATGCTTAAAAGAATGATGCAGATCTGTGGTTGGTTAAAAATCCTAATTTTTCAAAAATTGCAAAAGTTCAAAATTTTTCGATGTATTCCAACAACTAAAATATTAAAGATAAGAGATTTTTTCTTTTAATGAAATCTGTTCCTTAAATATATATTTTGAAATACGTTCACGTAGAATGTTTCAAAAATAGCAATATTTTCGCGTAATCTTGGGTGAAAGTACTGGCGAGAAAGTACGCGCTGTTAAAACACCACTAGTACTACACGTAATTACTTTCGGAAATATATTCCGCAACAGTAAAGAAATGCGAAGTGTGGCGTTACTGAGCAACAAATGTATTTTAATGATTAAATTTATTCAAAGAATTGGTCACCCCGTCCGAGATTCGATAATTTAAGCATTAAAATACATTTCTTACGTAGTAACATGGTCACAACGTGGACTTCTATAGGAGGAGAATTCTAGCGGTGGGCTGCTCTGATCGGTAGTTTTCCATAGTTTGTCGGATCAACACCAGGTGAACGCCGGAGCAGTACCCAACCAATCGGGTAAAGGGCTGAGCACGATCTATTCTTCCCATTCCTTGTCCTAACCTCACCCATTACGTACACTTCCACTTCCATGCACTACACTACCACATTGGGAGACAGGTCGGGAGCTGAAAGCTTGTCCCGGCCTGGTCGATGTCCCACCGGTGTGAGATACCTCGTTGGGAAAATCTCTGCAAGCTGACGAAGTTCGGCACCGGATCTCGCCAGGAAGCGGGGAAGATCACTGCCGCCTTCCGCGGTGCACTAGCGTGCACTTACGGAACTAGTGGCCTTAGTAATTGACACGTCCGGACTCACTAATGAATGAATCAATCCATGAGTAACACCACGATGGAAGATATATAGATGTGTTCACTCCCAGTCTAAAACTATAGCTTACGTGAGGCTAGTTCTCACAGTTCTCGCATATAAACGCTGCGATCTTAGGGTCTCATTTGGGCAAGGTCGTGATTGGTCGTGATCCATTCGACAGCTCTGTGGACCCCTGATTTGAAATTTCAAATTTCAAAAAAGTGATTTGTCGTTTCGCGGTGAAATTGGTAAAGTCTAGAACGAACAGTTACGAAAATTTGTAGGAAAGTTTTTTAAAACTGTGTAATAGACACAGTTTGAGATATCTTAAAATGTATATCTTATACCGTGACCCAAACCGATCGAGCGCACCGTACGGACAAGCGAGGAACTAGCCTCAAACTGGCTTTAGAAAATGTGCCCCAAAGGCAGTTAGTTGACACACCTATATATCTTACACCGTGGTAAGACCGTTGGATTCATTCTCCGATATATCATAGTTATTCTCTCACGAAGTAAGAAGACTGGCACTTCTGCGATGATGTGTTTCTCGCGTAAGATCCAAACTGGTCTATAGTGCTGCCCGAAAGCATGTAAAAATTTATTCTATTTGTGTTTTTAATATTCCGATCAATAGATGAGTTTTGCTGCGATGTGGCACTACAGATTATGTAATAGAGAAAACACTTCTCAGTTTCTTAGAACGGATTGCAACGTATGCTTATTCCCGTATATTTATTGCTAATTTCATTAAATACTATTTCTAAAATTAAATAACATACCAATTGTGACTAAACAGTAATAATGTGTGTTGAGGGAGAAGATTACTATCTACTGTTGAGGGAGAAGGCTATATCTACTCTCACGAGGTAATTGAATCGTTTATTTCGGAAATCCGTCAAACGCCAAAAGTTTAAAAACGTGTTAGCGGAAGAATATTATTCTATGAGGATAGACACATCGTTTAGTGCATATTTACATAAAAAATGTTCATTGAAAAATTCTTTAATATTAAAAAATATTTTGAAATCAGAAAAACTGAGACACTTTTTCTCAGCTTTCTCAAATGAAGTTTAAACAATTCAATAAATAAGCAATTCATTTGGTCAGAGTTAAATTGTAAAATAATTTTGTACTAATTCTTAAAATTTTAGAATGTTTTGGGGCACAATTACTAAATACTTTTCAAAGATTGATACGTTAAATTTAATCACAAAGAATATGAAAAATTAAGTTTTAAAAATTTGATTTTTTTAATTTTAAAAAGTTTGGTATTCTGAAAAATAGTATTAGGGTTGGAAGTGTTTTAGATAGGTTTGAATAGGAAAATGGAGATTATTGTATTCTAGATACACCAATCTGAATATTCCGCATGTTCTAAATAATTCAACAGGAACCTCAATTTCGAATGCTCAGGCTCTATAACTATGAAGATCGTGTAATATACGACACGAATATAAATTTCATGTTTTCTCCGAAACGCAATTGTCAAAAAAGTGAAATGATTATTCGCAACGAACATGAACAGCATTACACATGTATAAGATGTTGCTCTGTGTCAATACTGTTTTCTCACCTACGTGTATGTGAAAATTTGTAGAGTCTCTGAATAACAACGAAGAATCGATGAAATTCCACGATCAAAGTTGTTTTCATGAATGTGCTGTTATGTTTTTGTGATTTCGTGTTTGAACATGATACCGATATGAGTGGTAGAGCAATAATTATTACATAAAATTGAGTTAATTCAAAAGCGAAGTGATAAAATACTTTATTTGCCACGATGAGTGCATATTAAGTTTCTGAATTCATGAGAGGCTGGGCGCAAGAATGCTAGAGAGTGCGTACGAATGACACCTAGTCTCAAACTACATTTTTTGTTCGTGAATATTTTTGATAGAGTTGGAACATGTGTTACATGTGCAAAATTACTTAGAAGACTCTTCAAAGTAGCGCATTTCGTTACTCACCATTTTGAGAAAAAAAATTGCCGAAAAGTAGATGAAACCAAACAACTGCAGCCACAAAAACAAACAAATAAACAACGATTTATGGCGTTCTTTGAAACTGCCCTTACAAAGTTAAAATAAAAGTCAGATATCTCATCTACGCAGAATAAATTTTTTAATTTTTGTGGGGAAAGCGTTGCCTTTCTTAAGACCTTCAAGAATAAAACGACTAAAATAGCTTCTAACAGAAAATAATAAGGTGAAAGAACTTTCCCAATTCTGAGGCAAAATCAGCCAGAATTTGCTATTAAAAAACATATGGTTATATGTAAAATGAAAAAGAAATCGTTGTAATGAAATCAAAAGAATAATAAACTCTTTGAATTTCATTTTGTTAAACAATAATCCAAAATTCCCTGTCTACGAATTTCTTAATAGCATTATTTCCGTAAAATACATACAGTAAACTGATAGTATCTATAAAACATTCAATAGTTTACAAACTATTGATATATTTGTAAACTATTGAATCAAATTGAATCAAATTAAACTATTGATAGTTGAATTTTATGTAACCAAATTAAATAGTTCTAAAAAAGAAAATTTTAGAAACTTTAAGTCAAGAGGCAGTCGTTCATATAAACTTTTCAACACTTCGAAATTTGCTTAAGTTAACATGAATATTCCAATTACTAAGCCGCGAAATAATGACAAATTTATGTACAGTGTAAATATAATATGTCAATACGATTTTTCTTTAGAAGAGAGAAATCTAAATTTTACAGAATAGCGACAAGCGCACGCATTTAATGTTACTTTCGTTATCATCACAACTAAAATTTAAACATTCCATTCTCTCATGTTTTAACATGATATTAAAGAGTAGGCATTCACCAATTCAGGAAGATCACCGGTCAGTACCAACGATACCATAGAGCAATTAAGGTTATCATGAATTTCTTTACAAGCATATTGTAACTCCCTTCAAATGCATGTAGAAGACTTTCACTGAAGGACAACAATCGTTTTTAGACGAATAATGTTGTAAACAAGTGATTAGATTTTCAATATTCTCAAATATTTGGAAATATTTGAATCTTCAAATTCTGAAGTGGATGTTTAGCATATAACGTCGTACATGATGATTTACCAGAAATTCTTCATTGGAGGTTATTATTAACCTCATCAACTTTTATCCCTTCAGCTTCATGAACGAGTGTGGACACAAGTATGTATTTGCAAACAAAGCGCAATTTTTTTTCATCATGTAGAGGGCAAACAAGGTATTAGTATTTAGGATATTAGTATTTAGAAAAATTCAAATTAGCGTTCTTGATCATTTACGACTACTTCCGAAATCATAAACTCCTTGAAGCCAATAACAGCAATTCTAAACTTTTCAGTATCATTATTAAGACCAATCTTGTTTCCTCTCTCCTCTCTAAAACATTTAGATCTGTGAATTATAGTGATCATAATTAGTCATTAAGTTTTAAAAGTGAATGAACATAAGAATAAATGGTCTTTTGTTCAGTTTAAAAAAAGAAGATACACGCTTTTGCTCAGTGTTTACCTTAAGTTATTAGTTATAAAGGAAAAAAAGATATGGAGGTTCTGGACTAAAAGTTGTCTTTAGTTCCGGCAAACGTTCAAATCCACTAAACCACCCTGATAATGTATACTTCAGAGTCTTTTAATAAAGGTTTTCAGAATACAATATTCCAAAATAGATCATACAACTAAAGACTAAGTGTTTATCTAAGAATGCTTTGTAAATTTGATATTGAGTCGGAGTACAGCTTTTAAATATTCTATCTTCGACATACCCGTAATTATTATGAGTTGACACTCTGAGAAAATGTTTTTTATTTGCAAATACGTAAATTAAAATGGATGGTATAATTTATTTACACAATGTAAGGCATATTCACTTTGCAAACTCATGTTAGTTGAATTTACATATCATTCACAGCACTTCACCTATTCTTAGTATTACAGTTGTAAATGATATAATTGGTTTTAGAATTTTGTTTACGAACGTAACACTACTATATTTGTCGACTTACACTGCCTCCGAGGAGACATTTATTGAAATAAATATCTTCTTAACATCACGCAAACGAATCTACATTAATTATCAAACGATTCTGCAAACACATTTAATTTTCAAAGACATTACTTCACGAAAATAATTAGCATAGTACAGGGAGTAATAACAATATCTAACAAATAAGAAACAACTGAATTCTGGTACCAATAACAACGACAAAATGTGACAAGCTGAAGTAAACTGCAGCTCACTAAATATGAAATATTTACATATTAGGTAAACGTTAAATATTAAATTAATGTCTTGCTCACAACCACCACCCCCTCAAAATGTAAGGTAAGAGCATTTGCTTTCTTATTATAATTGGCTTAATGCACTAAAGTGGAGAGTGGACAGGTTATATTATTAACCTGATATCCTGATATAAACAATATTAAAGGTTTTATCTACTTTCTTGGCTTATTACTAAAATATGAACAAATAATTTGAAAAATGTAGTTGTAAAAGTTCTGTCAGGATTTATAAATATTGAAAAGAGCCGGCCATGTAACTACTACATTAAAATTATGGATACAAATTCGTCAGTTTTGTGATATTTTATGATTGTTTTGGTACTGTGAATGTAAAAGGAATAATGATGTTGAACTGATTTGCATAGCACGTTAGTACACCTGAAAAATGTAATGAACGCAAATTAAGAAAATTATGAAAGATTTTGAGATGTTCCTTTCCCACATGGTGCATGGTCAAAAATAATTCAAGCGACACTAGAATGTATGGAAAACATTTACATATAGAGCGACCATTAAATAATTACTGCAAGTAAATAATTAATAAAAGGCCATTTATGCTCCAGATTATCAAGAGATGAAATTTAATGGGAACTACCCTTTTAATGAAACTCCAAAATCCCAGAAATGAGCGAGAAAAAGTAAGGTTCTCAACACTTCATGTATCCTTCCTTTGCAGTGAAACATTTAACATAACGCGTAGATACTACTTGTATTATAAATAATGAATAAAATTAACAGTAATATTACATTAAAAACAAAATAAAAGATATAAAATGACCCATGGGGACTCGTAAAACCACAATTTAGGTGTTAGATGCCTTCATTCATTACTATTCGTGGAACGTGTGGCCACCTCCTCAGGTTCATCAGTTTTCTGTAAAATATACATGTAAATAAACTAACTAGATAATAATAATAATTCTAATAATAATAATAATAATAATAATAGTAATAAATAGATATGCTCAGGTTATAAGGCTTGTTTTCCTCCCCTTAACACAAAAATTCTTTACATTATGTCTTGACAAAATAGGGAAAACAACACGTTTTCATTTACTCCTATTATGATGTACTATATAATATATTGACACACTTGACGTACTATTTTTGAGACACAGTCATTCTTGACATACATTTTGGAATAGAAAGCAAAATTCTATTACTGTAACAAAATGTGTACTGAATCCTGATATACATCCGTGACGATAAAAAAATCATTGTTTTAATATCTGCCCTGTTTAGAAGAATATTTAATTTGTTCTAGATATTTCCACTATTTATTGTGCTACGTAATAAACTCACATTTAACACATTTCGATAAAATTGTTTAAAATTTCAATTAGGGAAACAAATATGAGAACAAATAAAGAACGTGTGTGGTCAAGTTTATTTTTAGAATATTTTATCTAAACTTACTTTATAAAGGGCTTCTATAGATTTCGAGATTGGAGCATAATGGTCTATTATTATTAACGTAACAAAATCACAAGATCTTAAAGAGTTCAAATTTTTGGAGTATTTTTGAACATTTCGTTTAAATGTTTGATTTATTTTTCACAAGTGAATAAAATTCTTGAAAGTACTTCAGTTGGGTAGTAAATATGTTAAGCTCTAATTTATTTTGCTGATGGAGAACATCTCAAATAAATGTATTGAAACTCTTTTTTTTAATCAAATATTTTGTGGGTCTTGTGGGCACATAAAAAACGTGACACATCTGAAATCTTATTTTCCAGGGAAACGGTTTTAATCTAATCAAAGTTGTTTACTTAGATTAACAAAGTGTTTTCTACCTTTTTTACTGTTGTTGGCCAGTTTTTTCTGTACCTGGTCTCTTCGTAACAATCTCCATGAAGTTTTTACGAGGAAAAATATTTTATAACTGTGTTTCTTCACTTAATTAAATAATGACGATTTTCGTGATAGCACATTTATGAGCACTAATGACACAGAATGTCACATCCAGTTATGATGATGATGATGTTTGAGATTTTAGGGAATATCTACATCAAAGATCATTTGTCCCCGAGACATATCGAAAAGGAATTTTAAACGCAATGTATATAAAAAAAACTACAACGTAAATTTTTACAAGTAGATGTTGAGAGTTGCAGAATGTAATACAGCGACTTACATTTTCAAGATTCATTTATAAGGCAGAAGGTGTAACAAAGACCTAATGTCATCGGCCACTAGGTGCATCAAAGTATACATTCATGGCACCAATGACCAATGTAATTGGCTCAGCGGCAGGAAAGGGGAATTCGCACTTTTGACGTGCCTGCGTTTGCGCATGTGTTGGCAGGAACCCATGCTACTGCGGGTACCCCGGGGGCATCCCACCACCGCCCCCGCCGCCCGTCAAAGTGGAGAATGAGGCGCAGGTGACAGCGAGCCTCAACCCCCCGGCCCCTCCCAAGGCCAAGGGGGGCAAGGGGAAGGGGGGAAAGGGCAAGAAGGGCAAGAAGAAGTAGCGGACACCGCCAACGTTTTCCGTCTCCGACAAGAAAAAGCGTTGCAAAGGAACAGCATCGTAAGACTCTTGCGACATCAGAGCGCCTACTTCTTGTACTGTCTAAAAATGTGGAAATAAACAAGTGATGTGAGCAAAGTTCTGTGTTTTTGTTTATTACATTAGCACAAGTAATCGACGCTTCCTGTGCTTTTATCTCATCTATTACACAGGAAAATTATTAAATTCAAATATATTAGAAAGGAATGAATTGTATGTTTAGTTGAGAATTTGGAGTAATTTCATCGGCATTCCCCATTGTTCTCCAAACCCACCAGCCCGCCTTCCCCGCCACGCGCCTGTCTGCCCCCGTCCCTCACCGATTGTTGCCGTAGTCAGCATAGACACATCTCACGTGACCGGAGGATTTAAGTTTTGCTTTCAATTCCTGCGAACTCTGTTAGTAATATAGATTTTACTGGATATACACAAATTTGGATGCACAATGCGCAATTACCTAATCGGGTTCAAAATAATTTGGATAAATTGAAGGAATTCACTCTTAAATGAAGCTTTAAAAACTGAAGAAATCACGGTTTCTTGTGCATCGCAGGTACACAAACTTTTCTCTTGTTTCGAGCATCCATTGTTCAAAATTTCATTACGAATAGAATTTAACTGGAGAAGTGTCCATTTTTACTTCCTCGTAAAAGCGGATCAGTTCATTTTCTCTTAACCAGCCACCTCAAGATAAGCACATGCAGTGCTTGATTTATGAAATTTTAGGTAATGGAACGCGCCTCATATTAATTATTAATTTAATAGAAATAGTTATATATTTATAATGTATAAATTATTCACGAGATACCGAAACGCCGTTCTGGGGCGTTCCGTCAGAAATCAAGCTCTGAGCACAGGGTGAATGCGGAGCGCTCTGCAACAGGGACGTCCAGAGGGAAAGTGTGGTAAATGTGATAGTGAAAAACTGCAAGTGTTAATAGTAGATGCAATCATGGTAGAATTCATAAATTAGAAATAATTACAATATCATTTGGCAACTTACATTTAGGGGATCTTAGATTATAAGCTAGAACGTAAGCAAACAATATAAATGTTATGTGCAAAATAAATTTGTAGAAAAATTGGACCTCGTATCAGCATCAGACAGAAACGAATAGTAAAGTTTAAACAACCATTATAGTACTTGGATATTTTTACAAAATCAATGAAACGTACTATATTCGTTTGATATAGTTCTCAATGGGTTACCAAATTTGACCCAATGGCCTCTTTCGATAATTTTAGTTCGTCATGTAAAAAGATATTTTATGATTCTTGTTTCGTGTATAATAGTTATTATTATCCGCGCGGCACTGTTTCAGATGGTCTCACCATTGGGTCACGAGATGACCGTGACTTTTGTCAGATGACTAGTGAGTTCAAGGCTGCAGCACCCATAAGGTTTAATGTATAATTTAAGAAACCTCGCCGCTTGGTTTGTAATAATACCTCGTGCGTGGATCAAGGTCGCGACGATTCTATCGCCTGAGACACCCACAGCCAATAGGATCGCGCGGCTGGCACTCGACCGCTGGCTCTCGAGATTGCACGTCGACGTGCAGCGATTGTTATCTCTCAATCGATCTTTCATTTCGTATCAGACTTTGCGGCACATTGGCTGGATTGTCGACTGCTGAGCGGAAGAACTATCTCATCTCTCACCGCACAACATACAGGTGCTTATACGAGGTAATTTTTTGGGAATTGGGGCATTCTGTAATTCTGTAATTGTAAATCATATGAATTTTTTGGAATATGAGATCTTAAGTCAAAAACATGGAAAACACATTCATTTTAAAAGTTATTTCGTCAATCATCTTCTCAATTGCAAATACAACAAAATTGTGATGGTGCTTGACAGTGTATTGTGCAGTTACCGACGTTCGTGTTACTTATCACATTTGTTATTTACAATGATATTTATTTCCCATTGATTTGTTTAGATTCTGGCTGCGCATCTCGTTCACAAATTTGTTTAATGTGACTTTATAGATATACATACATTCATTTATTTGAACTATAATTGGGTATGACCCGGTGGCAGTTAATTTACAATAATATCAATACAATGATAAAAGAGTACAATACACAACGAGAATGCAATAATCATGCTATCTCTACTATTAAGTATTATAACAATTATTTGAACTCGACCATGATATACATCAACATACAGGTGCTCGGTAGAAACATGGGATCCTTGTGAATGTGTGACTGCGTCACTTGTCGAACATTTGCGCACTGAAGGTTGACTAACATACCGGGAAATATATTACATGTGTAATTTCTTTATATGAAATATTTCTTTGCATGTTCATTGGCAAAAGTGGTTATTTTGAACCCCTTAAATATTTTAGAAGTTTGTTCCGTCGGCCTCGTGGCCGAGACCACTAAGCCAGAAATACCGTAGTGATCTTGGACCGTGGGTCGCGGGTTAAAGTCCTGCTTCGGGCATGATTGTGTTCGTCCTTTCACCCCCTATCATCACCATATTGTTTCATCCTGTTACCATAACGTTACATCCAATAGTGGTCGCTAATGACCTAGTAGTTGATGCAACCTTAAATAACAAAAAAAGTTTATACAGCTTCACAGACTGAAGGTCTGTCTGATGAGTCCTGAACTAGGACGAAACGCATTTGCTACCCTAACTGCTCATCCTTTGCGCCTCTGCGCTAGGGTCAGCCCTGCACGCACACTTGTGCGGTAGGTGATACGGCACCACGGCCGCTATACCGTTTTTCTCGAATGAGAAAAGATGAGAGCAGTTGAAAGTAACACCCCTCTTCTGTATATCCACTGGTCGTTGACCGAGTGAGCATAGGCCAGGAGGCCGACTTTCCGGGTCTGTTTCGTCTTGTGTTCGACTCTTCAGACGCGGACTTGAACCGCGTGACTGACGAAAAAAAGTTTGTTCTGAGACACGCACATTCAAAAAAATCATCCGATCATCCGATGGTCATATAAGTCATCCGATAGTCCGATGATCATATATGGTCATCCGATGGTCATATAAGTTCTTATTGATTGTTGCAGAAACCTCTTGGAACGCCATGCCGAGACGCACGCCAAGGCGAGGAGAGGGTGTCACTGGAGGAGAGACCGCGGTCGCGCAGGGGCTGGCGCGTCTGCAGGAGGCTCTTCAACTTCAGGAACAGGAGGCGGAGCAGAGGATCCAGGAGGCCTTGCGGCGACAGGAACAGGAGGTGGAGCGGAGGCTGCAGGAGGAAAGGGCTGCGAGTGCGTTGCGTGAAACTGTGGAACAACTGAAAGTCAAGCTGCACCAAAAGAACGTCGCCATCTACGCACTGAATCTGCAGCTGGCAGAGACTGAGCAGCAATTGGCGGTCGTGGAAGGCAGAGCGAAGGGGTCTGCAGAGGCGGGTGCCCTGCGGCGACTGGAGGACCATGTACAGGAGGTGGAGACATCTCTACAAAGGGCCATGGAGAAGTCCTTTCCGCGAGTAGATGAACAACTCCGCCGGCTAAAGGAGATGCCACCTCCAGTGGTAGATTTTTCCTTCCACTCAACCTCAACCTCCGCTGGAGAAATGTTCAATGATTTAGGGTCAGCAGCGGTTGGTCGAAAAAGAAAACCGCCTGAAAGGGTGCTCTCTGCTACCACATCCTGCTCCCCAGCCTTACTTTATTTTCTGTCCGTCGTGAGCGCTCTGATAGGGAAGTTGATGAGATGGGCAATGCAGATCTTGGACGCGGATGCCTTGGAAGAGGAGCTCGACAAGCGCCGGGTGGATATCCGAATACAGGAGGTAAAGGAGCGGATAAAAATTCTACGGTCAACCCCTAGACGGCTAGAAGATGACCTGAGTAACGCGGTATTTACCAAAAGGTTCGAAGAGGTTCGACAGCTTCTCGATGCCGGTGCAGATATTAATTATATCAATTACAGTAAGCATACTGTCCTGCAAAACGCGGTCTGGTGCCCGGAAATGCTTGAGCTGCTTCTGAATCGTGGCGCCGATGTCAATGTTGATAACGCATATGGAGATTCTGCGATGAACTTGGCAACCAGTATTGGGAGAGTCTTGATGATAGAGGACAGTGTAACTCTTCATAAGAGAGGGCGGAGTGTGGATCTGCTTATCGCCGCGGGAGCTGACGTCAACCGTAGGAATTTTGAAGGATTGACTTCTCTGCACTGGGCGGCGTTGAATGACAACGAGGCGGCGGTGCGGGCGCTCCTCGCGGCCGGCGCCAGGAGAGATCTCAGGGCCTTGAACGGATGTTGGAAGAACAAGACTCCTTTTGACCTTGCAAGAAGCTCCGATATAAGAGATCTCCTTCGACCCACTGGAGCAAAGACCCCACCTAAAAGGGCGTTCTCCTCCATATTTACGATTTCTTTTCTGTTTCGTGTCGTCTTGAGTGGCCTTATACGGACGTTGATGGGATGGGCAATAAAGGCCTTCGACACAAATTTCTTGGAAGAAGAGCTCGAGAGGCGAAGGGTAGAGATTCGAATGCAGGAGGTCAAGGAGCGGATAAAAGCCCTACGTTCAAGACAGCTAGAACATGACCTGATTAGGGCGGTATATAAGAAAAGATTCGATGACGTTGGACGGCTTCTCGATGCCGGGGCAGATGTTAATTGTATTGGTCACAATGAACATACTGTCCTGCAAAATGCAATCCCGTGCGTGGAGATTGTCGCGCTGCTTCTGCACCGAGGAGCCAATGTCAATGCTGATAATAAGTTTGGAGACTCTGCGATTAACACAGCAACTCTTGATAAGAGCGGCCGGTGCGTAGATCTGCTTATCAACGCGGGAGCGGACGTCAACCGAAGGAATTTCGAAGGATTGACTTCTCTGCACTGGGCGGCGATTAATAACAACGAGGCGGCGGTGCGCTCGCTCCTCTCGGCCGGCGCCAGGAGGGACCTCAAGGCCTGGGACGGATGTTGGAAGAACAAGACTCCTTTCGATCTTGCAAGAACCTCCAAAATAAGAGATATCCTTCGATCGCAACACGATTAAAGTGGCTACAATATGTCAACGGCAATTGCTTTTGCCACTGCAGCATCATCGACAGAGATATCCTAGGTTTCGAGTTTCGACGGTGGCAGCTTTTTGAGACGACGTAAATGAGAGTATAACCAACCTTTTGTGCCTTCTGTTGTTGCTGAGCTGTCACAGCAGGTTGTTGCCATATATAGGGAAGAGTTCACAAGAGATTTATTACTAATTTTTGTGCTGAGGTGGATTGTTGGGTTTTATCCTTAACAATACTAAATATTTGCATATTCTTTAATAGTCTTTTGCTGGCTCGCTCACCTTTGAAACCAGACATACGTGACTTTTGCCTCTTAGATTACGGGAGAAAATAAAAGACTGCTACTGATAAAGTTTACTGAAATATTTATGAAATCTTTCCACTTCGTGTCTACGGTCTTACGCGCGTGGCTCAAAGTGCAGAAGTGTATCGCCTGAGGCGTCCTCAGCCAATGACATTCCACGTCTGACAGTTGACTGCTGGCTCTCGAGATTGCGCGTCGACGTGCAGCGATTGTTATCTTTCATCGACCTCTCACTTCATATCCGGCGCTGTGGGACATCGAGTGCACTGTCGGCTGCTGCCAAGCACTGCTCTACGTTCAGGTATCATTACGAGATTGTTTTGAGGCAAATTATATTCCATTCTCTAATGGCAATATTTTAGATAATTTGTAATTCTGAGGATATGAAAGTTAATAAAATTTCTTAAGTTCTAATATATTTAGTAAATACAACTCTTCGATTAAAAATAACGTAAAATTGTATTGACATCAGGTAGCCTCGACATTCGCAGAAAATAATGTTTACCACCGTATTTACAAGGGTTGGATAAAAAGTAATGAAAAATGCTTTTCTTTGAAATGACTTTATTGACAGAGGTATTTACATTTACAGACCTTCAATACAATCTCCTTCGTTATTAATGACCTTTTTCCAAATCATATATCATCTGCACGTCTATTTCTGTTGATGTGCCATATTGAACGCCCTATATTCTTAATAATTTCTTCTCTGGTTCTGTACCTGGTTCTTCGCAGTGGTTCTTTCATTTTTCTGAAGAATCTTAATCGCAGGGTCTCATATCGGATTACTAAAGTAGATGTTCCAGCGGCGCAAGAGTTCTCAACGTGGAGGATTTCTTAACGGGGGTTATCCTTCACATCATCTCTGCCTAATCTGAACGCTTCAACTCATCGTGCGACTGTGCAGTGTGGTAACTTTGCTTCATGCAGTCTCTGAAAACACTGTTGCTTACTCCGACCTCGTACGACTTCAGTTTTGAGACACGAACGTTGTTCTTCCTTTGTAAACATGGCCTTAGGACGCTTGCACTATTGCTATGATTTTCAATGATATACAGACTGCAGTAGACTCACAGAGTACAGTTCCCGCTCGCTGCACATATGCCTAACAGTCATTCCTTCTGTCATGACAGATGACAGCACGCCGACTCACCAGCTTTAAGTTACAACTTTACGTCAGACACAAAACCTTTCATAATTACTATCTACAGGGAAAATGCGAATGATTGAAAAAACTGTAATAACTGTTACTTCATCAACGACCTTACATAACAGATACTCTTAGTTAGCAAAACACTATGATCTACTGTTGTTCTGTGGCGACATTTTGTAAAGAAAATTGAACGTAATGGATACTGAAAGAAATATCATTGCAAAAGTTATGGCAATAAAAAGGACAAGAATAATCGGAAAAATATACTAAAATGAACATTGTGAATAATGAGAATCAGCAAGTAATTAATATATTTTTATGTTAATGAGTAATTGTATATTTTTAATGTATTCTGATATTTAATAACATACATACATAATAACATACAATAACATACAACATTTTACAACATATTAACAAACAGACTAAGAGTCCATAATTCATATCATAACATTAGTTTAGAAACATTTTAATTTGAAAAATAGAGTAAAAGTGCGAGAACTCTTACATGTTAAATCCTATCCTCTTCCCTATCCTTTTATTTCTATATTAGGAGAGAAAATTGTTAACGAAACCTGTTTATTTGTTAAGAAAATGTACAAAGGTATATTCCAAAGAACTTACAGAATATCAAATAAAAAACAGCAATGCAATTGATGGTATATTCATAGTTATAGGTTCATAGTTATGGTATATTCAAAGGTATATTCATAATTATAGACAGATGTTTTTGGAACAATTCACATCACTTCCTTAAAAACAATATTTTAAGTCGATGCCATCTTCCTTGAAATTTAACTTTTCGCTTTCCGTGTTAGTCACAAAAATATTAGAAAAGACTTTTCCTCTTCAGAAAGCTACGTTAAGTTGTTCATGCAAAATTACAGGGCGGATACAATTTTGGAAGTACAACTTGCAATGTTATTTAACTTTTTTATCGAACATAGAGGTACATCCGTGCAAGTCATTTGCATATAAAATCAAACAATTAGTTTAATTTCACATAT
This sequence comes from Acheta domesticus, assembly GCA_031308135.1. Taxonomy (NCBI): domain Eukaryota; kingdom Metazoa; phylum Arthropoda; class Insecta; order Orthoptera; family Gryllidae; genus Acheta; species Acheta domesticus. The sequence goes on from JAHLJT010002630.1 coordinate 50,844,015, forward strand.
AGTTGCAGATTTTGTAGGTCTCTGAATAGGTGGGGTAGTATTGAGTAGCGCTGAACCAATAAAATATAACAGAATGTCCAAGAAGGTCTCATCGAGTAACTAACAGAGCGAGGAAGATTTTTTAGGCCTTTCCCCCAAAAATTCCAAAATATAATGCCTTACAACGCATCGTTTAGAAATAATTTAACTACATAAATTTTAACAATGCACCGAGTGTGCGCGAGTTACATGTGACATGAATTTTTAGATGAGCTTTTTCAACAAATCTTTCATATTTTTAAAGTCACGGTGCAATTCATTACGTCTCCGTGAAATTATCTTTCTTTATAGACTTCATTTATAAAGATTGGTCACTAGTGAGAACCGCAAAACTCATCTATTGTACTGAAATAATAAAGGAGAGGATTACATGAACTTCAAATTAAAAAAAAAAATTTGAGTAAATCCATTCAGTGTGGAATTGATAGAAAAGAAACTCCTTATAACGTCAAAAAAAGAAAAACAAATATTATTAATTCACAAATACAAATTACACCACAGTTATAAGTATTCATTGTCTCACATGGCTTAGAGCATCAATGGCTTCAGAGTGTCACTGCAGTTCCTCTGGCCGAGAGATCCTAGGTTCGAGTCCCTACGACGGCAGGACTTTCGACACTCGCTACATAGCTCGATCGATTTCAGTCGAGGCGTGGAGGAGAATTTTAGCGGTCAGCTGCTGTTATCGAAGAATTCTCCGATCAACACCATGCAAATACCGTAACAATACCCTAACAAACGGACCACAGACCGCGCGTAATCTTTCTTTGCTCTTCCTTGTTCTATCCTCACCCCTCAAATACACACATACTTACATGCTCTGCATGAACACAGATGTCGGGGGACCAATCGGGAGCTTAGAGCTTGTCACGGCTGAGGCGGTGTCCCGCTGGTGAGAGATAACCGGTTGGGATTATCATCAACCCCCGTAAGCTGAGGGTAGGTCGGCGCCGGATCTTGCCATCCTGTGGAGGATGACCACAGCCAATTCCCCACGATAAAACATGCACGACACTTACGGGACTAACGATATTAGATGTTGACGCCGCCGGAATCGCTAATCACTCAGTATGCAATGAATTTCTAGTGCAGAAAAATCTGAAGCTCTTTCCACCAATGAAAATGTTTCCGGATCAACCGCGCAGAAATCTGTTGCTTTCTTCTGCGTCCTGACTGATAAACACAACGTCCCTGCGTGTTTCCAAATTAATATTATTGAATGTAATATTAAGTTTTATTATGATGGCCGTGACCTTCATGTTGAAACTGCCTACTAGTGCGACAGCAGCCATTTTGTTCTGTGCTTCTAGTAGCACAATTTCGTAAATACCGAAAAATAAATTGAGGTAAACACCATAATCCGCGATCTTGCGAAAGCAACACTTATGCGCCACGACAATGCACGTTGGTGAGCGTACTTATGAATAAATACCGGAGAACTGCCGGTTAAACAATAATGGAGAATGTTAGAATAAATATATAACTCTAGTTACGTAACGAGGTCTCTTAAAAAGTATAAAGACAAAAATGTTTTGAACACGTTGATTACGATGCCTGAGAGATTTCGCTTATTCTGTAGAATGTTGTTACATGCAATTTCACATGTAAAATTTGTCCCTGTTTTTAAGCAGTGTTCGATAAGCATTTTTAAGCACACGTGTTCGATAGGTACATGAAATATTCTGGAGTGTCAATAGATGACCTGTCAAATATGCATAAAATGTTGGCTAAAAATCAAGAATAAATGTTACATGTTTAACTTCGTTATATGTATTTTTACTTTTTCGCTACGCAGTAGCATAGTAGTGCTTATGCAGTTGAGAGAATGTTATAGAATGCTGCGCGAAAAACTGTCAATTTTCGGCAGAAAAACTCTTATAACAGGGCTCTGGTGTCAAAAAAGCGTATAAATTCACTTGCTAAATTTAGAAACAAAGTCCTCTAAAACGTGGTGTATCCACAATACATGTTTTGTGAGACATTGATACCAATAAATTGAATGATGGCAAAACGCCTGTCTGTACGTCCGTCTATCCGTTCACCTGTGAACGTTAGAGGCTAAACCGTTCAGCCGATTTTCTCCAAAATTGATATTCCCCAATCGATCTTGCTGATGTCGCGGCCCCTTGAATTTATTTTTTGGGGTGGGGGGTACTTTATATGAAAGCCCTGGGATATTTTCGAAATGTTAAAAAGATGGCTCCATCGTTTTTGATTAAATTTTGTTATTAGATAGTGTGACGGATGTTTAAATGAGTGGAGCAAGTCTCATGTTCGATGAAAACATTGATTTTCGAAAATTGCAAAAGTTCAATATTTTTGGAACGTCTTCCTACAACTACAAATACGAAGATCGAGATTTTTCCCTTAATGAAATCTGTTCATTAATGGTAGTTTTTGAAATAAGGTTATGTACACATTTTCGAAAATTTCAGTACTTTTCGACTAATTTTGCGCAAAAATACGGGCGAGAAAGTACGTGTTGTTTTAGCACCAGTAGTTCCACTAGGTGTTTATTCACAAAATGTGATCATTTTCAAACTCTCAAAACCCCTTGGAAGAGTTCTGAGATAACTGTTCTCAATATGCTAATATGAGTTCTTATTAATGTCTTTTCAGACTCCGTAAGACGCGATGTCTAGACGCCCGCCAAGTGGAGGAGAGGGCGCCACTGGAGGAGAGGGCGCGGTCGTCCTCGGCGCCTTCCAGCAGGTGGCGCAGGGGCTGGCGCGCCTGCAGGAGGCCCTGCAACTGCAGGGGCAGGAGGTCATGCGGCGACAGGAAGAGGCGGAGCGCAGGGAGCAGAAGGCCATGCGGCGATAGGAACAAATTCCCAAAGTCACTTTCGGGATTCTTGTTTCTTGAGCAATTTCATGTGATCCACGTTACTTGGGGCAAGACCCACTCAAGATGGAAAATTGTTATCCCGAAAGTGACTTTGGGCATTTGTTGATTTAATACATAATAAAACCTTAAAATTGTGGTTGACTATTACTTTCGTTCAATTCCAATTATATTGGTTGATTGATTGTTAGAGATTCCTGACACGTCTACTGCTAAGGTCATTAGTCTCGTAGGTGTAGTGCATGCGCTTTTTCGGGAGGTGGCGGTGATTATACCCGGATGGAAAGCGAGATCCGGCACCGATCTACCTTCGGCTAAAAGGATTTTCCTCAACCAGCGGGGCACCGCCCCAGTCGGGCCACACTCTAAGCTTCTACCGGTGTTCCGACGTGTGCGCAAGTGAGTGTAAGTACAGCAGGCAGTGTAGTGCAAGTGAGTGTAAGTACAGTAGTACTCAATGAAACAGCATCACCTAACGAAAATTGGTATTCTGTATTTTTTTTGTTTAAAGGGCTTTCAAATTTTAAGCAAAAATAAGTAGAAATTGGTAATAAAATATTTTGTGTGAATTATACGATGTTTCCGATTGGATTACTTTCATAACTCATCCGAGTTTTGCAAATAAGGTGGTGTATTTTCAGAATTATATTACAGACTGCAACTCAGAGCGAGGTGATGCGGTTTTTTGAGCAGTACTGTATATGTAAGTAAGGGTGGGAATGGGAGAAAGAATGTAAAGAAAAGATTTCGTGCGGTCCATGGCCTGATTATTAGGGTACTGCCCGGGAATTCGCCTGGTGTTGATCGGAGAAATCACGGAATCCGGCAGCTAGAGTTCTCCTCTAGAGTGCGTCTTAATTCAACCTAACTCACAACGAAGTGTCTAAAATCCTACCACCGTTGGGATTCGAACCTAGCACCTCCCGGTGAGAGGCACTGTAGTGATATTAGTTAATGCCCTGAGAAATCAAATTTGTAAATTACGGTATTACCGTTATCATCTTGCTACAAGTTATGCAATACGTATTTTGAAGTTGTCAATCGAAGCAGGGAAGTAGGTTTGTAGTTTGTGATGGAATATGAAAAGTCGTGGCTACCCTACACAGGTAAACAGAGGTTATTTAAAACAATATCCTTTTTAGCGTCCTGCTATATAATAAAAATGACCGTGTTTCAAATAGCACTTGACTGCTTTGGCGATTCACTCTAATAATATTTTTTGTCACAGTGTGAGTTGTGCGGAGATTATAATGAAATTACTTTGCTTAAACGAATAAATAAAGTTGGTAAAGTTTATAATATCCAGTAAGATGTATTTGCCAGTTTGGCAAAATTATATTTGTTAATAAAGTTTTATTATATAATGTAGTCATTTACCGCTGCACACTGGGAAGTTAAATAAATCTGAAGTTAAATAAATCTGAAGTTAAATAAATCTGAAGTTAAATAAATCTGAAGTTAAATAACTCTGAAGTTAAATAAATCTGAAGTTAAATAAATCTGAAGTTAAATAAATCTGAAGTTAAATAAATCTGAAGTTAAATAAATCTGAAGTTAAATAACTCTGAAGTTAAATAACTCTGAAGTTAAATAACTCTGAAGTTAAATAACTCTGAAGTTAAATAACTGTGATTGGTTCTACTGCCCAGTTTTGCTAATGTATTGCTAGTGTATTGAAATTTACCGTGTCTCCACGACATTGCGGCGCGTCTCCTAGCCCCATCTTTTGTGAGAAAGAAACCTTAGTAGTGGAGATATTTTATGGTTTTTTACGTCTCGAATCGCTCTCTCCTGAAGGAACTTGTAAATAGTGGCCCATTTAGGTCTGAACGAGAGTCCTCCCACCTCTTTTGAAGAGAGCAGATGTAACGCGGCGGCTACATAGACCCTCCCCACCCACATGTTGTTTAGAAGCGAGTTCCAATTGTTTAATCCACTTGTTCTCATTATAAGACCCAATTAACTTAACATCGACAAAGTAATAATTTTTTTCAAATCAAATTAAAAATTAGCACCCAACCCCGATATAAATACAGTTAAAAAGCTAATAAATAACATAAAATACTAGTATGGACCCAATATTAAGTGTAGGTCAGTAAAAACACCAATTCAAACTGCCAACGTTTCGGCTTCTATTAGGCCTTCATCAGGGTATTTTACAGATCTCTCGGACCTATCCACGATTCTCGCATCTCATCCTTCGTGTTGCGATGGTGTGCGACGAGTTGAATCGCGCGCCGCACCGCCAGCACTCGGCGGCAACTTGGAGAGCAGCGGACCGTGACAAGACCGGGCAAACGAAGAGGAGGCAGCCGGTCAGCGAAGCCCCGGGGTGGAAGCGAGGCTACGCCGCCGGCACTAATAAAGCAGGCCCCGCCGCCGAGCGGATAGGCAGTTTTCTAGTGGAGTTCCGAGTGTGAGATTGAGTGATTAGCGGCAAAGTGGTATTGTGGACCCGGCAATAGTGTTTTGGATTTTCTTACGGATTATTGGCGAAACGGCTTTATTTTGTGTACATCTTCTGGAAAACGGTAACCTGGCTATGTTTATGGAATAATTCTTTGGTTACCGTATTTGTTAAACTTGCACTGATATCTAATTTGTTAAATAAAAACTGTGTCTACAAAATTTCTGTGTTTTCCTGGACATAACACTTCGCACATTTTCATTCCTACACTTCTTGGCCTTCATTACACATGCATTCCTTCCACCGCGCCACACGATGGACCAGTTCCACCGCGCCACGACGATTCCCACGATGGACCAGTTCCATGGCTGCAGTTATAACTTTGTACATTACTGATAAAAAATGATTGGCCTGTAGTTCTCCACCCAAGAGCTGTCTCCAGTTTTGGGTACCAAATACGTGATGCCGTATGTGAGCCATTCCGGGAATTCCTTTGGGTTTTCTAAACTTTTATTAACAGCCTTTGTTAGATGAGAATGTAATGCTGTTAGTTTCTTAATCCAATAATTCTGGATCTTATCATCAATGGAATCAAGATGCGTCTTTGTTGCAGAATCTGCATTCTTCCCAGATTCCAGCCAAAATGTTTCGACCTCATCTTGTGCTGGAAGGACAGTATTGCACTTCGGTTTTCGAGTCAGATTGTGTTAGATATCTTTTAATGAACGGATTCTGAACGTGGATATCTGCACTAGTGTCTAATGCGTTGAGACTAAGCTTGGATTTTCTCTTTTAGATTCTCAACTACCATTAGCCATTTTGTGTCATTTTGAATTTGGTATTTTTGTTCAAAATTACCTATTTTTTGTTTAACTGTAGAGGTGTGCGTTGATTTAAAAGACGCCTCAGCTAAGAGTGATATTTCACGCCAAGTATCGGCTACCCGTTTCATAATTCTTTTCATCCGCGGGGGAACCGAACTGTTTACTCTTGGCTGTCGGCCGTCGATGTTTTTGGCTGGCTCCAAAGTTATCTGAGATACTAGAGATTCAGTTGCATACAAGATGTTATTGAATTTAGTAATATCCAAATCTCTACCAGAGATATGCACCGCCTAATTTAAGACTAAATTCGCTGTCTCTATCACTCTCTTGGCTTTAGCATTTTCGTATATTCCCTCAACGGTGCATGCGATTCGAATGGAAATAGACTAATTCGTTCTATCTCGTGTCGGAGGAGATTTCGCATCATGTCCTTATCGTGTGATTTATAGCCAGATGAATTTTCATCACTGATAGAAGTTTCATTTGGTAGAGACGAATCTTAAATAGTACCATGGTTTTCAAGAAATTAGACGGTTCTAAATATTCGTCATGTGGAAAGTCCGATCGAAAAATATACTCCGCATTTTCATGAATGCCAACAAGTTGTTCTGCTGTGAATTTTCCACTGCTGAGTGTTTATCTTCGTTGACTCGCAAGCTTCTTTGAATCTAGAGCAGGTCTCATATGTGGGTTCCTCTCTCTTCATACCTGGTAAAAGCACCAAATCACCTCCTTCAATTCATTCCGTGTCCTTCTCTGACGATGGCTTCGAGCTAATGCCGACTCTGGGGCCCTGGAACTAACATCCGTGGGACGGCCAGACGTCGTCAAGGTGACATTACCTCGGTTTCTGAGCAGGTATGGGACATTGGTAGAACAAGGCACGTTAAGATTCATTACATTTCTTGTTGTACCCATTTTGTTCATCGGTTTTAAGTGAAGATTCGCAGGTAGCAAGTTCGAGATCACATATCACAATTAATCCTTAGGTTATTTCCTGCCATCCGTTACTGAGACGCACAGTGGCCTGGGGACATCCCCCAGCAGTGTCCAACAAGGGGTCCCTCCGATCGCCAGTCGCCATTACTAAACCCTACGGGATTTTCACTGACTGCTAAAGGCAGCCTCCTTCGCTGGCTAATAAAAGGCTCGGGTCTCCACTCTAAACAGTGCCTGGTGTGCCAACACAGTTTCTCTCCTGTACCCTCCATGAGCCGACAGCAAGAAGTCCAAAGGTTCATGACCCTTCCCTCTCTACTTCCCACTCTCCTAAAAATGGAATACTTCTTCGTCTGACCCCTCACCGTCAATCTACTCAGTAAGGGGGCCCTACCAGTAGCTAGGATACCACTGACTTAGATCTCAGGCTCATGAGGGTACTCAAGCGCAACCACCAACTGCAAGGTCGTGTACTCCCTAGGTGGAGTTGTTGTTATTATTATTATTTTTCCATTACATCACGACTAAAGATGTTATGAGTCAGCTGATTATAAAATCTACTCCAGGTTGCAACCAGCTACCTAAGAAGCAGATCTAGGGACTGTCGGCAATTTCCTGTACTTCCCAGTCTTTTGATTTATCACGGAGTTTCGCCAAGTTCTTAAACAAGTTTTGCGGAACAAATCCCAGAGCCTCCGTTGACTATCGGTACGTCCTGTGCTTTTACGCCCCACATTTGGCTGATCTCGTTTTCCAAACTCTTGTATTTAAGACGTTTCTCTCCCTCCTTGGGTAACGACGTTTTGATCACAAGGTATAGCAACATAGACAAGTAAACACGATTTGTTCTCCAAATCCTGGATGACTATATCCGCTTTGTTTGCCGCTATCGTGCAATCAGTTTGAATTTGTTGGTTGTACAATATCGTACACAATCCAACAGACGTCACCGGTTTTGGTGAGTGTTCGTACCACTTGGGGCATGTGTTTGGAACTTCGAGGGCGGTACAGATCTGTTAAGTGGAGGGTAGCTACACACCCTGTCGTGTCTTTTCAAATATTTGGTCTTTGCTAGGATTGAACAAGCTGAGACAGTATGATCAGTGGTTTCTACTTGCTCCTGGCAAATGCGGCATTTGTCATCTCGGGAAATTTGAGAACCGCTTTATCATAATGTTGTGTTCTCAAGGCCTGATCTTGGGCAGCTATTAAAAGTGCTTCCGATTCTGGCTTCATTCTTTCCTTTTTAAGCCACATAACTGATTGATCTTTATTGATCTGCACATTATCCATTCTTTTTAGATATTGTCCGTGGAGTGGTTTGTGGAGTGGAGTAAGTATTATTATTATTGTTGTTATTATTATTATTATTATTATTGTGAAAAAAGTTGTAAACGTTTTATGTAAATACAATTGTAGACGGATGATCTCGATAAAGCCATTGAAAGACAGCTCTCTTAATAAATTAGAGTTGACAAAGGTGTTTTATCAACTTTTGTGTCGCAATTGTTTGGTTCATGCATCATTAAATTACGAATTTGCAATGAACGAAAGTGAAGATATGTTTTTCTTAAGGGGAGAAAGGGATTAGAATGTTTACTACAATCAGTACTAGATGTTTACTCTTTTACATATTTACGTGTAAGAAGAAAACAAATGAACTTTAATAACAATCAGTCTCAAAATGACAGGAAGAGAAAACGAATGAACAAGACACTAAAAATGAGGTTCATGGAAGTGCTGGCATCAATTACTTAGAAACAATTATATTCTTAATCATGTCTTAAACACCAGAAAATGTCATGATACCGCAACCAAGAAAAACCGTAAAGTAAGTCTTTTGATATTTGTTTGCAATCTAATTGGTATTACACTTTCCATGTAAGCTTCAAGTTCAACTCAAGCAAATTACTTTTCGGCCTAGAAGATATTCTTCACGAATTACTTTATCTCACATTAAAATTACCTTTGTCTAGAAAGTAATTTTTTCATCATTTTACACTTCTATGCCTGATCATTCAAAAATTATTGGCTCGTTGATGTTCTTTCATCCAGCCAAGTTGTTTTGACATGATTTCATGAATATCCATTAACACCCTTTATACATGTTAAAATATATCATTTTATTTTTTGCTTGATGAAATAAAAAAAATGGGTCATAGTTCGACAACTGCGTTCGAAAGATACGAAATTCCGTGACATATTCCATCGCGAAGATTGGATTTGAGTGGCCTTGATGGGCAAAGTTAGAGAAATCGCAGTCTAGTTGCGCAGAGAAGCTCGTGGCATGCTACGATGCCACGACGCCTGCCACTGCCACCAGTAGAAGACCTTGACACCACTGTCTTAGGGCCTTCTGGTTAGAGATACTGCAGTGACCTCAGTTGAAGCTGTGAACCTCCTCAACCGGTGTGTCCTTTTATGACTTTAAAACTGATAAGATATTTGAGATCTGCGAAGAAATCAACCGAGAACTTTCTTCTGAAATATAAGTTTGCCCTATTTTCAGACATATGTCACCATTATTTGCAACCAGTGCTTATAAAAGTCAAAAGAATAGAGTTGATAAGCAGCTATTCTCCCCCACTAGATGTATTTACACTGTCCATGACATTAAAAATGGTCGATTTCATCATACTTTTATGTCTTGGACTGGATGATCCTTAAAAATGTGTGTGCAGATGTCTTTCAATATTGTGGAAACATACCACAACTTTCTGAAGCTACGAGGAAAATCTCTGGATAATTGAGCTTTGAAACAAGAAAAAATACAAAGTAGATGTTGATCAAACAGTTAGGAAGTATTCTACATAATGCGTTTTAAACTTACAACCTATACTATTAGGGATTTGGATCTTCCAAATGCATACACTATTTACACCGTAGTAGGTCGCCTGTACTTAGTAAAATCAAAGATAAATTCATTACAAATCCGAGCAATAACTGAAAAGGGTTCATTTGAAACAACGGATTAATTTAATATGAATTGTACAGTTATACAGATGCCCCACCAACTGTGAGCCACTCCCATAACTCCTAAACGGTTCACGATATCGAAGTGCACTTTTTGCTCAACAATGAGGAATTATAAGGCAAATAATGAGCTGTAGAGAAATCGTCTGTAATGTTTTTAGTTTTTGAGAAATTTAATCATCTTTTATTTTTTAAATGGAAGTATATATTTTTCTCGTAAGCAATTGATAGATCATAAAAAGAGGAATACAATGTTTTTCCATATGTTAGTATTTTGACAGTAATTTAAGTGAAAAAATCAAACTTCCTGATATGTGAGTTTCAATTAAACGGACAATATTTCCTGTAGCAGGCCTTACAACTGTCGCCTTTAGGAAAGTTGGCCTTCGCTGCGCCGAGACTGTTACGGGGAGAGGGAAGACTGAGCGGTGTGGCAATGGAGGATTGAGGTCTACAGCAATCCATGGTCTTGTCACAACTGATACAGCAACAAACTCCAGTATTAACGATTTTTTTCATTCATACATCAGAATTAAACTTCTCTTCAGTTTGAAATTCCAAAGCGCCGATGTATAGGGTGACAAATTAATGCAGTCAGTTTCTAGGCCCTTGTACTCACGACTGCAAATGTGTTTTTTTTTGACAGGGGACAGACAGCTTAATAAATAATTTACGTTCGTATTTTTCTTTTGGTTTCCTGTTGTAATCTTTGTTGATTTAATTTCTGTAAATTTACAACGAGAAGTAGACCAAAGGCAGTAATAAAAAACTTTCTACCTTTTCATAATCTGACGTTCTGGAGGTATTACAGTGAAAATCTTCAACCTTTCATTTCTTTTCCTTGTATTTGAAATGATTTAAAATGCTGGATTGTTCTTACAGCCGTTAGACATCGAGCTAGATTCTTGTTAAGTTTGAGATGACCTGTGCTTGTATCTTCCTTACACTGCCAATTTCTTTATATCTTTCATTTCAATGATCGATGCTTTTGAATTTCAATCAGTGAAAGAAAATATCAATTCTAATGAATAAATAGAGAAATCTTTCATTATGATCGTTTGTATAGATGTTGGCCCCTGTATCCAGTAGTCAAGACTATTTGCGCTACCGCCCATCTCAGTCTCTCCTCTCTCCTTAAGTATCGGCGCTGCGAAGCGAAGGCCACCTTCCCCAAAGGACTCGGGCGAACGCTAGGGCTGCTACAGGAAAATTGATCGTTTAATTTAAATTCACATGCCAGAAAGTCTAATTTTACTTTAAAAATTACTTCCAAAATACTAACATAAGATACATCATTGTATTTCTCTTCTTATGATCTATCCATTGCCAACGAGAAAAATATAGTTCCATTTAAAAAAATCGAAGATGGTTAAATTTCTCGAAATATAAAAATATTACAGACGATTTCTGTACGGCACATTCTTAGGTTTTACGGTAGTACATTACTGAGGTTTCTAGAAGTTAGGAAAGAAACGTGTTCATTTGTTTACAAAATGTATAAAGGTAACTTTCAATGTACTTACAGAATATCAAATAAAAATAAAAAACAATGCAATTGATATTTCAAACAAATTTTCAATAGATGCTTATTCAATATTATGAGCAGATGTACGTAGAACAATTCATAGCACGTCCTTAAAAACAATGTTTCAATTTGCTTTTCGCTTTTTTTGATAGTCACAAAAATCTTAGAAAAGCCTTTTTTACTTTTGAAAAAGCTACGTAAAGTTGTCCATGCAAACACAGAGGATCGGGCACGCACGTGCAACCCTAATCTTTGCAATGTTTATAATTGGAATTTCAATGCAATGAAGTATCGAGAAGTGCCGAAACAGCAAAAATGTAATAGAATGCCCAAAAAGATTTCATCCCATAGATTACTGAATGATCAACGTTTCTTTATGACCTTTGGTTTCAAAATACAAGTTTTAAGACCCTAAAATATAGGAAAGGATAGTGACTCAAGCGAAGTGAGTCAAGTTGACCCGGATATAGAGTTGGACGAACTAATGTCAACTGCGCTAGCCGGAGGCGTGAGCCTCGCCGTTGGCTTGGAAGAGAGCGTGTGAAATTGACCGAATCCAATCTGCGATTTTTTTGGACAAGTCAACTTAACAGGAACTACCTTCCCGCCGACAAATGACTGAATCACCGCCAACTATACATCCACCGTATATTCCACACGTGTCCCACTCCTCTGCATACTTTCGTTGACTGTCATAAACATGTCGCCTCCCACAAGCACGCGCGCGCGCGTGTGTGTATACGGCGTGATTCAAATGTTGACCGCTTGTGCTGCAGGGCGCCATGCTACTGCGCCTTCAAGGAGCCCGAGCCGGAGCCCTACACCGGGCCCCCGCTGGCCAACAAGGAGACCCAGGTGAAAATACGCCAATAAATAAATAAATAAATAAATAAATAATAAAATAAATAAATAAATCTATTTGCAGCGAGGAATAGGCCATTTAGCCCTCAATTCCACTGGCCACTTCCATTCCATAGTCACATATCATTGCCGTTCCGGAACCCGAAGGACACTATTGTGATGTGCAGTTCAAGATGGATCCGATAATAAATTACAATATATTATTGGAGGAAAATCTATTATACAGGGTTATTCAAAATGATATTCGGGATTTCAAAAAATCATAATAAACGGGATAATTGACTTAGAATTATGAATCTTATTTTTTTGTAAACTGGGACTCATAAATTTGTTTGCACATACATTTTAAATGGTCGATATGGGCACCCTTAGTCACTTGACACACATCCAGGCGATAGTCTATTTCTTCCCAAACACGCTCCAGCACATCAGCTATTTAAAAAAAATTGTTAATACTCACACATATATTCCACTCTGTCCCAAAAACATCCGACCTTTATTCATATCTTCGCGCCTGACAATTTTAGCGCCCTCTGCCGGGTACCCGAGGGTAAAGCTTTAAGAACTCCCTAGATGCAGCTGTTTCCGTTGGGACACCTTAGTTTACGCGTAGTATGCTTTTAATTACAACGTGATTCTTACCTTTGTTGCGTTTTGCTATTGTAAAAAATGACGGAGACACTGGAGCAACGAATTTGCAATAAACTTTGCTTCAAACTCGAAAACAGTTGGGTAGAGACAATCGAAATTATGAAGTCATTTGGGAACGAGTGTATGAGCAACACTCAAAAGAGTGGTATAATGTATGTATGTGTGTATGTATGTGTGTATATATGTGCGTATGTATGTGTGTATGTATGCGTCTATGTATGCTTGTATGTATATACCTAGCATGGCAGGGGGATATGTGTCGTTAGCACGTAGACGTATTCAGGCTTTCTCAACCTGAGAACTAAATTTTCTCATCGTCACACAGCAACATATATTGGGATATTGCATGTGAAACTTAACTACAGTCTTCTACGCTGACAAAGAGCTAGCCGCGAGGCTAATAGAGTGGTATAAGTGCTTCAAAAATGGCTGCACATCTCTTCTTAGTAACCCACGTCATGGGTGGCCTTCGACGACGAAATGCGCGTCTTGCAATCAATGAAGATTGTGTATTGACTGTGGGAGAACTAGAATGTGATCTTGGAATACAAAAAATAGGATTGCGTCTTAAAAAGTGAAAAGGCCGTTGAGAGCATATTAACCAATCAAATTGGTACTATATCAAAGGATGCTGCCAGCCCGATGACGTAGAATAACAGCAGCTGGTAAATGTGAAGAATGGTCGGATACTTTTGGGACAAACTAAGTATTGTAACTGTGTTTACAGCTCTATTTTGACCGTTTATCGCATCCAGGCGCCATATTGTTCTGTCATGCCAAGTGCCTTGTAACAACTCTCTTTTTCCTACTGCCACTATTACACCATCCTTTCATTTCACTTTGACCGACCTCTCTTCTTCCGTCTTGCTGGCGTCCAGTTATTAAAGTTTTTGGGCAGTCTTTCTGAATCCATCCTTTCTAAATGACCGTACCATAAACATCTTTCATCGTCAAGAACATAACTTAAGCATACTTATATATGTAATCGCTTTTTTATCGTGTTCGTCTTTATATGATCAAGTAGTGCATCATTTAAATGATCAAATATAACATCATTTCCAAACACTGTTTTCAACTAACGTAATACTGTCATTTTATCCTGGGGCTGCAGGTCGCTTCGGCGGAGCTGAAACCTCCCGCTGAGCCCAAGGCCGCCAAAGGAAAGGGCAAAGGCGGCAAAGGGAAGAAGGGGAAGAAGAAGTAGTGACACTCCGCCTATGGGCGGCAAAGGAGACGCTATGAAACAAAAATAAACCAGCACTTCCATGTAGATTGTTAGTGTTTTCTTATTTCATCAACTAGATAAAATATCCCTATACGTCAGTGGTGTCAAGGTCTTCTACAGGTGTCTGTGGCACGCTTCGTGGCACCGTAGCATGCCACGAGCTTCTTTTGCGCAACTAGCGGAAAGAAAGGAAACTATTAGTAGCCACGCCGTTTTACAATAGGGATGGCGATGCCACTGGTGGCGGGGGTAATGAGCTGCGTGGAAGGGCGATTTCGTCGTGGCGCTCGTACCACGGACTCCCGCTCGTGGCATCGACCTTGACAAAACTGATACACGTTGTACCATTCTCCTTCGTGCTAGATAGATGGCTTTCGGCCGAGGCAGGTTTGTCGCGCTGTACTGCCCAGCCCATGAACGCGTTGCATAATTCTTTGCGGATCTTATTTTTGTCTATGTTGTCTTGATACTTTTAATGAAATGAAATGTTTGATGTCGTGTTTCATAAGTGAGTGGAAGGAGCGCTCAGCGGATGCGACGCTATGTCCTCTTCATTTGTTCATTCCGGGTTGGAGGCAACGAGGGTAGATAGCGTCTCTGGATAAAAATCTTTTGCCAGTGCCTGTCACTAGGAAACTAATGTCGGCTTCATCACGTAATTCGCGAAAGTGAAGCACAAAGAAGTTTGGTACAAGGTATAGTGGACATTCTGAAAGAAAAAAAAAATAAACCACTTCTCATGCTTATAACTATCTTTCGATTACTTACCTGAAAATTCACAATAAAAAAGAATTCTAGGGGTTAACCTATTTATATAGATTCCGTGGTGGTAGCAGTTATCTTGTGGTAATCCATTATGGGAGATAGAGGATAATCATAAATGCAACACAATTATTGTTGTGTATGATTATCCCTTATCTCCCACTATTTATATAGGATTATTCACAGCTTTCGCTACAATCGCTACTGGGCGTTGCCCCGCTATTGTAAGATACCTGGTTATGGACACCCCCTTTAGCCAATGGTAGCTCGGGGCCGGCTCTCACAATCCAGCGAGGAAGATCACAGTCAACTCTATGGGAAATCACATGTACTACACTTACGGGACTAACAACCTTAGCCATTGACGCTATCGAAGTCACTAATAAATAAATAAAAAAATCTGACGCAATCCAGCCATCTACCAGTCGCTTCATCACTAAGCTTCCGCCCTGTAATTGGTATAACCATTTATTTAATGAAATTCATCGGTGGGCGTCTGGCCATGTAAACTGTTATCGCCTGACAAATTGTTATCGAATATCTAAAAGACTAAGTTCACTATAAACCAAACCGACCTCAACGGGTGGAAACGATAAATATACGTTCACAAAAATGATTTATGTACGTGGTTAAACATCAACCACCGTATTTATGACCACAAACCAATGCGTCATAATTTACGTATTATTTTAGTTCACTTATTTACGTTGAATACAAAATGAAACCGTAATTTTTACTCACAGTACTTTTATTATTTCATTTGATCAGCAAAATGAACTTAGAGGCAAATGTCTAAGAAGACACTTTACCTTACTAACTTAGAGGCAAAACTATAAGACACGAACAAAGTTATTACTTTTACCTTTCTTGGGATTGACGAACAAAGTGAAGAAGCGCAGTTGTGGGAATTCGCTAACAAAACAGGAGAAAACACTTCTTCACTGGAGCTGCACGAGGACGTCATCGGACGTGACGAGGTCACGTAGAATACAAAATGAAGCCGTAATTGTTCATCACAGTACTTTTCTTTCATTTGATCAGCAAAATGAACTTAGAGGTAAAACTCGACAAAGATATCACTTTTACCTTTTGTTGGGCTTGACGTACAAACTGACGAAGTGGAATTGTGGGAATTCGCTAACAAAACAGGAGAAGCGACTTCTTCACTGGAGCAGCCGGCGGACGTCGCCGGACGCGGCGAGGTCACGTAGAATACCAAATGAAGCCGTAATTTTTACTCACAGTACCTTTCTTTCATTTGATCAGCAAAATGAACTTGCGAAATGATCAGCGAAATGAGGCAAAACTCGGCAAAGATATCGCTTTTACCTTTTGTTGGGCTTGACGTACAAAGTGAAGAAGCGCAGTTGTGGGAATTCGCTAACAAAACAGGAGAAACCACTTCTTCACTGCAGCAGCCGGCGGACGTCGTCGGACGCGGCGAGGTCGGCGGGCGTGTGGCCGCGCCGATCCCTCGCGTGCTTGCTGGCGCCGGCGTCGAGCAGCGCGCGCGCGCAGTCGGCGCTGTCGGCGAGCGCGGCGTCGTGCAGCGGCGAGCGGCCCTCCGCGCAGGCGGCGTCGGCGTCTGCGCCCGCGCGCAGCAGCGCGCCCGCCGCCGCGACGCTGGCGCCGCGCGCGGCGGCGTGCAGCGGCGTGCGCCCGTCCGCGTCCCGTGCGCGCACGTCCGCTCCGCCCTGCGCTCGCGCGGCGGGCGAAAGGCATCTAAAACCACTCTAATATACTGCGATTTCACTAACTGCGACCCTCAAGGCCACTCAAATCCCATCTTCGCGATGGAATATGTCATGGCATTTCGCGTCTTTCTCAGTCGTTCCGCTAGATTTCGCAAGATCGCGACCGTATGAAGCAGTGCTTGCGATCATGCGACTTCTACCGGCAAGGCCGAGGAAAGACGCGAAGTGCCGTGGCATATTCCATCGCGAAGATGGGATTTGAGTGGCCTTGAGGGACGCTGTTAGAAAAATCGCAGTATAATAGTATAACTCGACCAAGCGGTGAATGAAGGATGCGATTGCGGCGTTTCTTGGAACTAACAGTGTAAACACGGGTCTGTACAGTCAGTTTCGCTAACAAGGGTCGCCAGGAGCCATAGGGGTTTTGAATCGGCTGATAAAATATAACTTCAGAAACACATCCTGCAAGATTTGCAATGACTATTTTATTTTTGTTCCTTTAAGTTGCTTTTTTTATAGTTCTAGTACAAGAATGTAATAAGTTCCATTTACATTGAATTTTTAATACTTATTCATTGAATTTAAAAATTTTGTATTCTTGATTCATATTTTTTCCATATGCTTTAGGCGGTTTGTTAGGTATGCTTAAGTACCAAAACATTAACTTTACTGTCATAAGTATTTACAAGATTGTTTATTATGGTGGTAGTGTTTTCTTACATAAAAATAATTTTATTTGGTATATTGTCTGAGAAACTACATTTAAATACTGCAGTAAAACTACAGTTAAAATTAACGATTTGTATATGAATGTTACTGCTCATCGAAAGAATTAGTTTAAAAATTTTGAATCGTCTTGCAGAGAAAAGTATACTTTTATTTCTTCCAATGTGAGGTGCAGACAGGTCCAAATACAGTTAAAATATTAATCGGGAAGATATTAGATTTGTAACGAAGTAAATCGCGCTGTTTTTCGCAATAGTTTGACACGGTCCCATTTTCATTTTGAATTGAGTATCCTTGTATCTCCATCTCTGTCGTTTCGGCTGTAAACACAGACGGTGGCGCGCTCCTGTAAACATCATTCTTAGCTTGGTGGAGCTATACATTACTAGGAAAACCCGGCAGACGTTGTTCTGCCCTTGATCTCCCTCTTTCCCCTCCCATCACCCTTTCTCAATGTCTCTACCTCCTTCCCTCACCCTGTCCCTGTCTTTCTCAGTATGCCTCTGTCTCTGCCGCTCTCTGTCCCTCTCATTCACATATACTTACAGATTCTTCACGTCTCTGAGCAAGCGAGGTAATATCGGGAAACGTTGGACCAGCAAAAATGTAATAGAATGTTCAAGAAGAGCTCACTCTGTAGATTACGGTGTGAGAAACATCTTTGAGGACATCGGCCTCAAACTTTTAGTTTCTAAGGCCCTTATTAGAACACCTCGTTTAGGAGTTATTTAACGATATAGATTCGAAATGCTGCCGAATGAGTTGCGGGTTGCATTTGATGTGAATATTTAGTTTTGTTCTACAGCGCCATGTAATGGAGCTACTACAGAATTAACAGCATATAAACCTTCTGGCTGAAAACAACGTAGAAGTGCCAACTTTCATGGAGAAAGGTCCAATGGTGTCGGAGTTTAGCTCTTATATAAATAGCAACATCCAGTTTTTTTAAATAGATGTAATGACGATGATGTAATGATGGGTATTAACACACGAGTGTGATATTACGATAAGAGAAGGGAACGAACGAGTATCGTAAACTTCACACGAGTGTATTAATACCCATTCCATTGAGTTTCATACGATACTTTTTCTACGACTTTTATAAGTTAAACTTTTACAATGAATAGTTACGTGGCAGTTGATTCAACCAAGGCCACCTAGCGGGCAGCTATTACTCGCGCAACGTTTTCTTGATTGATATCTTGGAGAAATGCGGGTAGAGTGGGGGTATTAGTTACGACATCGCCCACTAGATTTTAATGAAGCAATGCCAATCTCTGGAATATCAGTCACACCTTCCCAACTTTCTCAATAATTTGAGTTATAATTTCTCAGGCCTTCGAGGTAGCTCCTGTGATGGGTCTCAATCTGCTCTGGCCGTTTCTTTAGATTTTGTTTAGAAAAATACGGTCAGGAGTTCTCAGTTTCAACATTAAATATATTTTATTACGTGCCAATGACGATGTGTTTGGAATATTGTCATCAATGCTCTTTGCGAGCTTTGCCTTCAACTGTTTATTTTTCAAGGGAGGGGGAAGCAAGGTCATCGGTCAAGAAAAGTTGCGCGGGTAATACCTAAATCTACCCTCGCGCGCTGACGCAGGTGGCTGTGGTTACCTGTGCGCCTGCGAGGGAGTACGTTAGTCAAATAGGATCAAAGTGAAACTACGATCCAATTTATTTTAAATAATGTTCCACGAAAAAATACTAATAATAAAAGAAATTAAAACTATTGAGCGTATTATAATATCAAATGCAATTTTAATGTACGCAATCGAACGAAACATTTTCGAAAATGATTCTCAATGATTAAATAAGTGTCAATACTTGGTTTGTAAACTTCTCTCTCATTTGGTTAAGAACCTGTATCATAATGAAAACTGTATCGAAATGACTATCATCACGCAACTGATTGCATCCCTCAAATGAGAACATTAAACAATGGGAGTAGAAAAATCCTTTTAGTTTACGGCTACGGAGTAGACAGAAAATTATGTAATGCTGCGCAAACTACGGCGGATTTTCGACAGAAAAAAATTCATTGCCCAGCCCTGGCAACGAAAAAGGGGATAAATCCAGATGGAAAATGTAGAAAAAAACTTCTATAGCGTGGTGTAGTTGGAAACCATGTTTTGTGAGTCATTGATATCAAAAAATCGATTGGCGGCAAAATGTCTGTCCTTTTGTCTGCCCGTCTGAGAAAAATGCTAGCGACTAAACCGTTCAGCCGATTGTCTCCAAAATTGATATTTCTTAATTGATCTGACTGTTGTTGCGGCTCCTTGAGTTTGAAACTGATATTTTAATTTGAGGGTACTTTACATGAAGCTTCTAGGACATTTAAAAAAGTGGCTCCATCGTTTTTGATTAAATATTATTGTTGAATAATGTGAAGGATCTTTAAAAGAATGAAGGTTTTATTTTCCTTGAAAACTCTGATTTTCCAAAAATTGCAAAAATTCAAAATTTGTTCGTGGCCTTCCTACAACAACAATTAAGAAGATAAATATTTTTTCCTTAATGAAATCTTTTTCCGAAAATTCTGAAAGAGTGAGACACCACCACTTACATTTCGTAACTGTCATCAATGACAGGAGAAACGGCGAGAAACTGCCACTTACAGTACATAACCGTCACCAATGATAGGAGAAAGAGTGAGACACTACCATTTACATTTCGAAACCGTCATCAATGACAGGCGGCGAGACACTGCCACTTACTGGAGACAGGGTGAGTCACCGCCACTTACATTACGTAACCGTTACCAATGACAAGAGAAAGTGTGCGACGCTCCGAGTGTCATTACATAACCGATACTAATACGAGGAAGAAGTGAGCGACTCCCTCCGTGTCATTACGCAACCGTCGCCAATGGCGGAGGCCGCACCTGCAGCAGCGCCTGCGTGGCGGCGAGGTGGCCGCCGGCGGCCGCCCAGTGCAGCGGCGTGCGGCCATCGCGCGCGCGCGTGTCCGGGGAAGCGCCGTGGCGCAGCAGCAGCGCCACCGCGGCCGCGCCGCCCTCCTGCGCCGCGCACGCCAGCGCCGTGCGCCCCTCGCCGTCCAGCGCGCCCACCTCCGCCCGGTGCCTGCGCCCCCACGACGTTCACAAGGAGAACCAATGTCCGGCCGGCCGCTTGTCTGTCCGTCCGTTCGCCCGTCCGGCCGTTTGTCCGACCGGCCGCTGGTCCGTCCGGCCGCTTGTCCGGCCGGCCGCTTGTCCATCCGTCCGCTTGTCCGTTCGCTCGCTTGTGCGTCTGTCCGCTTGTCCGTCCGCTTGTCCGTCCGCTTGTCCATCCATCCGCTTGTCCGTTCGTCCGCTTGTGCGTCTGTCCGCTTGTCCGTCCCTCCGCTTGTACGTCCGTCCGCTTGTCCATCCGTCCGCTTGTCCGTTCGTCCGCTTGTCCGTCCGTCCGTTTGTTTGTCCGTCTGCTTGTGCGTCTGTCCGATTGTGCGTCTGTCAGCTTGGCCGTCCGTCCGCTTGGCCGTCCGTCCGCTTGGCCGGCCGTCCACTTGTCCGTCCGTCCGGTTGTCTTCGACACGAGTTTGACCGTCGTTCTTGTCCGACCGTCCGCTGACGAGGTGTTGATGTCATAAGTATGCAATATTTGAAGTCGTCTTTGCCAAATTAAGTTTATTTACGGAATGATGTTGATTCGGTGTGTCAACGACTAACGTCATTAGTCCCGTAAGTGTGGTGAATGTTTTATCTCTGGAGGTGGCCGTGATCTTGTCCCTTTTGTCTGGAGAGATCCTGCGTCGATCGACGTAGGCTTGAGTGGATACTCCTCACCCAAGTATCTCTCACCAGACCCCAATCAGGACAAGCTCTCATCCCCGGTCTTCCGACATGTGTGAAATTAATGGAAGTGTTAATGTATGTAAGGAAGGGTTGAGGAAAGTGAAAAAAACAGGAAGAAAAATTTTGGGGTCCGTGGCCCGTTTGTTGCGGTACATTCCGGCATTCGCCTGATGTTGACAGGATAACACACGAAAAACTACTGATTGTAACAGTCGCACATTAGAATTATCAACCAGTCGGCGGGAGAATTCGACCTACATTTTCTACCTTCGTACTGTCGAAAATTCACCACAGGTCGGGTCCGTTCTGTCAGCAATGCTGCAGTGGCAACGCAGTTACCAGTGTGTTACTTCAGCTATTGAGAATGTCTTGAGAATTGTTCTCTTATGCGGTGTATCTACACCACGCGAGGGGATGATTCCCCTATTTACCGCCAGAGGTGGGACGGTGGTCAGAGAGCAGCGAGCATCGGCGTTGACGTCACCTCGCAAGATCAGCTTGCTCTGACAGTTCCACACGGAGCAGTGGCTAGGTTGCACGAGCAGAATTCGATGGTAACAGGGAAAGAATTCGATTGTCACATGGAAGAGAATCATAATTATGGAAGGAAATCTAATTTATGGAAGAGAAACATAATTTCGACTCATCAAGTTTTTCCCCGTGAACATCGAATTGTATTGTGTGTAACGGCTTGGCTGTGAACATGATTTTTCTATGGAATTGTGAATATATGTGATGTTGTGTGTTCCTTTATAGCACAGTCCACAACATCTTCCATTGTACCAGAGTTAGGGCATTCCAAGGCCAGCGTGTGCGAGAAGCCGTACCGGAGCAGGAGGTCGACGACGGCGGCGGCGCCGCTCCAGGCCGCGCAGTGCAGCGGCGTCCACTCGTCGCTGCTCCTGGCGCGCGCGTCCGCGCCCTTCGCCAGCAGCTGGCGCGCCACCGCCGCGTCGCCGTTCCACGCCGCCCTGCGCCGCGCGCACTCGTCAATCGGACTGCTTTCCAGCTCTCTGATGGTATCATCCGTCATGGTCTTCGGTATCGTCCGTCGGTATCATCCGTCGATATCGTCCGCTTGTCAGTCCATCCACTTGTCCGTCCGCTTGTCCGTTCGTCCGCTAATTCGCCCGTCTGCTTGACCATCCGTCCGCTTAATCGTCCGTCTGTCCGCTTATCCGTCTCCGCTTGTCCGTCCGTCCGCTTGCCAGTCAGTCCGCTTGTCCGTCCGTCCGCTTATCTGTCCGTCCGCTTGTCCTTCCGTCGGCTTGTCCGTCCGCTTGTCCGTCCACTTGTCCGTCCGTCCGCTTGTCAGTCAGTCCGCTTGTCCCTCCGTCCGCTTGTCCGTCCGTCCATTTGTCCCTCCTTGTGCTTGTCCGTCCGCCCGCTTATCAGTCCGCCCGTTTGTCCGTCCATCCGCTTGTTTGTCCGTCCGATTGTCCATCTGTCCATTTGTCTCAAGTGCCGCCGGTCCTGTTTCAAATGCAGTGTATTAACAGCCAACTGAGCACCGGCATCGATTCATAGTTGCATCTCTCGTCCACAACAATTCAATTCAGTGCTACGTAATTTTACGTTTTGAGAATCAGGCCATCAGACCTGCTCTTCCCTCTGACAACGCAAATTTTTCCCTTAAACATTTTCACTCTTAAAAATTCAAGGTTTCGATCGAGTTTGAACCCGCAAACGTGGCCATAACAGCCTGTTGCACTGAACATGACTCCTCTAAAGGCGCGAATACCGCGAAGCCGATGATCGAGAGCGTTTTCAAACGATTAACGCTTCGCCATGCAAAAACCCCCTAACAGCCACCTGTGCATTGACCATTAACCCCAAGACCGCGGATACCGCATAGCCAATGATCGTCAGTGCGGTCGCTTGCTGCAACGCTTGGTCGTGCACAACCCCCCTGCAACCGGCACCTGTGCAGCGGCGTCCACCCGTAGTTGCAGCGCGCGTCCACGTCGGCGGCGCAGCGCTCCAGCAGCAGGCGCACGGCGTCGCCGCGGCCGCGCAGCGCCGCCACGTGCAGCGGCGTGCGGCCGTCGGCGTCGCGCGCGTGCAGCGGGGCGTCGCGGTGCGCCACCAGCAGCGCCAGCACCCCTGCGGCCCCGGCGCCCCCTGCCGACGCGCGGTGCAGCGCCGTGGCGCCCCGCGCGTCCGCCGCCCGCGCGTCCGCCCCCGCGCCCAGCAGCAGCGCCGCCACCTCGCGCCGCCCGCCCTGCGCCGCCACGTGCAGCGGCGTCCTGCGCACGCGCCGACACGCAATCAACGCGGAAAACGAGAAGCCTGCGATATACACTTGATATTTAAAAAAATGAATGTCTACACCAGCAATTGCCAACTGCACAAGTAATGACGTTAGAGTATTATTCCCCTCCGAGATAAGACACTCCGCGAAGCAGTTCGTGCGAATGGGGGAGGGAAGGAGGGGTTGTTGGCGGTCGGTTGTACCTCACGCTGCCCGCCCTGCGCTGCCACTCGCAGCGGCGTCCTGTGCACGCGCTGACACGCAATCAACGTGATAACGATAACCCTGTAATACTCACATTTTTAAAAGAATGTCTACATCAGAGATTGCCAACTGGACAAGAAATAACGTTGGAGCATTATTCCCCTCCGACATAAGACACTCGGAGAAGCAGTTCGAGCAAATTGGGGAGGGAAGGAGGGGTTGTCAGCGGTCGGTGGTACCTCGCGCCGCCCGCCCTGCGCCGCCCGCCCTGCGCCGCCCGCCCTGCGCCGCCCGCCCTGCGCCGCCCGCCCTGCGCCGCCCGCCCTGCGCCGCCACGTGCAGCGGCGTCCTGCGCACGCGCCGACTCGCGATCAACGCGATAACGATAAGCCCGTAATACACACTTTTTTTATGTGAATGTCTACATCAGCGATTGACAAGAAATGACGATGGAGAATTATTCCCCTCCGACATAAGGCGAGAATTATTCCCCTCGGAGAAACAGTTCGAGCAAATGGGGGAGGGAAGGAGGGGTTGTCAGCGGTCGGTGGTACTTTGCGCCGCCCGCCCTGCGCCTTCACGTTCAGCGGCGTCCTTAGCACGCGCCATCAGTTAATACCATCAGTTCATGCCAATGTTCATTTTGTTTTAAATGTTTTCCTTAATTGTGTGTCAGATATCAAATTAGTAATTTCTATTTGAAAATCACAAGGAACAAAGCCTACACCAAAGAAAAAAGTTGCAAATAAATTAAATTCTAATTGTTAATCAAATAAATCGTTAAATCGGGTTTTAAATTCCGAACGCAATGCATTGAATACATCTAAACACTCTCCAAAATTCGATGTCTCGTGAATGTTTGACACTGAAGTTAATTTTGAGAAATGTGAGAGGTTCTTCTCTGTCACTCAGTTCTCGGTCTTCTCTGTTACTTCAAAATATGACCAAAACGTACTTATTAAGAAACGTTGTTTTTCAGAATATTGAAAACTTCCTTACGTTCTTATTCTGATTACTTATCATATTAGTAGCATGATTAACCGTATGATGTCGTTGCAAGTTAAACTTCATGTGTTTAAAGCACTTTTTTGCAAACTAAACTTTTGGCATAGCTGCCGCAATCTGCAAAAAGATGGTGCAAGTTTAACATTTCCTTTCGATTTGCACAGTCAGTAAAAATATGCGATTGCATGAAGTTCCGCGGTCTACTAATAATGATAATAATCATATTAATAACAACAATAAAACAGAACACACTCGTTAACAAAAACACTAAATTAATAATTTGTATGTATTAGGGCTGATAATTTGAAATAAAATGCATTTTAAATCAGTACAATCTAGAGTAAGTAAATATTGTGCATTTTAAGTAAAGATTATTATATGAACTCATTGCAGTCTCATTTTTGAACTTGCACCATCTGTTTGAAAACATAAGGATTATTTTAGATTTTTTCAATTCTTTTAAAGATGAGCATTTTGAAAAAACTCCAAATCAAAATTTTAAATTCGAATTTGAAAAACTTTTTTAATGCAACCCCTATTGAGTTGTGTATCATATCAAAGGCCACAAAAAATCTGCAAAATGACACCTGTTTCAGCCTGTTTTTTTTTCACTACTCTATCTTAATTTGGTGAGGTTCTACATCAATTTAAAAATTTTCGGGAATCCAATTCTGCAAAATTTTACATGGCTGTATTTCACAAACGAGTGGAAATATTTTACTTTGTAGTTTTCTTATTCTTCATTCATACATGCTATGTGTCAAATTTCAGCTGAATCTAAAATGGTGATGTAAAATTTTAATTAAAACTTTGTTAATTGACCATGTAATGACCCACAAGTCAATTACTGGGACTGAAAAGTAATGGTTTCTTCATTATTCAATAGACACTACTGTAGTAGCACCTATAATGATATTATATCAACCAAAGTGAAAATAATTTAATGAAAATATAGAAAATAAAATTATTCTTGAACTCAATTTTTTGTGTTATAATCTTTCAAGTTATTAATGTTCAAAATCTTTTAAATTATTAAAGTAAACATACAAGTTGGAACTTAAAATTACACGAATATTATTTTAAAAGAAATTAATCTTACTTCTATGATTATTGATTAAGAAAATATGACCCTTTAAATGTACCCGAAAATCCATCGCCCCTTGATGGAAAAAAATGGTTGGGCCGAGGCGACGACCTGAATGTGCCCTGCTCACCTCCAGTGGGCGTCCTCGGCGTCGACGTCCGCGCCGCCGTTCAGCAGCAGCTTGGCGACGTCGGCGGCGCCGCGCGCCGCGGCCTTGTGGAGCGCCGCCTCGCCCCGCGAGTCCCTGGCGTCGGCGTCCGCCCCTCCGCGCAGCAGCAGCGCCGCCGCCCCCGCGCTGCCCCGCGCCCGCCGCCGCGTGCAGCGCCGTCCGCCCCTCGCCGTCCTGCCCCCACACTCGTTTGCAACCGCCAATCGACGCCCAGCACGCGCAGAGTGAATTGAACTGAATTGAATTGCCTTATTTTACGCACGGTGTAAGAGATATAGGTGCGTTCACTCCCGGTCTAAAACTGAAGCTAATGTGAGGCTAGTTCTCACAGTTCTCGCTAGATAAGCGCTGCGAACGACTTGGGCATTTTTTTGGGACAAGATGGTGATCCATTTAATAGCTTTGTAACCTCTGGTGGAAGCCAATAAATCGCGAGACGCCATCATGAATGCCCAGCTCGATCGTGCGCACCGTTCGGATAAGCGAGGAACTAGCCTCAAACTGGCTTCAAAAATTTTGTCCAAAAGGTGGCTAGTTGACACACCTATATATCTTACACCGTGTTTTACGTGACTCGGGCCATGAGGCTTGCTCTTCCGTCTGACCACGCAATTTTCGCTACGCTCCTTTCACCAACTAGCAGAGAAAGAAGGTAGTATCTCGGGCGACGATTTCGAATTTAGCTCAGAGGCGTCATTTAGGCTTGAGGATCTTTTATAAGCAGTAAATCTACTAACATGGGACAGCTGGTTTTACTTCCCCTACGAAGGAAGGCGTACGAAGGATTTTTTCACCCTTAAAAATCCACGTGAATAAAAATTCACCAGAGAGTCAGGGAAATCAAATTCAGAGAGGGAAACCACAATGAGAGTCACGCAAACAAAATTGAGAGTTAGGGCAATAAAATTGTGATTCAGGGAAACAAAATTGAGAGTTAGAGAAACAAAATTGAAAATCAGAGAAATAAAACTGTGTGTCAGGGAAACAAAATTGAGAATCAAGAAATGAAAATTGCGAGTTATAAAAATAGAATTGTTAGTCAGGGAAACAAAACTGAGAGTCACGGAAGCCAAATTGAGTGTCAAGGAAAACAAATTGAGAGTCAAGGAATGAAAATTGAAAGTTAGAGAAATAAAGTTGAGAGTCAAGGAAACAAAATTGAGAGTTAACGAAACAAAATTGAGAGGAAAAACAATTTGAGTGTCAGGAAAATAAAATTGGCAGTGAGGAAAACTATTGAGAGTTAGAGAAATAAAATTGAGTCAGGGAAATCAAATTGAATGTCAGAGAAACCACATAGAGAGTCAGGAATATAAAAATTGAGAATCAGGACAACCAAATTGAGAGTTAGGGAAACAAAATTGGAACATTGGAACTCAGGGAAATGAAATTGACAACACACATTGAAATTGAGACTTAAAACAAATCAATTTAAAAATTATAACGTTGCGATTAAAATTAGAAGAATTGAAATTAACCCGGGAGTGCTCGCAATAGGTTGACTCACGCCAGTGCTCGCAATGTATCTCACAGATACAGCGGAAACGTCTGTTGATTTCGAGTGATCTAAAGCTCTATTAACTAAAATATGTATTTTATTTAGTTTGTACATTCCCTCCAAAGCTATTTTCAATGAATCCTACACTTCTTACAACTTGTAAAAATAATTACGGTAGGAAAAGTGAAATTTGACGAAATACACTTCGAAATAATTAATCATATTAATGTATTTTAATAATATTAAATGCAATTATTACAAATGATTTTTGCATGTTCCAAACAAACATAAATGTTACATTTTTGACAAAAATATTTAGATAATCTTTGTCTTTTTTCCTTTTTGCAAGGCTCACATTTTCTTCTTTTTCCTACAGACGTCTCCTGCACATCTGCTGTTTCTTTGGGAACAAATTGCGACAATCGGTCCTAGAGAGAACATATGATTGTATTTTCTAAATTGTCACTTGTTATAGACAAGGGAGAAAATAATATTGCCTACCTGAAGTGCTGTAGGAATGCCCCTTGAATTTTGAGCTCTCCTTTGTAGTTCTTCTTTGGTAAGGGACTGTACCAACTCTTTGATGAAATTCCTTCTGTTCATAATTTTATTTTTATTACCCAAATATATAATGTGACCATTAATTGCTGAAATGTTAAGGATAGTGTAGAATATGACCATGGGCCATCTCCCAGTACATCTTGCAACACTGTAAGACGCAATCATTTCATCAAGAGTGTCAACTCCTCCTTTGTGCATGTTGTAATGAGTGATAATATCGGGTTTCATACTTTCTCCACTGCTCTCATCTATCCTGTCATCATAATGCATGCTTGATATCAAAATAACGCATTTGTTTTTTTTCGGAACATAGGACACTAAAGTTCCATCTTCATTGAACCCGAAAACTGAGCTACATACTTTGCGATTTTTCCCAGCAATAAAATGTGTTGGTAGTTCCTTCTTGTTTTTCTTCATGGTGCCAACAAACGATAATTTCTTCTTCTTTAGTTCTTGGACAAGAGGCACACTTGAGAACCAGTTGTCAGCCACTATGTTCCTTCCAGTTCCATGAAGCGGCTCCGATAATCTCATAACAACATCGAAAGGGGAATTACTCAAAGAAAACGGCCCGTCGGGCTGCTTCCCCACATAGACTTCTAGGTTGTGCAGGTAATGGATTCTTGAATCCACTGAAGCAAACATTTTTATGCCATAACGAGACGGCTTGGATGGAATGTATTGTCTAAAGCTGCACCTTCCACGGAAAGACGGCAACATTTCATCAATTGTTACATTTTGTCCTACAGAGTAACATTCTTTACATCTTTTTATGAATGCATCAAATAACGTTCGTATAGCAGCTAATTTATCAATCTCTTTCCTTTGCATACGTGTGGCCTTATTATCGAATCTTATGTGCCTAAGAAGAAATTGAAAACGTTTTTTTGTCATTACTAATCTAAATAACTCGACACCCATTCCATCAGTGGCCCATAAATCTTGAACATTTTGTTTGTTGCTTTTTAGAACCCCAGCCAGGTAAAGCAATCCAAAAAATGCTTTTATTTCTACAGAATCTGTGCAATTGGCATCTCTTTCCCTACCGTATGAATTTCTTACAGATTCAATAAATCTGTTGGTTTCCTGAACAACCATTTCTAACATTTCTTCAGTAAAAAAGCAATTCCAACATTCTAGTACTGATTTAGATTGTTTTGCTAATCCTCTAACTCCAGGTAAGTGCGTGACGATGTTGTGAGGCTTCTTTTTTGAAATTTTTGATGGGGCATTCTTGAACCACTTCGTCATCATATCTTTGCCTAGGGAAACAAGCATACATTTCAAGCATTATTTATATAACGACTACCTCACGAGAAGAAAAAACTTACCCAAATAGAAACCTTCAAAAGAATGAAAATCGCTTTCGTCCGCAATACTTTGATCAGTCTCAGAATCACTTTGTCTTTGTTCCACGTAATCCTCACAATCAGTGTCAGAAGAATCACAATCCTCGTAATCACTATCATTGTTGCACAAAATTATATTCCTTATCATATCAACATCATCTGAATTATTCAAGTCAAATCTGTCTTTGCGCGAGGCCATGATTCGCACCGTATGCGTCGGGAGCTCAAAAAGCACTCACGCCAGTGCCCGCAATGTATCTGAGAGATATCGCGCAGCGCAGCGATCACGTTTCAACATCCTCACGGGAAGTGATTCATTGACAGGATGAAAATAGACTGCCAGGCGTTCTCAGAAAAGTACAGTGAAGGAATACATGAAATATCAGACGACAAATGCAACGCAATAATTCAGGATCTGATTTTTACTGCGGCTTGTATCTCACAGATACATTGCGAGCACTCCCGGGTTAAGAACAAGGGAATCAAATCGAGATCGAACAGGAGGAGAAAAGGAAGAGGGACACAAAAGAAGGAGGATATGAAGAAGAAAGGAGGGGGAAAAACAAGAGGGGAGGGAAGAGGAGGTGGAGAAGAAGTCGAGAGATAGAGTAGAAAGAAAAGAAAGAGAGCCGAAAAACAGGAAGGATGAGGAGTAAGAGAAGGGAAAAAGAAAGATAAGAATAGAAAGAAGAAATAGAGGACGAAGAAAAAAGAAAAGAAGGAAAGGAGACAGAGAAAAAAAGAAAAAAGTAAGGAGAAGAAGAATATGGGCAGAAGAAGGAGGAGTAGAAGAAGAAAAGTTTTATTTTCCTTTTCTATTTTCATACACTGAATAAAACAATATTTTTTTAAAGTTTAGAGTGTCTTTTCTCATTTTGTATTCCTACCCCACTTTCTTAGACACGTCACAGATTTTTGTATTAGCGCTTAGAATGTCCGCGAATCGGGCAGATGAAACGTTTGAAACATTATTATGTTTTGTGATTGACCCGGCGAAATTGGTAACAAAAGCTTCAAATACTACAATTGGACGGTGTCATGCATCAACCGGCTGTGCGACATCATACAACTATTGAGATAATCGTGTTTAAAGATTATGAGAATTCAGGATCGTTTGATGGGCGCAGAGACCTTCCCTGTTTATTGAAACGCCAAACTCCACAAAAATGAGTGGAATATGTGGCGCTTACCTGCATAATGTAGAATTAAGAACATAAGATTCGAAGATCTAGATTTATAGCCGGTCGTTGCTAATCATGAAATACCTGATGTGACTGATGGCTTCTACATTTTTCATTAATTATCAGAATATTTTTACAGTTTTGGCGCCAAACTTTTGCGTTCATTTAGTGCACGGTCCAATGCAACTGATGGCATCCATATCTCATTTTTTTCGGAAATGGCTCTTAGCCGGTTGTTGCATAACACCGTCCAATTCCTCACCGTGGCGTGCACATCGGCGGCGTTTCCTAGCAGCACTTCGACGACCGCTATGGCGCCTGCCTCAGCCGCCACCACTAGCGCTCTTGTCCCATCCAGCGCCCGGGCGTTCACGTCCACCCCGTCTGACAGCAGCTGGCGCACCTGAAGGCGTTTAGCCCACTGACTGCCATGAAGGTCACGGGTGGGCCTCACCACCACCTTCTATAGTTTACAAAGCCTGCTCACTGGTCCGTGACGTCACAAAATGGCGGCGAAGGTAGTCATGATGCGGCATGGCGAGCGCGTGGCTGCACTGGCGTAGCTCTGTTGTTTTCCGTTTAATTCTCCTGGTGCGGTTCGCGTGTTAGGACCTGTTCGGAGTGAACTTAGGTACGCATATTCTACTACTGCTTCGATACACCATTTGATATGCCTTTTAGATGTGTAGTTCCGAAGTGTCGAGGAAACTATGATAAATCCTCGAAAGTGCACGTGTTTGGTTTTCCAAAAAATCCTGCTATGCAGAAGAAATGGACTGCTGCTATTCCAAGAGAAGATTTTGTTCCTTCCAAATCCTCGAAGGTAAGACTATAGTTCATATGTTCACATAGAACCTACATTTATTACACTGATTATTTAATCAAAGCATACATTTTTTGTAAGTTAGTAAGGGTTTTGGCATTATTTACTAATACTCTTAATGTTTTACCATGAAACTACGTTAAAGCAATTAGAACTTAACAATTCTTCCTTATAGTATTATGCTGAACTTGCAACTATTTTCTTTATATTATTAATTGAATAATGATGGTAACAATTTAAGGTATCCCTTAAATAATCTTAAAATAGTAGTACTTCAGTTACAGCATTCAGTTGTAATGTTCAGAGGTGTAAGAAATTCATAACCTCAAAAAAATCTTAGAGATTTCCTATAACTTGTATGAATAAGTTACTAAAACAATAAAATAATTTATTTCAAAAGAAATACCTTATGTAAGTATCAAGGCAAAAGTCTGTGGTGCATGAACTAATTTCAAAATTTTAAAAAAAGTTATGTTATTTGTTCTTTTGTAAAATTTGTTTGTATGTGAAAATTAAATTCTATGTATGTATTTGATATTATCGACTAACCACTGTACATTTTAGTTTACTTCTCTTGCAACCCCAATATTATTATTATATTATAGATATAATATATTAAATATATTATTATTTTTCTTGTTTCAGGTATGCCATCGCCATTTCCATCAAAATGAGATTATTTGGGAGGATGTGGTTTATAATGAGCAAGGAGAGAAACTGTCATCAAGACTGCAGGTACCAAAGTTAAGAAGTGATGCTGTACCATCTGTGTTCCCTAACTGTCCAGCTCATCTTACCAAGAAGAGTTCCAGACGGGAAGGCCCTTGTGAAAAGCGAGAGAGACTAGAAATGGAACAAGTAGCAACGAGTATGAAGGCTAGTCTTGCATCACAAGAAGAATACAATTCCAAATTCACTTTCAAATCCTTGGAAGACTTAGAAAGTTGTATTAAATTCATTAATTACCCAACGGTATGGACTGTAGTGAAACCTAACACTGAGTGCCTATGTTTTATTAAATTTGCCATGAAGCCAAGTCCTGTAGTAATGTTGTCTGTGGTGATAGATGTGCATCAGAACGTTAACTTTTATTCAGATAATCTCCCTGTTCATAAAGTGGGGTCACACTCTTTCCCAACTGTGTGTAATGATGTGCACGTTTTGGAAAAAATTTTAATTGACTGTGCAGAATATGGCAGTGAAAATTCTCTCAGCGACTACATAAATATTGCCAAGACAAGCTTGTTGGAAGTGGAAGAGAAGGCATGTGATGCTGATAAAGATATTGTGCAATTTTTACGCGAACAATTAGATTTAGTTAATAGTTCTAAGTTTAGACATAGATTTAGTTCCAATTTAATGATACTTTCTTGTTTACTTTTCTCAATTTCTCCTCATGCATTCAGGTTTTTGCGAGCAAGTGGTGCTTTAATTTTGCCTCACCCATCAACACTGCGGAGAATTTGTAGTAAATTTAACCTCAGTCCTTCTCAGGACTCAAGTGATAGCAACTTCTTGTCGTACGCCAAGCAAAAGTTTAAATTTTTAAGAGCCGAGGACAAAAATGTTGTTCTCCTGATTGATGAGATTCACTTAAAGCCATATTTAGATTTTAAGGGAGGTAACATTTTAGGTGTTTCACATAATATGGAAAAAGCAGCCACTACAGCATTTGCATTTATGATTCAGAGTATTAGATCTAAGTTCAAAGATGTTGTAAATATTCTTCCAGTGAAAACTATAACTGCAGAAGTACTTTTTGACTATTTATTAGATGTAATTAGTGGACTGGAAAGCATTGGTTACAAAGTAATTTGTATATCAACAGACAATAATTCTATTAATAGCAAGGTGATGTCCATGTTTTCTAAAAAAGAAAGCTGGATATTGTGTACGAACACCCAGTTGACCCCAACCGCCCACTTTTTTTTATTATTGATGCTGTTCACATTCTGAAAGCAGTACGCAATAATTGGCTGAATCAAAAAATAGTGGCAAATTAATGATTTATCCTGACTTTCCAACTGAGGGAGGAAAGCCTAACTCTGGTATGAATATTGCATCTTTCACTGCCCTTCAGAAGATTTATAATTTGGAATGTGAATCTGTAGTGAAAAGTGCTCATACGCTGACATTAAAAGCTTTATGCCCCACTTCCCTAGAAAGGCAAAGTGTAAAGCTTGCACTTCAAGTATTTAATAGGCAGGTGGCTGAAGCATTAGAACTTTCAGGAGAATTTGGCATAGAACACTGCAAATCAACAGCTAATTTCATTCACATAATAACCAAATGGTTTGATATTATGAATGTTAAAACTGTTTTTAAAGGGAAATGTAAATTAAATCCTTTTATGGAGCCCATGAGGATTGTTAATGATTTGAAAATAGATTTCCTCTATAATTTTCTAGACTGGCTGGATCTATGGAAGGGAATGAAGCCTAACACTGGGTATTTTACAAGAGAGACAGCTACGGCATTGCGCCAGACCACTTATGCAGTAATAGAAATTGCTCGATATTGTGTCAATGAATTAGGCATGGAGTACCTTCTAAGCGGTAGGCTTCAGACAGATAGTCTTGAAGAAAGATTTGGTCAGTATCGACAGCTGTCAGGTTCTCAGTACCATATATCCATAACTCAGATGTGTGAGAGTGAGAAAAATTAAGACTCCAAAGCATTCTCCCATTAGTAGTTAACTCTTCGGCTGGTTCCTTCATAAATGAGCTGGCAGTAGATGAAGATTCAGATGTTCCTGATGTAAGAGGTGAGAATGCACTGGCAGTTTCAGTAACCGAAGATGACCTCTCTTCGCTGGAGGACGTGATGCCTTCTCTGACCTATGTGGCTGGATACTGCACGCATTCAATAATGAAGCATATTAAATGTGAATACTGTAAAAGTGATTTATCAGTAGAAAAAGAGCTTCCAGCCAATAAGCACTTTTCTCTAATACAGAGATTAGATTGTGGAGGTTTGAAATATCCTACTGATGATGTGATTACTATTGCAGTCTATGGCTATATTGTCATTAATAAAGTGCTTGAATCTTGTAAAAAGGAGTTGTTCAAAGCCACCAACCAAAGAGATGTATGTTGTTCCACAATCTTGAAATGTTTAAGAGAGAATGAGTGTTGTTTGTTTTTTTGGCACTTGTGATAATGGCCATTCAGCAAATGATTTAGTTAAACTTGTATGCTGGAAAACTGTAAATATTTTTCTTAAAAATTTTTGCAAAAAGGAAAATGATAAGTTATTCTCAGAGAAATTATCAAAGAAATCGTCAAAGAAATCACAGAGGAAACTAAATACTTTTCAATGAATTTGTCAGTTTTGATTGTAAATAAATAACTGTCATTCATTATATTGTAAATAAATGTAGGTTCAGTGTATTATATTGTAAATAATTAGGTTTAATGTATTGTATTGTAAATAATTAGGTTTAATGTATTGTATTGTAAATAATTAGATTTGATGTTTTGTAAATAAATAAGTTTAAAAAACATGTCCAGAACAATATTTTTAATTCTGAATTGATATATTTTTGTATTAAAAAAGGGTGAACATTTAGTTTAATGGCATATGCACTGAAGAAAATGTGAGAGTAGAAGGGATGACTGCTTTCAGTGACTTCTTGTAATAAGGATTTCTTCAAAAGTCACCAATCAAAGTAATGTCTGTTGCGTCGCTGTCATAGTTCATGGTGTTTGTGATAATAATCATTAAATAAATTATTTAGTCAAACTTTTATGCTGGAAAGCTGTAAATATTTTGTTTTAATTCTGTGAAAAGAAAATGATAGGCTTTGACACAAATGGCAAAAAATTGAATATTTTTCCAGTTAATTCAACAGATATTGTCAATAAATAGGTTAAGTATACTGTATTGAAAACAAAATTTATTTAAAATGTTGCTTTAAAAATATTTTTATAATGCATTAATATTTTAATACGAGAGGACTGAAAACGAAATTCCCGACGTAAGCGCCCTGGTAAATGTACGAGTGGCCGACGCAAAACATGACTACCTACGGTGACGTCACAAAACAGTGAGCAGGCTTTGTAACTCTAGGAGGTGGTGGCCTCACGCGGTTTTATTATGGCGCCGTGAGGCCCACTGGTGGGCCCCAGCAGTACTCCCGGTGAGGGTCATTAAGGTCACGGGTGGGCCTCACGCGGTTCTACTATGGCGCCGTGAGGCCCACTGGCGGGCCCCAGCAGTACTCCCGGTGAGGGTCATTAAGGTCACGGGTGGGCCTCACGCCGGTTCTACTATGGCGCCGTGAGGCCCACTGGTGGGCCCCAGCAGTACTCCCGGTGAGGGTCATTAAGGTCACGGGTGGGCCTCACGCGGTTTCTACTATGGCGCCGTGAGGCCCACTGGCGGGCCCCAGCAGTACTCCCGGTGAGGGTCATTAAGGTCACGGGTGGGCCTCACGCGGTTCTACTATGGCGCCGTGAGGCCCACTGGCGGGCCCCAGCAGTACTCCCGGTGAGGGTCATTAAGGTCACGGGTGGGCCTCACGCGGTTCTACTATGGCGCCGTGAGGCCCACTGGTGAGCCCCAGCAGTACTCCCGGTGAGGGTCATTAAGGTCACGGGTGGGCCTCACGCGGTTCTACTATGGCGCCGTGAGGCCCACTGGCGGGCCCCAGCAGTACTCCCGGTGAGGGTCATTAAGGTCACGGGTGGGCCTCACGCGGTTCTACTATGGCGCCGTGAGGCCCACTGGTGGGCCCCAGCAGTACTCCCGGTGAGGGTCATTAAGGTCACGGGTGGGCCTCACGCGGTTCTACTATGGCGCCGTGAGGCCCACTGGTGGGCCCCAGCAGTACTCCCGGTGAAGGTCATTAAGGTCACGGGTGGGCCTCACGCGGTTCTACTATGGCGCCGTGAGGCCACTGCGGGCCCCAGCAGTACTCCCGGTGAGGGTCATTAAGGTCACGGGTGGGCCTCACGCGGTTTCTACTATGGCGCCGTGAGGCCCACTGGTGAGCCCCAGCAGTACTCCCGGTGAGGGTCATTAAGGTCACGGGTGGGCCTCACGCGGTTCTACTATGGCGCCGTGAGGCCCACTGGCGGGCCCCAGCAGTACTCCCGGTGAGGGTCATTAAGGTCACGGGTGGGCCTCACGCGGTTCTACTATGGCGCCGTGAGGCCCACTGGTGGGCCCCAGCAGTACTCCCGGTGAGGGTCATTAAGGTCACGGGTGGGCCTCACGCGGTTCTACTATGGCGCCGTGAGGCCCACTGGTGGGCCCCAGCAGTACTCCCGGTGAGGGTCATTAAGGTCACGGGTGGGCCTCACGCGGTTCTACTATGGCGCCGTGAGGCCCACTGGTGGGCCCCAGCAGTACTCCCGGTGAGGGTCATTAAGGTCACGGGTGGGCCTCACGCGGTTTTACTATGGCGCCGTGAGGCCCACTGGCGGGCCCCAGCAGTACTCCCGGTGAGGGTCATTAAGGTCACGGGTGGGCCTCACGCGGTTCTACTATGGCGCCGTGAGGCCCACTGGCGGGCCCCAGCAGTACTCCCGGTGAGGGTCATTAAGGTCACGGGTGGGCCTCACGCGGTTCTACTATGGCGCCGTGAGGCCCACTGGTGAGCCCCAGCAGTACTCCCGGTGAGGGTCATTAAGGTCACGGGTGGGCCTCACGCGGTTCTACTATGGCGCCGTGAGGCTCACTGGTGGGCCCCAGCAGTACTCCCGGTGAGGGTCATTAAGGTCACGGGTGGGCCTCACGCGGTTTACTATGGCGCCGTGAGGCCCACTGGTGAGCCCCAGCAGTACTCCCGGTGAGGGTCATTAAGGTCACGGGTGGGCCTCACGCGGTTCTACTATGGCGCCGTGAGGCCCACTGGCGGGCCCCAGCAGTACTCCCGGTGAGGGTCATTAAGGTCACGGGTGGGCCTCACGCGGTTCTACTATGGCGCCGTGAGGCTCACTGGTGAGCCCCAGCAGTACTCCCGGTGAGGGTCATTAAGGTCACGGGTGGGCCTCACGCGGTTCTACTATGGCGCCGTGAGGCTCACTGGTGAGCCCCCAGCAGTACTCCCGGTGAGGGTCATTAAGGTCACGGGTGGGCCTCACGCGGTTCTACTATGGCGCCGTGAGGCCCACTGGTGAGCCCCAGCAGTACTCCCGGTGAGGGTCATTAAGGTCACGGGTGGGCCTCACGCGGTTCTACTATGGCGCCGTGAGGCTCACTGGTGAGCCCCAGCAGTACTCCCGGTGAGGGTCATTAAGGTCACGGGTGGGCCTCACGCGGTTCTACTATGGCGCCGTGAGGCCCACTGGCGGGCCCCAGCAGTACTCCCGGTGAGGGTCATTAAGGTCACGGGTGGGCCTCACGCGGTTCTACTATGGCGCCGTGAGGCCCACTGGTGAGCCCCAGCAGTACTCCCGGTGAGGGTCATTAAGGTCACGGGTGGGCCTCACGCGGTTCTACTATGGCGCCGTGAGGCTCACTGGTGGGCCCCAGCAGTACTCCCGGTGAGGGTCATTAAGGTCACGGGTGGGCCTCACGCGGTTCTACTATGGCGCCGTGAGGCCCACTGGTGGGCCCCAGCAGTACTCCCGGTGAGGGTCATTAAGGTCACGGGTGGGCCTCACGCGGTTTACTATGGCGCCGTGAGGCCCACTGGCGGGCCCCAGCAGTACTCCCGGTGAGGGTCATTAAGGTCACGGGTGGGCCTCACGCGGTTCTACTATGGCGCCGTGAGGCCCACTGGTGGGCTCCAGCAATACTCCCGGTGAGGGTCATTAAGGTCACGGGTGGGCCTCACGCGGTTCTACTATGGCGCCGTGAGGCCCACTGGTGGGCCCCAGCAGTACTCCCGGTGAGGGTCATTAAGGTCACGGGTGGGCCTCACGCGGTTTTACTATGGCGCCGTGAGGCCCACTGGCGGGCCCCAGCAGTACTCCCGGTGAGGGTCATTAAGGTCACGGGTGGGCCTCACGCGGTTTCTACTATGGCGCCGTGAGGCCCACTGGTGGGCCCCAGCAGTACTCCCGGTGAGGGTCATTAAGGTCACGGGTGGGCCTCACGCGGTTCTACTATGGCGCCGTGAGGCCCACTGGTGGGCTCCAGCAATACTCCCGGTGAGGGCCATGAGGGTCACGGGTGGGTCTCACGCTGGCGTTTATTTGAAAGACTGTGTCTTCCCAGGGGGATTTCAAATTGATTTGGTTTCAACGTTCTCTAATTGTGCAAGGAACATAATATTATAGAATGGTCTTAGCGTTCTACATTACTGCTTGTAGCAGCGTAATTGTATTGTATAGGAATTATTATAAATATTTTGTTTTGTAGTTTTTTCTTCAATAGAGTTCCTTTTCGTATTAAAAGGCACTTAGTATTTATGTATTTTTTTTCCTTTGAAATATCCTGAATATCATTGAATTTGATTAAATACTTTCTCTTTCTAAAATTGTGGCCCACTGGAGACCCTCGTGTAAATATGTATGTGCGGGGGCACGAGGGTAACTGGTGTCCCTCATGATTGAATCACGTATGCGACATTTAATTCAATTTCAAAACTATATTTAGGAGCATTTGAAAATGTTTTAACCTATAAAGTTAAAAAAATGGTGTGACCCCTGTTGCCCACATTCTTCTTTAGAGCCCCCAGATGCAATTCTTCATTGGGCCATTGCCTGTCAATGGGTTAGAGAAGCTACCACTCTAATGAATTTATTCATTCGCGCCAACTACTTTGGTCATTAGCATTGGCGACTGGCAGTTGCGTATTCTGAAAAGATTTTCTGACACTTTTTTGTGAAATAGATCCATTCACCGTTTTTTTTCATTCAGAAAAAATATCGAAAATGTGTTCTTAAAGCTGTTGTTTCCGCAAAATTAATTTAGCACTTCTCGATAGCCAGGTACTGAAATGACCGATCCCAACACTTTGCATGGAATTTATAAGAAATGTCTTTACTCTCTGTGATGTAATCATATTACTTTCACATAATGCCGTAGATACAGGGAAAATTGGACTGATTTGTATCAACCGAACCACTCTTGATAAATTTTCTTTTCTAGACCAATTTGCCCAACAAATACATCAGCAACAAATTTTCAGGCATGAACATATTCACAGTGTAAAAAGTGCAAGTCACTGTATTTTGAATTATGAATGTATACGTTTGACAGTACATTTCGAAATTGCTCACTGTCAAAAAATGGATATTATTTTGCATTACACATAATGACCCTAGCAGTTCACGCTCCTGGAAACACTAAATAATAGGGTTCAATGCGATTTGATTCGGTTCTTTTGATGAATAGCTAGTTTATTTTTTTCTGAAATGAAGGAAATTTTTTTCATTTTCTTAAATCTGTCTTTAAGTTACGGTAATTTGCTCTATTTGAATGAATTTGCTGTATCTGAAACTAAATTGAATAACTAAACTGACGAAAAGATAACTGATACTAATTTGAATGTGAATAAGGTGAATATCTGAGCATTTAAAATATTTATCAAAGAAAATAATAAATTAATATTTAACTTTTTAACCAAGTTTTTTGTAATTACTGTGTTTTTTTGTGTTTTTATAATTTTTCTATTTTTGAGTAATTGTATTGATTTGACCATTTCTTGATTAATGATTTCATAACTGTATACTGGCGTACAATTAAGTTTCCATAATAGAATGCTATGAAAAGTCATGGTTTTTGAAAACTCATTGTAACACATGACCTGTGAACATGTAATGTAAGTACACTACAAGTTTTGTTAGTTTTATGTTGTTTTTGGTAATTAATGTGTTTTGTAATTTTATATTACAAGTTTGTCCATCATTCACAAGACAGAAATCATTTAATCAGCTTTATATACAAATTTTTTTCACAACGTTTCGGAAACATGGTTTTCTAATTTCATTTGTTTTGTAATTTCTGTGTTTGTAATTTTTTATGTTTTTGAGTAACTGTATTGATCCGACTGTTTCATTGATTAATGATGTACATAATTGTATAGTGGCGTATAATTAGGTTTAAGCCAATAAAATAAATATTCATTCATTGATAAAAAATGAAAGAAAATCCACGATGTAATGCCTTCTGATTTGCTTTTACGGATAGGATTTTGATTTTATTCAATTTTGGTTATTTTTCTAGATTTTTGCCTGAATTTTGTTCCAAAAGATCAATAAATGTTTTGAGCAGCCTACATGCGTTTGACAGATATCCTTTATACTAAAAAAAAGTTCAGTAGCCATGTCACGGCATGAAACCCCTACTTTTTCCGAAAAGTGTCCAAAAATTTGAAAATATTAAAAAAGGTTATGAAATAAGTTTTTTATGCCGTGACATTTCTAATGATCTTTTCGTTAGTATGAAGGAGTCTTATCAAACGTATGTAGGCTGGAAAAAACACTTATTGATAATTTGGATTCGGGCAGAAAATATAGAAAAAGGGTAAAATCGAATGAAGTTGAAATCATGGCCGTAAAAGCAATTCAAGGACATTATAACGTTGATTTGCCTTCATTTTAGATCAAAATGAACCAAATAATTATAGAAAGAATCGAGTTACAAAAAATTGTAAAAAAACGGAATATGCCAAGGAATAAAAGAAACATGAAACAACAAAATGCAGAGAACAGCAGTGACGTGAATGAATGCGAATGAATCATCGATCCGCAACCATGTGCGACAGTGTGTCAAGGTGTACTAAAGTGACATTACTAGACTACAAGGCGCACCAGTACTTCGTTCTATTTTATTTGTTCGTTGGCGTACAGGCCGCCTCGGGCTACGCGTATATGCTTAGTGCCTTTACCGGGGCTCAGAAACATTATCTCGGT